>JAJOZX010001245.1:322500-660000 GCA_023014485.1 Bathynomus jamesi | reverse complement strand
ATATGCAAAATTACCGTTACGCGAACCTATATGTAAAATTTTGCACTTATTGACGTTCAATCTCATTTGCCATGTGACTGACCAATCAACGATTTTGTTCAGATCTTCCTGGATTTTACCTCTATCTTCATCATTAATTGCCCTACCACCCAACTTCGTGTCATCCGCAAACTTTGAAATTGTACTGACTAAGCCGACATCTAAATCGTTAATATATATATATATATATATATATATATATTATATATATATATATATATATATATATATAAGAACGCAACTCGCTACATTAGTCCAAGAAGACTCCGCTCCATCAACGACCACCCTCTGTTTCCTAGCTTGCAACAACTCTTCTATCCAATTTATTACTACGCCCCTGATCCCATTAAATTGTAAATTCTATTAATTTTTACAATATTTTATGGGTACATTTAAGTCTATATAGAAAACACACTTTAAAAAATAGAGAAAAGCGACAGAATTTATGCGCTTTGTCAAAAAACACTGAGTTGAAATACGGCGATATAATTTTTCTATGGGCAGTCCATTGTCTCGGTCTGTCCAATTCTGCAAATGTCAGCAACATGCTGTGATGCAAAGAGCACTTCACGGTCTACCCGAGAGGAGGGGCGACAAGCTTGACCTTCGTGAAATGAGGAATCATTACACGAAACATTTGAAAGGTTGAAAGGAAAGGTATATATATATATTCAAGGCACTTCACGTTTATTACTTACAAAATATCTGATTCGAACACATCTGGTGAAGAATAGAGTTCTATTTCACTCTGGTTGATTTCCGACGTGTTAGAGCTCATCTCTGTGGCTAACCGTGCGAGAATGTTCAATGGAAAATTAATAACGAGGGTGAAGATGTCACTTTTATATGGCGGGTGGGGGGGACAACGTTGCATTTCAAGCGACATGCGCAAGCTGAAAAGGCCAATCAAGAGATCGTAGGTTTCCTGATTGGCTGGACTGTCTCTTTGGGCGTGGTTTCGTCACCCTCAAAATTGGATCATGATTCCCTCAGATTTAAAAAAAAAATAAGTGGTCGTTCTACATAATTATATACATAATTATTTTTGTTTTATTTTATAGCTATTAATATTTGCTATTGTTATTATTATTATTATTATTATTATTATTATTATTTTAATTATATATACACGGTGTCCCATAAGTCCGGCATCATAGGAGAAATTCATATTTTTCTATTTCTACAAACCATAATTCATATTTTTCTCTTTCTACAGGCCATATGCTCGGGATGCCAATTTCCCGTCCACCATTCTGTTCAGTGACGAGGCTGTTTTTTATGGAAGTGGTGAGGTAAATCGACAGAGCACCCGCTACTGGTCTCAAAACAACCCTCACTGGTATACCTCTTCAAAGGAACAAGGTGCATCTCGGGTGATGGTATGGTGTGGCATTTGGAAGGATCGCATCATAGGCCCCCTCTTTTTCGATGAACATGTCACTGGAGGCACCTACCTACGTATGCTTAAGGAAGAAGCATTTCCCACTGTCTTGAACGAAGAAGGAAATTTCTCAACATGGTTCCAGCAAGACGGCGCTCCTACATATTACAGCACCCAAGTAAGGGAATACCTGTACCAACAATTCCCTGGTCGTTGGATAGGACGTCGAGGGCCTGTGGAATGGCCAGCTAGAAGCCCGGATCTCATGCCACTAGATTTTTATCTCTGGGGCCACTTGAAAGCGCTGGTATACGCAGAGAAAATTAGGAGTGTTGAACATTTGCGGCAGCGCATTATTGGGGCATGTAACACCATTACTCCTGACATCATTCACCGTGCGCTTGCTGACTGGGTACCACGTCTGAATTTGTGTATTGAAAACAATGGTGGACATATTGAGCACGTTCTTTAAATAAAAGCGTTTGTTTTGCCTTTTTTTATTATTTTTCCTATGATGCCGGACTTATGGGACACCCTGTATATATATATGTATATATATATATATATATATATATATATATATATTAGTGGTGGACCGGATGTCAGTTTTTCAACATCCGCGGATACGGATCTTTAATTTCAATATCCGCGGATGCGGATGCGGATATTTAGTTAATCTATCACTATAATATAGAATTATGAATATATGACATAATTTTTCAAATTTCGTGATATTACACTGCCCAACACCAATATTGCTGATTTAATTCTAACACCTGTTTTTAAGTAACTTTGGTGTGCTGATTTAAAAAATCACCTTAGTTTTTGCCTATCACGTCAGGTTTTCGAGCAATCAAATACGGATATTTTGGAGATATCGCATTTTGGCAGGGTTATGCCCAATTTTTTTTCTTTTCAAAAAATAAGTTTTTACATACTCAGAATCAGCATGGAAAAGTAAACAATTGTGCAGGGAGTGAACTTTAATATACAATGGTAATATTGACACATAAAGTGATTAAAAGTGTTTAAATAAGCAAAAAATGAATCCTTATTAAAGCAAGCACGGGACCAGTTTTCTTAACATTGTCTTTTTCTTGTTTTCTTACTTTTCAGTGCTGATAAATTTTCTCTTATAGGACTTCCTAGAATGAGAGATGTCAAGACAATCTCTTTGCAGGCTCCAGCAGTAGTCAGCCATCATATGGGTATCCCATCTTCCTTGGTATCGTTCTTCCATCACTTTGATATCTTGGTGGAACCTTTCACCTTGCTCTTCACTAACATCACCAAGATTTTCTGGAAATTTATCCAGATGACTGTTGAGATAGTGAACTTTAATGCTCATGTTGCAACCCAACTGCTGAAAGTTTACAAGTAAATCCTTTACAAGATCTTTATAATTTTCAGACTTTTTGTTTCCTAGGAAGTTCTTAACTACTGCCACAAAAGCATTCCAAGCTCTTGCCTCCGTTTCGGTCATTGAGTTACTGAACTGCGGATCTTTCATTAGTTTTCTTATCTGGGGACCATCGAATATACCAGCTTTAAGCTTCTCATCACTAAGACCTGGAAAGGCTGCACATATGTAATTAAAGCAATCACCTTCTTTATTCAAAGCTTTTACAAACTGCTTCATAAGCCCAAGTTTGATGTGGAGTGGTGGAAAAATGATCTTTTCTCGATCCACCAATGGCTCGTTTACAATATTTTTATCTCCTACATTTAAATTTTGCCTTAGTGGCCACTTTTCCTTTACCCAATGACCTTTAGATTTAATGCACAGATTTGCGTATTCCACAGATAAAATTTTAACAGCAAAACAGCTGTTAACAGGTCTCAAAAATCATTAATTTTGATAAGCGCCCTTCATGGATCACCCAAAAGAGGCATATTGCATTGCACGAAAACCTGATGTGATGGACAAAATCTAAGGTGATTTTTGAAATCAGCACATTAATATTATCCAGAAACAGGTCTTAGAATTAAATCAGCAGCAAAAATTGTTTTTTTTGTTGGGCAGTGTTATTATTATGGCAGGCAATGTATAAGAATTAAAATTAACATTAATGTTTTTATTATGATAAAAATAATAACTTTCTCAAGAGTTTCAGCCACAGAAAATTGAATGAAACAAGTTTCATTCAATTTTCTGTGTTACCGGGTATTTATATTTTGAGGTTTATATATTTGTTTGTTCATTAGTAATTAATACTTTACATGATATGTGCATGGCTGGGCCTTATAAGCTACTTTATAAGCTAATTTAATTGTAAATTGCATAATTTATTAGAGGTAATATCCGCATAACATCCGCAGTCAGAAGTTCAGATGTTAAAAATGATGCGGATATCCGGTCCACCACTAATATCTATATATATATATATATATATATATATATATATATATGTTACGGTTTTTTGCGAAATCGGTCTTTTTGCAAATTCTCCTGTCAGTTTGCAAAGAAATCAAAACAATAATAATTTTACAAAATGACCTTCAATGTTTGATCATTTTGCAAAAACACACAAAAATCGGTCAATTTGCAAAAAACAAAAATCGGCCACTTTGCAAAGTCACCAATAATCTTGTCGGTGTATTTGCAAAATCTCTTGTTCTAATACAGTAGAACCTTCTAGCTCCTAACCTGACCTAGCCACAATGACACTCTTGGTTAGGTTAGGTTAGGTTAGGAGCTAGAAGGATCTACACTATTAGAACAAAAGATTCTGCAAATCCACAAACAAGATTATTGGTGATTTTGCAAATTTACCCATTTTTGTGTGTTTTTGCAAAGTGATCAAACATTTAAGGTCATTTTGTAAAATTACTATTGTTTTGGTTTCTTTGCAAACTGACCGGAGAATTTGCAAAAAAGACCGATTTCGCATAAGAACCGTAACATACATATATATATATATATATATATATATATATATATATATATATATATGCGTGTGCATATATGGCATTACATTATGTTTAAGAATAATTTTGCTAAATTTTTTAGAACTATTAAAAGTACTATGAGCCTTGATATAGACGGTGATTATAGGTTTGTCAATTATTTCGTGTGTATATATATATATATATGTATATATATATATCCACACACACGAAATAATTATATATATATATATATACGAAATAATGGCATCCCTCACGAGGTGTAGTTCTGAATACACGAAAGGCCTTGGAATCGTTTTTCTTTTTCCTTGTGGGTTTGCAGCATATATATATATATATAACTTATATATAATATAAAATTAAAATAATAATGATAATAATATAATAATAATAATAATAATTATGATGAACTATTCGGGATTTTCTATTTATCCAGATCTGCTACGAATAAAGGAGTAAGAGAGAGAGGGAGCTAATAATAATAACAATAATAATATTAATACTAAATAATAATAATAATTATAATAATAAAACATAACGATAATAGCTATATATATATATATATATATATATATATATATATATATATATATATTTGCTGATATTAAGACCACAAGCGTAAGAAATAAATTTATAATAGTAGACCGGCCAAAATTCAAAAATCGACTTTGAACGGCGCTTTTGTTAATAGCTGGCACCCATGCTGAATCAATGTACAGTGCTTACAAGAAGTCTCACGCCTCTGTCTCGTCCCAAGCTAGTCTGTTAGGTATAAAATGGGCGGTCCTTATAGCAGCGAAGGTGTGTTCGGATTGGTGCACATAATTGCTCTAACCCCATCAATGACGTCCACATTATCTTTGTGTTAATCACTCTATTTATATATAGAGACATATTGTATATACAGAGATGGGCAGTAACGCGTTACATGTAACGACGTTACGTAACGAACGTTACAAAAGTAACGAGTAACGGTAACGCCTGAAAGAATTTCAAATGTATCAATGTAACGGTAACGCTTTGCAAATTTTTAATCAATGTAACGGATTTTTTCGTTACTCGTTACATGTATAAAGCTTATAAACCCGAAGAAAAGTTGGTACACACGGAAATTACGAAAAAAACTTTCTATCAAAATTTAACTAACTCGCTTGAAACTGCTGTAAGGAAAATAGTAAGAATTTCTAAATCAAAACGTATATCTTCGCCGCGTACGCTCAATGCCCAACTGTAAATAATACTATAGTGCTTTGTGCTGACGTGTTCGGCTTCATAATCATAAATAATGTCGAGCTTCATATTCTATCATATGTATCATATGTAGCTATTGAATCGTGTTTACAAACTAGCAATAATAAATCGATACTTGAATTTGAATTTGATAACATTGCCATTCCATTCATGAGGACTATTAAATGCAATTCACTATTCCGTGTTAGTGGCAACAACTAAATTTATATTTTCTAGGTCTCATCATCTTTCCCAAAAATCATTGGGGTGTAAATTATTGTGCAATATATCATTCTTAAGAGAACAACATTTATATAGTCAATAATAGTAGCTATTAGAATTTATGTGGTATGGCTGCCATTTGTAAGTTTATCTATAGTTTCAAAATACGTGTAAAGGCACATACACAAATATAAAATGTAACTAGTTACTTGTAACGTCGTTACCTACATGTATCGAGTAACGGTAACGCTGTAGCGGTAACGCCGAGTACATTTTCGACGTGTAACGAGTAACGGTAACGCCGCCCAATTTAATGTAACAGTGCTCATCACTGTGTATATAGATATATATAGAGTATGCAGGGGATAACGTGTCTCAGTCCCAGCTATGGTAGTTGTCTTACAGTTAACAGTCCCAAGTGCAAGTTACGTTAACACCTCCACATAAACTACCCTGGACTAAAATAACATACGTGAAGCCCTTACCCAGAAACCATTTAAAAGGTGTGATTTAAAAGCTCTCTCTCTCTCTCTCTCTCTCTGATCACACCGCATCCCATCAGAGGTTTCAGCAGGGACATCGGCAATGTATCCATATAACGTTAATAATAACCGAAACTCGGGGAAAATATACTCTCTGCCTTCCGCTCTATCCCAAATCCTTTTCTCTTAGTAACCTCTTAATACAAACTAATCTATTATATTTTGCGACTTTTTAACTCTGGTAGGATTCAATTCCATTCCTATAGTGTAAGAGATATTTAAATTCATGTGTGTATTATGCCATATGATGTGCGTAATAAATAATAATTTTTAAATAGTTGGAGCGTTCAAGATCATCTGTAATAATCTATAAACTACCACTCAAGCCCACTCTCAACACTTAGAGTCCCCTAAGACACAGGCGTCTTCAAGTAACATGAATGCGTAGAGATCTAAGGTGTTAGATTCCATATTATATAATTTATGTGCTAGGTTTAAGAACGCTGGCAGTGAAGGATGGAAGGAAGGGACAGTAAAAGCGATAATAGGTTTAATGAAGGAAGTGGAATGAGGATGGATCTTTTCTTGCAATGTCTACGTTCGTGGAGATGATAATATATGCATTGTTGAAACAAACTATGAGAAAGTAATAGTTTCAGGAAAAAAATAAAAACTGGCAACATCGAGGCCATCACATGTTTATGGGAATTGTCATATGATATGCTACCAATAAACTCTTATATACTACTATATACAGTATACTATATTATGTAATAATTACGATGAACAAATCAAATGCAAATTTCTCTGATTCACGGCCCACCAGTCTTGCTTTAGACTAATGACTTTCATAAGATGGAATAGGTTACCACTTAAAACAATGGATAAACTATCTATTAGTGAGACGACCGTGACTTCCTCGAAATGCGAGCGCGTGAGACGTTTACTGAGGAATTTGGTCATTAGATTCTTCACGTAGGATATGTATCACAAACAGCAATATTGACAACAATTCCCAACAATTACTTAATATCATTATTATGTAATAATTACGATGAACAAATCAAATGCAAATTTCTCTGATTCACGGCCCACCAGTCTTGCTTTAGACTAATGACTTTCATAAGATGGAATAGGTTACCACTTAAAACAATGGATAAACTATCTATTAGTGAGACGACCGTGACTTCCTCGAAATGCGAGCGCGTGAGACGTTCACTGAGGAATTTGGTCATTAGATTCTTCACGTAGGATATGTATCACAAACAGCAATATTGACAACAATTCCCAACAATTACTTAATATCAATCATTGCATTTGAGCAAATAATTTAGACCTGCGTCAAAATAACTTAGGTATCATGCCATGATTTGGGATATTTGCGGAATTAGTCGTTCTCTATAGTCTACAGTATATATTGAGACGGTATAATGTAATGCCCAGCTAATATTATGATGACTAGGATTGCTCCATAACCATTCCAACATCCCGAAACTTGGTCATTCTGCTTCTTAAACATTTGTATTTTAAACACTAAAATGTAGCAGAAGTGACGTAATAATGGACGTCATTGATGGGTTAGAGCAGTTATGTGCACCAATCCGAACACACCTCCGCTGCCATAAGGACTGCCCATTTTATACCTAACAGACGAGCTTGGGACGAGACAGAAACGTGAGACTTCTTGTAAGCACTGTACCTGTGGGTGAGGAATAAACTGCAAGTGGATGCCACTCTCGCTTTTGGCTTTGAAGGTCATTTTTGAGGTCAAACTGTGCAAAAAATATTTTCCAATTTTAATTAAAAAAAAATATTCTGAGCCAATTGGTTTTACCAAATGTTTCATTTTCCCTCACTTAGTGATAAAGAAGTATGATGACACGCTTATTCCATCCGAATTACCAACTGAAGGTCAAATTCAAATTAATCATGACCGAAATTGTGCTAAAAATTTGTGATTTTTTATTTTAATTGGCGAAAAAAAAAACATTGAGCAAGTCTGTTTGTCAAAACAATTTATTTTAACATTAGTGCCTAATAAGTTTGATGGCATGAATTAAGTACTCACAGTAACAGAATTATCACAACTAAATCACAAGTAACATCTACAAGTTCACGTTTCTTGATGAACAGCACCGAAATGCTGCACTGACAGTCACAATTGTGTAGATTGGAATCACTTAAGAACAGAGTTATTAGTTCCTTACAGCACATTCCAGCTTCTCTCGATTTCAGCCCGGAAGAGAGATATAGATCTACTGTTCAGCTGGGTTACAGCAACCGCTGTCGTCACAACCACAAGCTGTCGTACACTTCATCCTTTTCCTGAAGCAGTTGCATCTAGATGTCTTGCACTTTTTCTTGCAACCACAAGCAACAAGCTCCAGGCAGGCTTCAGGGATTGGAGGAAGTCTTGTCCACACTGGTAGGAGGCTCCCATCTTCTAACTTTGAGGCTAAAGTGTCCACCGGATCTTCAACATTTATGTGCTCTTTGTCAACCTGGAGCCATATTTTGGCCTGATAGTTTGCCCGCTTGGCGTGGAGCTCCAGGGCATCCTTTGTCGGTTGGAGCATTTCCAAAGTCTTCTTGGCCTTCCCAAAAAGGTGAACTCTGGCGTCATCAACTGTGTTGTTCCGGGGTGCCATACAAATGACACACAAACTTCTCAACATCTGCGATATCCCCATCTCGACCAATGGCGTGCAGCAGGAGTGGGTGGTCACTGAACACCTTCCAACACTTCTTTTTTCCATGACTACCTACTGAAGGACGAGACTGTGTCACACCCGGTCAAGGCGTGGAAGCTGACCAAGTTGTCCCTTACTGGGGCGACAAACTCTTGAATACATCGTGCACTGGGTAGCATTTGCGGTTCTTGGCCGTTCCGCACAGCATCCACACTTCAGCGACCTTGGTGCAAACGAAGTGAATCAGCAGCACCATTACATCAGTATCTCTGCACACTACCAGTATTCGTTCATAGCCCTGGGACGCTGCATCACCTGAGTGAAGGATGAGCCTGGTGTCCGCCTCTTCGTGGTTGCTATGCAGTGGAACGTCATGTCGCCTGGTTGACCGTACTTCAGTGGCTTCAGAGAAGGCACCCCCTGTCACCAGCTGACATCTTTTTTGAAGATCTCTGCCCTTCTCAGTGATGACGTTAGACAGAAACAAGACTAGGTCAGTCTTGTTTGTATCCAGGGCCATGAAGCTTTTCCACACTTCAGGCAGTGGAACTTGTGGGCCATCAATGACTTTCCGAATCGGTTTCTTCTTGCTTGCACGCTTTGTCCTGGTAACTGCTTTGATTGATCCTTCCCATGCGTACCGATCAAAGATGACATTAACTCTTGTTGTGTGTTCATTGAAATAACTCGTCACGGCCTTGAAGAACACTTCAGCATAGTCGCCGAATGTCCGACAGCCGCCAGGCTTGCCAATAGCTTGGATGAGTGTATGACCATCTAACATCACACAGGTCTTCAGATCAGAGGTTGGAACTTCTGAGCTTATGGTCTGCTGAGCCATCATGATGTTCATCAGCTCAGCCTTCGATGTCGAATTCATCTCTCCTCCTGCCTTCGCCAGACTAAATAGGACTGGGGACAGTTCATGCTTCAAGACGTTGACCATCTCCACCATGCGACCTGCGGTCGCGGCATTCAGGAGCCGCTGCAGTAGCTTTCTGTCAGCTTTGATGCTTGGTGGAAACTGTAACTTTATACACATCAGCGAAGGTTTTTGACCGATGTTTCTTCATCGTTTTATGGAAGCCTACTATCTGTTCAATCAGTCTCTCCTTCATGAAGCCGATTGCATGCTGCTTTCCTCGATCCTGAGCTGTCAGCAGGTTCTCCACAACATCTGTGGGTGCAGTGTCTTTGGTTGCCAGTTAGTGAAACAAGTGGGATGTTAGTGGCGGCATCTGTATCTCCTGCTTCACTCACGTGAACTCTGACGACGTCAAACTGCTTCAACTGCTGAACTAGCTTCATGACATCATGAGCGTCACGCCTAGTGTGAGAAGGCAGACTGTCAATCCGAGTGAAGATGGCTTCCCCATCATTATCTTGAAGATTGAAGAGGCATCTTGTGTCTTGAGAGATGCGTGACCGCTCTGACCATGTGATGCAGAACCTGTCTCTTGCTTGGTCATTCTTTGTGATGTCAATGATATCATTGTGTATCTTACCTGTACGATTTATCCATCCGGTTGCCTGATCAGCTGGAACTTCATTGAAGCGCTTCTCCGTCCTCTTGACGACAAAGTTCCCATTACAGAACTCTGCATGAACTTCTGATACTGACTTCTCAAGACCTCTCATATCAGCCAAGAAGACCGACCCCCAACGTGCATAGTTTGTGTGGTCATAGATAGTTAGCCAAGGCAGCATTGCAGCAAAGGCTTCTATGTGGAGACTCCACATGCCATCTCTCTGAGCTCTGATGAAGGCCAGTAGGATCTCTACCATTTCCATGTAGGATGACCACAGCATGAGGTTGGGATTTTCAGAGCGCTGGTCATTGAATTCCTCCATGAGACTGTGGAATTTCTCATCTGCCAAAACGTCTGAGAAGTTGTCAACAGCATCACGCATCTCATCTATGTCAGCTCTGTCTTTGAAAAGCGAAGCAACATTGAGGGCAAGCTGTTTGACGTTCTCATCTACGTTGCCAGTTGCAGCCAGCCATAACTCAAACATCTGCCACTTGATGCGCCACAGTGCCTCATACGTCAGCTGGTGACCTCTCACAGCTCGGTAGTAGGCCTTGCCGTTCAGCATTGTTTCAGTGGTGTTAGCGCGTACACACCTGCCTCTGTCCATAAGTCATCAAGTCCCACACTTTCCATGTGTTGACCAATGGCTTTCAGAAAGTTGAAGCAGATATGGAGGCCTCCCATGAGCAAGACCACGTTGGTAAATTTCGAGTTTGCCAAGACTAGTTCCTTACCCCTGCTGTACAGAGGCTGAAAAGCAGTGATGACGGTGTACTTCTGGCTGACATACTCAGAAATGGCCATGAAGCGATTGATGACGGTGATCATGGTGTCATTGTCATCTGCTGGTGCCTGCAGGATTGGCAACATCCCGGCGGTCGTTACTGGTGGATCCGCAGTGCTGACAGATTGATTGAATGCTCCCCAGCTTGGAACGGACATCGCTTCACCATGGATGCGTGACACCACTCAGGCCAAGTCCTTGGCACGTGCTCGGCCCCTCTTAGGTTCATGTGACAAGTCGTCTATGCCAGTGTCGTAGCCAGGAGGAGATGGCCTCTTGCCAGATGGGAGGGTAGCCTGGTCCAGAGTTTGGAACTCCTGTGGGTCATCAGGTTTGATAGATTTCGATCTCTTGTGCTTGCCAACCCTTTTGGCCATGACTCTGCTGTGGAGTGGGGCCTCTCTGTCATACTATCAGTTGAGTGCTGTGGAAGGAGTAGTATAGTGTCAAAATGCCAGAGTGCAGAAATGTTACGTAATGTTGCAAAAGTGCCACCCAACCCCTCTGTTGCAAGAGTGCCACCTCACCCCCTTCGTTGCAAGAATGCAACCCACCCCCTCGTTGCAAGAGTGCCACCCACCCCCCTTCGTTGCAAGAGTGCCACCCCACCCCCTTTGTTGCAAGAGTGCCACCCACCCCATTCGTTGCAAGAGTGCCACTCCACCCCCTTTGTTGCAAGAGTGCCACCCCACCCCGCTTTGTTGCAAAAAAATAAAAAATAAAATAAAATTCCCCCCAAAGGGGCAGAGAGAGAGAGAGAGAGAGAGAGGAGAGAGAGAGAGAGTGTACCGACCTTTGTTGCCAATCCCAAAATGGGATTGCAAGGGGCATGCAACTTGGAGGCGGAGTTCTCCCCCAAGCTATTCCCCCCAAAGGGGCATACCTAACCTAAGAGACCTCTATGGGAGGGAAGGGGTTTCCTCACCACCTAAAGGGCCAGAAACAGAAAGGACCAGAGATCCTTGCTCGACTGGGACCGAGCTTGTATGACTCCGTCGTCCGCCTCCTGCTCTTTTATAGACCTCTAATCCGACAGTTGGCTGAGTTGCCAGATAGCGCCATGTATTTAATTCATCAGCCAATAGAAGGCTGAGTTGCCAGTTTGTGCTATATATTTAATTAAACCATATATTAATCATCCAATAGAAGACTGAGTTGCCAGATAGCAATATTTATTAAACTAATTCATATATTATTCAGCCATTTGGTTGCTAAATACCAACATATATTTATATGATGAGAGTTGCCAGGTACTGCCATTTATTTTAATTCGTTACCACAACAGATGAATCTTCTCCTTAATTCCAACAATTTGCTTTAAAAGAAATTCTGTTTATTAAATAAATAATTAGAATTTAAACACACGCTCTTTACACAACTAAAATAAATCAATTATTACATAATTCCTATTTTTATTATTATTAATATCACAATTTTCGTAAGCCACGAATAACAGTGGGAAAAACGAAAGGAAAAGAAACCTTACGAAGAAAGGTGAAACAAACGACAATTTCAGATCAAAACACACGGTCGGTCATCTCCCCCCCTCCCTCATTCCCCCCAAACTTATCACCCCATCTGCGCTTCTATATATATATAATAAACGAATGAACAACTCGTGCACACACACACACACACACACACACTATATATATATATATATATAATAATTTTATTTTCAGAGTTAACTAGAAATAATATTCTGTGAATTTTGAAGTTCATTTAAGAAGGAAAAAAAATATAATAAATGAACACTTTGTGTGTGGGTAAATTTCAATTAAAAAAGAAAACTTATCACGTAAAATCTAAACGTATTTACTGGAATTCTATGTCCAGAAATTTTTAATTAACTTTCGCCGACGCTTTCAACAAACAAAATTATAACATTTTTATTAAAACAATGATTAATAATTATTAATTTCTCTATTTCAAATCACATGTACATTGAATTTCTTAGAATTCTCTACTCTATATATAAAGTATATATATATATATATATATATATATACTGTATATATATATATATATATATATATATATATACACATACATATTATATATATATATATATATATATATATATATATATATATATATATATACATTTTAACTGCAAACAACACAGTATAATTAATGTAAAGAATGACGCTTGTATAGAAGAACGTTCCGCACAAGATGAGGAGGGAGAACGAACAAATGAAAAATGAGGTAACCACCCGGGAATCAAACCCGGGATCTTCCGATTGCCGGTCAGATATGCTATCCACTACACCATGGGCCTCGATTGATCAGAAGTCGAAATTGTCCTACATACGAGCAGAAACCAATGCCCTGAGGTGGCACGTCCCGCAAGCCGCACATATATACCTCATTTTTTATTTGTTCGTCCTCCCTCCTCATCTTCTGCGGAACGTTCTTCTATACAAGCGTCGTTCTTTACATTAATTATATTGTGTGTTGTTTACAGTTAAAATGTATATATGTGCGGCATGCGGGAGTTGCCCCCTCATGGCATTGGTTTCTGCTCGTATGTAGGAGAATTACGACTTCTGATCAAACGAGGCCCATGGTGTAGTGGATAGCATATCTGACCGGCAATCGGAAGAAACTGGGTTCGATTCCCGGGTGGTTACCTCATTTTTATTTTGTTCGTTCTCCCTCCTCATCTTGTGCGGAACGTTCTTCTATACAAGCGTCGTTCTTTACATATATATATATATATATATATATATATATATATATATATATATATATTATACCTACATATTTTTATTACCTGGAAACGAGTTTCAATTTGACGTACAGACTTCTTAAACTTTACTGTTAGATAAAGCACCGTTACTTGAATACGAAACATAGTATTATGAAAAGCAATCTTTTTCGTTAACAAAATTCAAGTTAGATAGAGAAGAAATCATTAGAAAGACAAATTCCACTATATATATATATATGCTTAAAAAGAGAAGTACAAGCACAAAATTTTATTTTCTATCTTCGTCCATTGTTCGCACAGGCGTGACCTGATACGGCAGGGGTGAAAAAAATATATATATAAAAGCAAAAAAACTATCTTTAAATGCAAACAAATGGTGCGTACTGAAAGGAACCCTTCTTTCTACCTGGACACCTACAGAAAATATTTCATTTTTCCTCTTTGAGTCTTACCATAAAAAGACTAATAAAATTTGTAATTAAACTAACATCCCCTAATCTACCTAAAATCAAAACACTATATATATGTATATATAGTATAAGGAAAAAACTAAGTCACAAATTAATAGCATAGAATATCTTTAATCTGAATTTTTACAACGTAAAAAAGTCTAACATAGCTTTTTTAATTATAATAATAATAATAATAATAATAATAATAATAATAATAATAAAAATAATAATACTAATAAATATTTTGTATCTACTCTCGTAGGGAGAGAAGGTGGACGGGCAAAAACGTCATCGTGTACCGTTACATGGAATACAAGCTTATAATCATGCCTTTCCAATCGGGGACTTTTTCTTAACGTCCCGAACTTTTCAATCGTGAACTCTTCTTCACAACGCATAGATGTAGCCGAGATAATCTAATTCACTACAGCAGATGATAATTATATAAAGATGTAGCTCTTCAGGGTGAACGGTGTAGGTGAGCTCAGCCCTGTACCGGTCAAGTGTTTTGTACCAAAGTTCATGATATTTCGAAGAGTCTAAACTTATTAAATAATCATCAACCTCTAGACCATTCTCACCTTGTTTAACCCTACACTCGGTAAACCCATCGAACAGAGCGGCGTATGCCTATTCGAGTACCGTATCAAAATAAAGCATAACCCTAACCCTAACACGCGCGTCTAATATAGGTTTCAGCCTGCGTAATCCGACAATTTCAAACACTCTGTCGAGGATGAAACGGTTCCGCGTAGAACAAGATCGTCATCAGTTGACCATTTCCACATCTCTCGTATATCAATGCGTGGTTGTTCATTATTTATACTCAATGTGCAAACAATGGCACAAAAGGAGGCGTCACTAATCACATCTCTTATTGTATCTACATCAGCTGGTATTTTATAACGGTCCTCAACCCACCTCTCAAGCACCACGAAGATTGTATGCATCTCCTCGCACTTAAATAAATAGCGTCACGTCTGCTTGCATGCCTGCAGGTCGTTTCAAGCACACAGTTAATGGCACCGGTTTCTCGCCTGAATACGCGCAGACTTCGTCACGGCGACGTCGTACGAGGCGTTGAGAATGCTTCTCAAAGGGAGCTCCACCGTATTCATCGAGATGACTATTGCACTTCCACTTGTTCATTTTGACAAAGATTAAGCTTTTCACCCCACACTAGACCTACAGTTTAACGCGGAAACCGAATCAGAAATACATCTCGTCAGGGATTGTTTGCTCACTCTTTCACATCATCTCGCCGAATTACTCATTTTGACAAAGATTAAGCTTTTCATCCGCATTAGACCTACAGTTTAACATGGAATCCGGATCAGAAATACACCTCGTCAGGGAATGATTGCTCACTCTTTCACATCAGCCCAACGAATTGCTCATTTTCACAAAGATTAAGCTTTTCATCCGCATTACACCTACAGTTTAACATGGAATCTGGATCAGAAATACACCTCGTCATGGATTGTTTGCTCACTCTTTCACATTATCTTGCCGAATTACTCATTTTGACAAAGATTAAGGTTTTCACCCGCATTAGACCTACATTTTAGCATGGAATCCGGATCAGAAATACACCTCGTCAGGGAACGATTGCTAACTCTTTCACATCAGCAAACCGAATTGCTCATTTTGACAAAGATTAAGCTTATCAGCCGCATTAGACCTACAGTTTAACGTGGAAACCGAATCAGAAATACATCTCGTCAGGGAATGATTGCTAGCTCTTTCACATCATAATTTCATCGAGATAATTCAAGCTCATATACAGGACCTACATTTTCTATAAGATCTGTGGCGCCTGGAACATGCGGCTTTCAGAAGATGTGAACATCTTCTCTGTGGATCAGTTCAAGAAAATGGATAGGCCGAAGCTTGCGATGTAGGAATTTTTTCCATGGAACCGTAACCACTGATACATCCTCGGTACGGATTGCAATACTTATTGAGGCACTTCCTGTCCTTGTATCTCCCTCATGTACACCTTCCACATTGTGTCCGAGAAAACAGAAACTCTCCAAAATTGTTGTGAAACATGCAAAAGTGTAATGACAAAAAAAGAACAGCCTCAGAGTTCATTCACACCATGCGTGCATTTATCTCGTATACGCAGTGTACACCTTCCACATTGTGTCCGACACGCTATTTTTCTTCTACGCGAGAGAATACACATCTGAAATCCACAGCTTCCACCGCTCAACTTTGTACGCAAGGGGTAGAGATATCCCCAGGTAGTAGCAGGAGTCACTTTTTTTAGGCGTAAATGGCTTGTTCAGGTTGAGTTGTCAGATACCACTTTTTATTTTAAATGTTCAGTTATACGTTATTATGGAGAGTTACCAGATACCCCTTTTTATTTTAATTGTTCAGGTATACATTATTAGGTTGCCAGATTGTACCATTTATTTAATTAATTCTTAAAAGTTGGCTTAGAATTCGGCTAGTAGGTTTAGAAGGCGTAACTAACCATTTGGTATAATTGTTTACAACCAAAATAATTAAATAAAACATTACATCATTCTGTTTATTGTAAATATATAGAAAATAAATATACATTTGAATGATCAATTAAAAATAATAATAGTTTAAGAAATATGAACGAGGAATATACATATAATCAAAAATATATCCGTCATTATAATAGTACAAGAGAAATATATATATATATATATATATATATATATATATATATATAAACAATTATGGAGATATATAAAAAAATAAATATACATTGGAATGATCAAAATACAAAAATAAAAAATAAGAAATAATATAAACAGCAACATAGCAGAAATATATACACACAACTAAATAAATAAATACATACACTTTATCTTCGACCGCGCAACATAGAAATAAGAAATAATATAACCATTAATATAGCAGAAATACACACACACACACACACACTTATGTTAAATAAATACATACACTTTATCTTCTACCGCGCAAAATAAGAAATCGTGTAGCTATCAATATAGTAGAAATACACACACACACACACACACACACACACAAATATGTTAAATATATAAATACATTTCACTTTTTTTTTCAAAATATTAAACTCGCACTTATTCGAGTCTACAATTAAATCATTATTGCTCTGCATTACGCAGTATACGCGGTTTAATAATATTTCACCGCTTAAAGTATAGAGAAACCTGTACTCGATATGAAGGGCCTTCATATCGTTCAGTACTATTTTTGTTCCCACTTTACATCCGGTTGGTAAGTTATCTTTAAATACGGCTAGAACACAATCAAATGCACGCACAAAGAGTTCATCGTTAGCCACATTATTAAACACAAGTTTATAAACACCCCCTTCCAATCGAGGGTTTATTTCTACCGACCCGAGCTTTTCAATCGTGAACTTATCTTCACTCAACATAGCGGTAATTGAAATAATCTAAGTCGTTACGACAACTGCTCGATATAGGCAGTTTTATTTTTTACCACTCACCATTTCCACAAACTAAACATCTTCACACTCCGGCGCACTATTTGAGAGGAACGTATGCTCATATTTTTCCTTTTTATTTAACAGACGATACTCGTCTCTAAAGTCTCCTAAAAACTCATGCAGGGCACTAGCAACAACCTCACTACGAACCTCATCATGATATACATTAATATAGTGGTAAAAATACTTAAGATTGTCCATGATGACGAGATTCACATTTTCAACCGAAGTGTACGAGTACTCGACATTCTGTAGCATGATATAATACTGTTTATCACACCACTCATCCACAAGGCTCACTATCCATATCTGCTGCTTCTCTTCTGCTTGCGTTGTTTCTTTTACTTCACGGTATATGTGAGACTTTACAAAGCTTAGGTCTACAGCATACTTCAATACATCGTCTGTGCAACGAAAGCCTACAACGCTCTCACCAGAATAACCATAGAGTATTTGTACATCTTGCCCCTTCGCACGATCCAATGTGGTTTTAAAAGAGGCAAAGGAGGGAGGAATAGGAAGTTTTTCGGTATCCACCACATCTTGAAGCTTTGCAGAATACCATTTCATAAACGTTGAACAAGCAATATTAAAGGTAGCCATTTTCTTCTACGCGAGCGAATACACGTCTGTGCTCAAGGGCTTACTGAAATCAACTGACCACTCACGGAATCAAAGGTAACGCTAATTGAAACATGATTTATTTAATAAACGAAATATTCAAGTCATATATATTTAGAAATACGTGTAATAAACAAGTTAACAATAGACACATCAAAGATTATATTCAAAACATATATTTACAAACATGTGTAATAAATAAGTTAACAATAGACACATCAAAGATTGTATTCAAGATATATATGGAGTCGTGTTAGTTATCTCTCTGTGCCTTGACAATTGCTAAGTGGTGAACATGATATTTGACGTCATTACCAAGCTCTTTCAAATCAATCAGTCCAGACGGCCTTCGTCTCGTGACTTCATAGTAAAAGCGTTTTTTATTAATCTAGTTTGTACGTACTCATTCATTCACAGTGTAACTCACTACGTGATAAAATAAATTGTATTTAAGGTTGCGTATTATATAAACTAATTATATATATCATCCTTAATGTTGATGATGGGGTGCTGTACCACATCGTCATTCATATAAAATATATATATATATATATATTATAATAGTATGGCCTCCTTTAGCAAATAAATAGATTTAACGTCATCTGCTTCATTTACCATTTTATTTGATAGTCTTATATTCTCTCGTACATAACCATCAAATATAAATAATTCAGAAGTGTCGGAACAGATCCGTGTACCATCATCGTTTAAAGCAAAGCCATTTCATTGCCAGCACAAAGAAAAAGTTGCCTCAAAAATTGTGAGACTGACAAAATTGCAGAAGAGTTAAAAATCGTGAACCAAAGATGGAGTGATGAAATTGGAAACGTTTGGGTTGCACCCCTCCCCCTCAAAAGTAAAATTCTGTGACAACGTTCTAACTTACCCCGTTGCTGATTGCTGTAGAAGGGGACAATGGGAAGAGTGCGCTCGGGATAAATTAAGAGGTCTAACTCTCACTACCTCATTGCCTCTCTAACTCACTACTTCTCTATCCACTACATCACAAGCTTCCTACATCACTACTTCCTCTCTAACTCTCTAACCCATTACATCACCATTACACTAACTCAATACCTTTCTGCCTCTCTACTCACTATATCACTTCCACACTACCAATAGCTAGCCGAGAGTGACTTAACCTAAATTATTTTTTATAGCTTTCGATATCTGTACAAGCGTAACCTCACCTAGCCTAATGTGGGAAGTAACAGACTCTAATAAGCTAGCCTACTCTTTGAAATGAAGAGTGTGGAGAGAGAGAGTTCGCACATGTTTGTTAACTACCAAAGGTATGCTAATTAATCACACACACACACACACACACACACACACACACACACACACACACATACATATCTATATATACGTATATTATAAGAATTTAGAAAGAAAGCATTATATAAGATATGCATTACATCCATATAGGATCGCATAATGTTGCATAATGTTTTTTTGTTTTTCTTTTTAGTGACAAGTAGTTTAGTTACAGTATTTTTATTTGAATATGCCTTTGGGGAGCGTGACAGCTTTTCAGGCAAAAATCTTTGAGATTCATTTCAATTTTACGAAGGAAAATAAGAAATATAACCCGGATTAGTAAAAAATAAAAAAGTTGCATTGAGTTAACTCTGTCATTAGAAGCGGTGAGTTAGTGAGGTAATGGAGTAGAGAGGCAGTGATGTAGTGGGTAGAGAGGTATTGAATTAGATGGGTTGTGAGGTCAAGGTTTTCGCTCCACCTTATACGTTTTATTGCCTTCGGAGAGGAACATTTTTAACGTGAAACAGTTTGATCAAAGTTAAAAGAAATAATTAAAACTTGAATCTGTACCTTACTAATGGTAATCATAAATAATAGAAAGAGAAGAAACGTAGGCTAGATTATTAGAGTCTATTAGTTCCCACATTAGGCTAGGTGAGGTTACGCTTGTACAGATATCGAAAGCTATAAAAGTTAATTTAGGTTAGGTCACTCTCGGCTAGCTATGGGTAGTGTGGAAGTGATGTAGTGAGTAGAGAGGCAGAAAGGTATTGAATTAGTGTAATGGTGATGTAATGGGTTAGAGAGGAAGTAGTGATGTAGGAATCTTGTGAGGTAGTGAATAGAGAGGTAGTGCGTTAGAGAGGCAATGAGGTAGTGAGAGTTAGACCTCTTAATCTATCCCGAGCGCACTCTTCCCATTTTCCCCTTCTACAGCAATAAGCAACGGGATAAGTTAGAACGTTTCACAGAATTTTACTTTTGGGGGGGTTTGGTGCAACCCAAACGTTTCCAATTTCATCACTCCATCTTTGGTTCACGATTTTTAACTCTTCTGCAATTTTGTCAACGCTGCATCTATCATCACTTCCAAAGTCACTTTTATCAGTGCAAACAATGTTATGATTAGTCTCATAATTTTTGAGGCAACTTTTTCTTTGTGCTGGCAATGAACTGGCTTTAAACGATGATGGTACACATATCTGTTCTGACACTTCTGAATTATTTATATTTGATGGTTATGTACGAGAGAATATAAGACTATCAAATAAAATGGTAAATGAAGCAGATGACGTTAAATCTATTTATTTGCTAAAGCAGGCCATACTATTATATATACAGGGGTTAGACAAAATAATATGAACACCCGCCGATTTCACCGGTTATCTTTACGGACTGCTCAGACACAAAGTAAACGGTCAAATGACTGGCAAACCTATTTAAATGCGTAACAGAGAGTGTATACGTCATGTTATAACCCTCACGTTGTTTTTACAGATCTGAGTGAATTATGAATTAGCAGTTATGAAAGACCTGTCAGACTTCCAAAGAGGGCAAATTGTCGGAGCGCGGATGGCTGGTGCATCGGTGACGAAAACCGCTCAGATGTTCAATGTATCCAGAGGAACTGTCTCTATGGTCATGTCTGCATACCAAAACATGGAAAGACAAGCACCGACAAATGCAATAGTGGACGCAAGAAGAAGCTGTGTGATCGAGACCGCCGGGTGCTAAAGCGCATTGTGACAAAGAACCATAAGACCACAGCTCCAAAAGTGACTGCAGAGTTAACCAGCATCTTGCAAGCCCGGTATCGACCAGAACTGTACGTCGCGAGCTCCATGGAGCTGGATACCATGGGAGGGCTGCAATTTCCAAACCCTTCCTTTCGCACATCAAGATTGAGCGGCGCAGAAAATGGTGTAATGACCATAAGAATTGGTCAATGGACCGGTGGAAGAATGTAGTCTACTCTGACGAATCCTCCTTTACGCTATTTCCATGTTCCGGTCGAGTTCACGTCTGGAGACAGCCTAAAGATGCTTATGACCCCGACTGCCCGACCCCAACCGTTAAGCATGGAGGCGGATCTGTGATGGTTTGGGCAGCAATATCGTGGAATACTCTTGGCCCAGCTGTAGTACTGCATGGTAGGGTTAACGCCCAGGTCTATCTGTCAATATTGGCTGACCAGGTCCATCCCATGGTCCAAACGCTGTTTCCCAATGGCGGCGCCGTCTTCCAGGATGATATGGCACCAATCCACACCGCTGGGGTCGTTAAAAACTGGTTTGAAGGGCATGTTAGTGAAGTAGAACGCTTGGATTGGCCTCCACAATCCCCGGATCTTAACATTATCGATCATCTGTGGTGTTAGTTGGAGCAGCAGATCAGAAGCCGATACCCACCGCCGGCGTCTTTGGAGGAACTGGAGCAGGGTTTGCTCGAAGAATGGCTCAGGATTCCTCTAGCCACTGTCCAAAAGCTGTATGAATAGGGTGTGTCAATTTGGGAGGTGAAAATTAATTTTTGCCAATTCCTTCACTGAGGGGTTTTAAAAATATGTTTTTGGATGTGAAGAATTCAAATCTGCTATTATTTTTGTGATTGCTCAACACTTAGCTTGGTAAATCTACGTTTGATTAAAAAGCACATAGATTGCTCTCGGAAAACAACATTTATTAATTTTAGCTTCTCAAAATGTCAGGTAATGCTATAAAAATTTTAGTTTCTCTGCATAAAACATATCCTAGTAATCATAAAACATATCCTTGTAATCATAAAACACATTAGAAAGTAATGACATCAGTAAAAAAAAATATTTAAACAACAAGTTTCATCAAGTCTTGCTTTGATTCGTTCTTGGACATCAGCCGCCGACTTGCTTCTTGGCCTCTGATATAGCCCTCACGTTTCTCATGTGTATACACCCTGCCTGCTGCCTCTGTGACTTGTTTCACACACCTCTCTATTGACTGAGCATGACAGGGCCACTGTGGAACTTGCATAGGCTTGTCAAAGAACTTCTTTACTTCCGCTGTAGTCAGTTTACATGTCAAAGGAGGTTCAAATACCCCGTCAGACCAGTCTGTCAGCTCCAACACGGAAGAAGCACTGGGGTTGATGGAAGGTGTCTTCCTGGAACGTACAGAAAGATCTCCAAGTGTGTCATCATCTCCAACCCCTCATGTCAAAGATCTTTTGGACACCAGCTCTCCTCTCCTCACTGTCATCTGAGCACAAGAGTGTCTGGATTATCATTTCGCTGAATGCATACCATGCTGAGCGCTTGATGGTTGGCAAAACAGCATCCACTACAGCCTTCTTTTGCAGCCTAACTAGCCGCAGCTGAAACAAGATGTGGCATGGGCCTTCCACCCAAGAGTGTTTTACTTTGATGTTGAACCAACAGGGGTAGTACACACCAACAATGTATTCCACTATCAGTCTTAAGTTGTTGAGGGTTTTGCCTTTAAGGCCATTTTGAAACCCATATGCGACAAAGCCTGTTTGCTGTTGTCAACCACCTTGAATGGCTCACTGGACCAATTTCAAGAAGGGCCAGATCTGTGGGAAGTTCTCCTGTCCTTATGGCCTGTGTGATCCTATAGCCGTACGCTTGATCAGTAGAGAGATCCTTTACGACATTGTCACTCAGTGAAGTAAGAGGCTCTCCAATTGAGAGTTTGGTGAATGAAGGATCAATTTCAAGTTCGGTTGCAGTGTCTAGCATCTTGCCAATGTTACCTGTCCACTTGTTGTTAGACAAGGTCTTCCCATCCAGTGCTGTGATCAAGTGTCGCAGGGGTAACTCGTTAGTGTGGAGGGCACAAACCAACCAGATCAGCTTACGGCAAAGCTTGACCTCTACCCAATGCATGGAACCACCCTCCCAGCCAGTGTTAACATTTGTAGAATCACCTCCAATGGCCTGCATTTCTTCTTCATGAAATCTACAAGATTATCAGCAATAACTTCAGCAGGTTTTTTTCTCGTTGAGCCTTTCTCAGGAGTGAAATGGTAGAGATATCTTCCACCTGGCTCACTGCACACAGAATAATGCTCTTCTTTGATAATGCTGGGGAACTGACGATCTGAATTGTCTGCTTTCAGCATAACTTTAGTTGTATCTTGACGGCCGTCAAAGAAGATGTAGTCAATTTCACCCTTCTTACAAAGATCATCAAATTCCTGATCCAGGGATCTCATAACTTTTTCTTGGGCCCTCTTGACTTTATTGTGATCAACTACAAGTCTCTTGTCTTCTTCAGTGATCAAGCCAGCATCCATAAAGGCAGCAGTGGTGATGGCAGCTGTGGCACGCAGGCCAACACCATATCTGATGCTATGCATAGCAACATTATGTATTTCTAATGTGTTGTACTCTGGCTTTTTATTGGAAGTTGAAGACGTGCTTGGTATTTCTAATGTCACTTCATAACTTCCATCCTTTCTATCTTGAGCATCAGCTATTTGTTCTTCATTTTCATCATCAGAGAAAATTATTTCATTTGATGGCATTGAAACATCCTGCTTACTTGTCTGCTTATATTCAGCAAGCCTTCTTCTTTCGTCTTCTTGCCGCTTCTGCTTTTTGACTTGTCTGTTGTGCTCAGGTTGATCTGGCAAGCCAATCTGATGTGGTCCAATAGAACCAGACTTGTCTCTCTGACCTTTAATGAAAGCAAGTTCCTTCACAGGGATCTTCATCTCCCTAGGGCATGTACAGTTAATGTGAGTTTCGTTTTTGCAACCAGCATCTGCAAGGCAGCCAAATTCAGAGCAGAGAACAATTTTACACTTGCAACTGAGGATGTCAAAAAGCTTGTCAAGTTTTGCAATGAAAGCCTCTTTGACATGTAGCTTTCCTCTCCCAAGAGATATGTTTTTGGCCTGCTCCCAGCTCTCTTGGATCTTGTTTAAGATTGTGACTCGTGAATTTACAACGGGGGCTACAAAAGAACTGTTTGCTCGTTCCCACTTTTCAAGCACTTTAGGGTAAATGTCCTTTGCAAGACTGGCTGCTGGGTAGTTTCTCACATCCTCACCACTTTGTTCTCTTAGCAGTAGCCCATATTTCAGAACGTCTCGCAGAGTTGGGAGTTCAGAGGGCAACAACTCTCTACCAGTTCCAATTAGGTTGCTCATATGTGTGAATGTCTCCAGTCTTGTCCTCCTTTTAGAAGCCATTGTAGGTCAATTCCCACTGGTTAGGATGGTAGCACTGACGGACAAGTAATCTTCAGCACACTGATGAATATGTTTCAACCTGTGAAATAAGCAAAAACAGCAGTGCATTATATATACAGCATGTATAATTATTAATATAATAATTATTATATAATTCCACAAAAAAGTCAAAAAAGTAACTATTTTTATGTAGCTTCTTACCAAGCACAACTAAATTATATTAAATTAACAAAAATATCTTTAGAATTCCTAAGTCATGCTGCAACTTTTTAGCACCCCTCATATTTGGAATTTGAAAGTTGAAAAATTCGACACACCCTACTGTATGAATCAATTCCCCGACGCATTGCAGCTGTTATTGCCGCTAAAGGAGGACCAACTCCATATTAAGAATAAAAACCGCCATTTATCAAGGTGTTCATATTATTTTGTCTAACCCCTGTATATACAGTATATATATATATATGTATATAATATATATATATATATTTATATAAATGACGATTGACGATGAGGTACAGCACCCCATCATCGACATTACGGATGATATATATAATTAGTTTATATAATACGCAACTTTAAATACAATTTCTTTTATCACGTAGTGAGTTACACTGTGCATGAATGAGTACGTACAAACTAGATTAATAAAAAACGCTTTTACTGTGAAGTCACGAGACGAAGGCCGTCTGGACTGATTGATTTGAAAGAGCTTGGTAATGACGTCAGATATCATGTTCACCACTTAGCAATTGTCAAGGCACAGAGAGACAACTAACACGACTCCATATATACCTTGAATAAAATCTTTGATGTGTCTATTGTTAACTTATTTATTACACATATTTGAAAATATATATGACTTGAATATTTCGTTTATTAAATAAATCATGTTTCAATTAGCGTTACCTGGGATTCCGTGCGTGGTCAGTTGATTGCAGTAAGCCCTTGAGCACAGACGTGTATTCGCCCCCGTAGAAGAAAATGGCTACCTTTGATATAGCTTGTTCAACGTTTATGAAATGGTATTCAGCAAAGTATCAAGATGTGGTGGATACCGAAAAACTTCCTATTCCTCCCTCCTTTGCCTCTTTTAAAACCACATTGGATCGTGCGAAGGAGCAAGATGTACAAATACTCTATGGTTATTCTGGTGAGAGCGTTGTAGGCTTTCGTTGCACAGACGATGTATTGAAGTATGCTGTAGACCTAAGCTTTATAAAGTCTCACATATACCGTGAAACAGTAAAAGAAACAACGCGTGCAGAAGAGAAGCAGCAGATATGGATAGTGAGCCTTGTGGATGAGTGGTGTGATAAACGGTATTATATCATGCTACAACATGTCGAGTACTCGTACACTTCGGTTGAAAATGTGAATCTCATCATCATGGACAATCTTAAGTATTTTTACCACTATATTAATGTATATCATGATAAGGTTCGTACTGAGGTTGTTGCTAGTATCGTTGCAAGTATCGTCTGTTAAATAAAAAGGAAAAATATGAGCATATGTTCCTCTCAAATAGTGCGCCGGAGTGTGAAGATGTTTAGTTTGTGGAAATGGTGAGTGGTAAAAACTAAAACTGCCTATAACGAGCAGTTGTCGTAACGACTTAGAAGATTATTTCAATTACCGCTATGTTGAGTGAAGATGAGTTCACGACTGAAAAGCTCTGGCCGATAGAAATAAACCCTCGATGGAAAGAGGTGTTTATAAACTTGTGTTTAATAATGTGGCTAACGATGAACTCTTTGTGCCTGTTTTTGATTGTATTCTAGCCGTATTTAAAGATAACTTACCAATCGGATGTAAAGTGGGAACAAAAATAGTACTGAACGATATGAAGGCCCTTCATATCGAGTACAGGTTTCCCTATACTTTAAGAGGTGAAATATTATTAAACCGCGTATACTGCGTAATGCAGAGCAATAATGATGTAATTGTAGACTCGAATAAGTGCGAGTTTAATATTTTGAAAAAAAAGTGAAATGTATTTATATATTTAACATATTTGTGTGTTTGTGTGTATGTGTGTGTGTGTGTTTCTGCTATATTGATGGCTACTCGATTTCTTATTTTGCGCGGTAGTAGATAAAGTGTATTTATTTATTTAACATAAGTGTGTTTGTGTATATTTCTGCTATATATTGATGGTTATATTATTTCTTATTTTTTATGTTGCGCAGTACAAGATAAAGATTATGTATTTATTTATTTAGTTGTGTGTATATATTTCTGCTATGTTGCTGGTTATATTAGTTCTTATTTTTTATTTTTGTATTTTGATCATTCCAATGTATATTTATTTTCTATATATCTCCATAATTGCGTATATATATATATATATATATATATATATTTCTCCTGTACTGTTATAGTGACGGATATATTTTTGATTGTATGCATATTCCTCGTTCATATTTCTTAATCTATTATTATTTTTAATTGATCATTCAAATGTATTTTTATTTTCTATATATTTATTATAAACAGAATGATGTAATGTTTTATTTAATTCTTTTGGTTGTAAACAATTATACCAAATGGTTGGTTACGCCTTCTAAACCTACTAGCGGAATTTTAAGCCAACGTTTAAGAATTAATTAAATAAATGGTACAATCTGGCAACCTAATAATGTATACTAGAACAATCAAAATAAAAAAGGGTATCTGGTAACTCTCCATAATAATGTATACTGAACATTTAAAATAAAAAGTGGTATCTGACAACTCAACCTGAACAAGCCATTTACGCCTAAAAAAAATGAATCCTGCTACTACCTGGGGATATCTCTACCCCTTGCGTACTCAGTTGAGCGATGCAAGCTGTGGATTTCAGATGTGTATTCTCTCGCGTAGAAGAAAAATAGCGTGTCGGACACAATATGGAAGGTGTACACTGCGTACACGAAATAAGTGTACGCATGGTGTGAATGAACTCTGAAGCTGTTCTTTTTTGTCATTACACTTTTGCATCTTTCACAACAATTTTGGAGAGTTTCTGTTTTCTCGGACACAATGTGGAAGGTGTACATGAGGGAGATACAAGGACAAGAAGTGCCTCAATAAGTATTGCAATCCGTACCGAGTATGTATCAGTGGTTACGGTTCCATGGAAAAAATTCCTACATCGCAAGCTTCGGCCTATTCATTTTCTTGAACTGATCCACAAAGATGTTCACATCTTCTTAAGGCCGCATGTTCCAGGCACCACAGATCTTATAGACAATGTAGGTCCTGTATATGAACTTGAATTATCTCGATGAAATTATGATGTGAAAGAGCTAGCAATCATTCCCTGACGAGATGTATTTCTGATTCGGTTTCCACGTTAAACTGTAGGTCTAATGCGGGGGAAAAGCTTAATCTTTGTCAAAATGAGCAATTCGGTGGGCTGAAGTGAAAGAGTGAGCAATCATTCCCTGACGAGGTGTATTTCTGATCCGGATTCCACGTTGAACTGTAGGTCTAATGCGGGTGAAAAGCTTAATCTTTGTCAAAATGAGCAATTCGGTGGGCTGATGTGAAAGAGTGAGCAATCGTTCCCTGACGAGGTGTATTTCTGATCCGGATTCCATGCTAAAATGTAGGTCTAATACGGGTGAAAAGCTTAATCTTTGTCAAAATGAGTAATTCGGCGAAATAATGTGAAAGAGTGAGCAAACAATCCCTGACGAGTTGTATTTCTGATCCGGATTCCATGTTAAACTGTAGGTCTAATGCGGATGAAAAGCTTAATCTTTGTGAAAATGAGCAATTCGGTGGGCTGATGTGAAAGAGTGAGCAATCATTCCCTGACGAGGTGTATTTCTGATCCGGATTCCATGTTAAACTGTAGGTCTAATGCGGCTGATAAGCTTAATCTTTGTCAAAATGAGCAATTCGGTTTGCTGATGTGAAAGAGTTAGCAATCGTTCCCTGACGAGGTGTATTTCTGATCCGGATTCCATGCTAAAATGTAGGTCTAATGCGGGTGAAAACCTTAATCTTTGTCAAAATGAGTAATTCGGCAAGATAATGTGAAAGAGTGAGCAAACAATCCATGACGAGGTGTATTTCTGATCCAGATTCCATGTTAAACTGTAGGTGTAATGCGGATGAAAAGCTTAATCTTTGTGAAAATGAGCAATTCGTTGGGCTGATGTGAAAGAGTGAGCAATCATTCCCTGACGAGGTGTATTTCTGATCCGGATTCCATGTTAAACTGTAGGTCTAATGCGGATGAAAAGCTTAATCTTTGTCAAAATGAGTAATTCGGCGAGATGATGTGAAAGAGTGAGCAAACAATCCCTGACGAGATGTATTTCTGATTCGGTTTCCGCGTTAAACTGTAGGTCTAGTGTGGGGTGAAAAGCTTAATCTTTGTCAAAATGAACAAGTGGAAGTGCAATAGTCATCTCGATGAATACGGTGGAGCTCCCTTTGAGAAGCATTCTCAACGCCTCGTACGACGTCGCCGTGACGAAGTCTGCGCGTATTCAGGCGAGAAACCGGTGCCATTAACTGTGTGCTTGAAACGACCTGCAGGCATGCAAGCAGACGTGACGCTATTTATTTAAGTGCGAGGAGATGCATACAATCTTCGTGGTGCTTGAGAGGTGGGTTGAGGACCGTTATAAAATACCAGCTGATGTAGATACAATAAGAGATGTGATTAGTGACGCCTCCTTTTGTGCCATTGTTTGCACATTGAGTATAAATAATGAACAACCACGCATTGATATACGAGAGATGTGGAAATGGTCAACTGATGACGATCTTGTTCCTACGCGGAACCGTTTCATCCTCGACAGAGTGTTTGAAATTGTCGGATTACGCAGGCTGAAACCTATATTAGACGCGCGTGTTAGGGGTTAGGGTTATGCTTTATTTTGATACGGTACTCGAATACGCATACGCCGCTCTGTTCGATGGGTTTACCGAGTGTAGGGTTAAACAAGGTGAGAATGGTCTAGAGGTTGATGATTATTTAATAAGTTTAGACTCTTCGAAATATCATGAACTTTGGTACAAAACACTTGACCGGTACAGGGCTGAGCTCACCTACACCGTTCACCCTGAAGAGCTACATCTTTATATAATTATCATCTGTTGTAGTGAATTAGATTATCTCGGAACATCTATGCGTTGTGAAGAAGAGTTCACGATTGAAAAGTTCGGGACGTTAAGAAAAAGTCCCCGATTGGAAAGGCATGATTATAAGCTTGTATTCCATGTAACGGTACACGATGACGTTTTTGCCCGTCCACGTTCTCTCCCTGCGAGAGTAGATACAAAATATTATAATTATTATTATTATTATTATTATTATTATAATTATTATTATTATTATTATTATTAGAATTATGTTAGACTTTTTTACGTTGTAAAAATTCAGAATAAAGCTATTCTATGCTATTAATTTGTGTCTTAGTTTTTTCCTTATACTATATATACACACACATATATAGTGTTTTCTTTTTAGGTAGATAAGGGGATGTTAGTTTAATTACAAATTTTATTGGTCTTTTTATGGTAAGACTCAAAGAGGAAAAATGAAATATTTTCTGTAAGTGTCCAGGTAGAAAGAAGAGTTACTTTCAGTACGCACCATTTGTTTGCATTTACAGATAGTTTTTTGCTTTTATATATATATATTTTTCCCCCCTGGCGTCTCAGGTCACACCTGTGCGAACAATGGAGGAAGATAGAAAATAAAATTTGGTGCTTGTACTTCTCTTTATATATATATATATTATATATATATATATATATATATATATATATATATATAGTGGAATTTGTCCTTCTAATGATTTCTTCTCTATCTAACTTGAATTTTGTTAAAGTAAAAGATTGCTTTTCATAATCCTATGTTTCGTATTGAAGTTGCGGTGATTTATCTAACAGTAAAGTTTAAGCAGTTTGTACGTGAAATTGAAACTCGTTTCCAGGTAATAAAAATATGTAGGTATAATATATATATATATATATATATATATATATATATATATATATACAGTAGAGAATTGTAAGAAATTCAATATACATGTGATTTGAAAGAGAGAAATTAATAATTATTAAATATTGTTTTAATAAAAATGTTCTAATTTTGTTTGTTGAAACCGTTGGCGAAAGTTAATTAAAAATTTTTGGAGATAGAATTCCAGTAAATACGTTTAGATTTTACGTGATAAGTTTTCTTTTTGAATTGAAATTTACCCATACACAATGTTTTCATTTATTATATATTTCTTTTGTTCTTAAATGAACTTGAAAATTCACAGAATATTATTTCTAGTTAACCATGAAAATAAAATTGGCTGATGAGTCACAGTATATATGTGTGTGTGTGTGTGTGTGTGTGTGTGTGTGTGTGTGCACGATTTGTTCATTCATTTATTATATATATATATATATATATATATATATATATATACAAGCGCAGATGGGGTGATAAGTTTGGGGGGAAATGAGGGAGGGGGGAGTCGACCGTGTGTTTTCACCTGAAATTGTCGTTTGTTTCACCTTTCTTCCTAAGGATTCTTTTCCTTTCGTTTTTCCCACTGTTATTCGTGACTTAACGAAAATTGTGATGTTAATAATAATAAAAATAGGAATTATGTAATAATTGATTTATTTTAGTTGTGTAAAGAGCGTGTGTTTAAATTCTAATTATTTATTTAATAAACAGAATTTCTTTTAAAGTAAATTGTTGGAATTAAGGAGAAGATTCATCTGTTGTGGTAACGAATTAAAATAAATTTCAGTACATGGCAACTATCATCATATAAATATATGGTGGTATTTAGCAACCAAATGGCTGAATAATATATGAATTAGTTTAATAAATATTGCTATCTGGCAACTCAGTCTTCTATTGGATGATTAATATATGGTTTAATTAAATATATAGCACAAACTGGCAACTCAGCCTTCTATTGGCTGATCTACATATCTACAGAAGCTAAGGCTAACAAAGACCCTAAGATCCACTTTAAGGTTAGCCCGAGAGAAAGGAAAGAGTAGGGGGTTAAGAGAAGAAAAGAGAATAAGGGGGTTAAGTAAGGAGCAAAACCTATCATTCGTGGGTTAACATTCATTCAGAAAAAGAGAAAAAAAGACTCACCATCATCATCCGCCGGCCACTGCCGAGAAGTCAGAAAAATAGTCGGAGAGAATAGGAGAGTGGTGAAAGATGAAAAGAAGTAAAATAAGAACACTTACAAACCATGCAAACACAGCCTTACCTCACAGTCATACCCTGCAAACTACAAACATACAAGAAAAGAGAGTTACATACATGCAAAGTAAGAAGGGGATAATAAAAAAAAAAAGTAGGTAAAGTTAAACAAAAAGTGGGTTAGTTTACTCTACGAGCTACATCTACGTTCATGTTAGTCTAATTTTTTTTTTTTATTGCAGGTATCACACGCTGGCATTCACAAGCTGGCATTAATCGTCAACAGACTCATCATCCGCCGGCCACTGCCGAGAAGTCAGAAAAATAGTCGGAGAGAATAGGAGAGGGTGAAAGATGAAAAGAAGTAAAATAAGAACGCTTACAAACCATGCAAACACAGTCTTAACTCACTGTCATACCATGCAAACTACAAACATGCAAGAAAGAGAGTTACAGACATGCAAAGTAAGAAGGGATAAAAAAAAAAAAGTAGGTAAAGTTAAACAAAAAGTGGGTTAGTTTACGCTACGAGCTACATCTACGTTCGTGTTAGTCTAATTTTTTTTTTTTATTGCTGGCATCACACGCAGGCATGTCACAAGCTGGCATTAATCGTCAACAGACTCATCCTCGACCACCACCCGAGAGCTCCTGTTGCTAATTGTTTTTTATTTTAAACAACGTTAATATTTTTAAAATGTCTGTCAAGACGGTTCTTAAACATATTAACGCTGGTAGAATGAACGACTGACGCGGGAAGATTATTCCATTTATCAATTACTTTAAACGTAAAGAAGTTTTTAGCGATATTAGTAATGAAACGTCTGCCACGCAACTTAAATCCGTTATTACGAGTATTACTATTATCGAAAGTGAACAATTTGTCAAAATTTACGTTATCGATGTTATTAACGATTTTGAAAACTTCAATAAGCTCCCCCCTTAATCTCCTAGTTTCGAGTGAATACAGGTCTAACTCTTTAATCCTATCTTCATAAGGCTTGTTGCGCAATGACGGAATTAGTTTCGTGGCACGACGCTGAACCCTTTCTAACCTATCAATATCCTCACGCAAGTACGGGCACCAAAACTGAACTGCATATTCTAAATGAGGCCTGACTAGGGACTTGTAAAGGGGCAATATAATATCCTTCGATTTAAATTCGAAATTACGCGCTATGAAGCCTAACATCCTATTAGCTTTTGCGCAAGACTCCAGGCACTGGTTCCTAACCTTTAAATCCTTAGATACGCGTACGCCTAAATCTACTTCCTCGTCAACGCTCGCTAACTCCCTATCATCCATCGTGTACGTGTAATTATTGTTGCGAGAACCTATATGCAAAACTTTACATTTGTCTACGTTAAATTGCATCTGCCACTTATCTGTCCACTCCATAATCCTATTTACATCGTCTTGGAGCCTATTTCTATCGTCCTCGTTAACAACCTCACCGCCTATTTCAGTATCGTCCGCTAATTTTGACACGTTACTAGTCAATCCTACATCTATGTCGTTAATGTAAATTACGAATAGCAATGGGCCTAACACTGAACCCTGTGGGACACCGCTACCTACATCTAACCACCCCGATTCACTACCATTAACTACGACCCTCTGTCTCCTAGCACGAAGCCATTCTTCTAACCAGTTAGCTACCTGACCGCGTATACCGTGCGCTTTGACCTTCGGAATTAGTCTCCTATGCGGAACTGTATCGAACGCCTTTTTAAAATCTAAATAAATAACATCAGCTGCTCTATGCCTATCGTATTCGCGCACTATTTCGTTATAAAATTCTAACAAATTAGTGAAACAAGACCTATGGCGTCGAAACCCATGCTGACTACTATTAATCAAATCTCTACTTTCTAAGTGATCGATGATATGATCCCTAACTATGGATTCCAAAAGTTTACCGACAATTGACGTTAAGCTAATGGGCCTATAATTGCTAGCTACTGCGCGGTCGCCTTTTTTAAAAATAGGCGTGACGTTAGCTAATTTGAAGTCTTCAGGAATAATCCCCGATTAGAGTGACTGATTAAAAATCTTCGTTAAGGGGCCTACGATAACTTCTTTCAAATCTTTCAAATGTCTGGGATAAAAAGCGTCAGGGCCTGGAGCCTTGCTAACATTTAGCCTATCGATATAATGCGCAATCTCAGCCTCGTAAACAGTTATTTCATCCAAAATAGTCTCGCTACTAAATGGAACGATATCGTCCACGTCGGGGACATTATTTACGTTTTCTACGGTAAAAACTGTCGCAAAAAAGTTATTGAAAATACCCGCTATCGCCTGAGCGTCAGAAGCCAAAGCGCCATTAACATCCACTAGAGGGCCTATGTTATCTTTTACCGGCTTACGATTATTAACATATTCAAAAAACTTTTTTGGATTATGTTTACTATCTGCAGCTATAAGTATCTCTAAATTACGTTTGGCATTCCTAACTGATCTTTTAACCTGACGTCTAAGCTCGATATATCTATTAAAGTTAGCTGCCGTGCCATTGCGCTTATTAAGTCTATACGCTCTATTACGCTCGTTTATGAACTCTCCTATTTCCCTAGTCCACCACTTCGGCCTTCCACGATTTCTAGCGCACTTGGGCCTACGAGGAATAAACTCTCTTTCAATATTCCTAAAACTTTCTTTAAACGCCACCCAACGCAAATTTGTGTCATTACCCATAAATAAGTTATCCCAGTCCACTACTCTCATCCTATCCGCAAAACTATCAAAATTAGCCCTACGAAAATCAGGGACTTCTATGACGTTACTATCCTGTGTGTTTTCGATCAATAACTTAAACCTAAGAATTTGATGATCACTACATCCTAAACTCTCGCATACTTCTAAACCTTCGACTATATTCTCGCCGTTCGTCATCACCAAATCTAAAATATTGTCACCGCGCGTTGGTTCGGTAACTATCTGTCGTAAAAAGTTATCTTCCATAAACTCAACCAATCTCAAACCCTCCTCATTACCAGTAAAAGTCTCATAATTAACATTAGGGCAGTTAAAGTCTCCGACAATTATACTATTCCGATTGTCAATAAAATTACCAAGAAGTAAAATCTAGTATCTGTATAGAGGGGTTGAACGGGAGGTCTACAAACAACAACAAAATTAAAACTAATACTACGCGCCCTAACTTCAACACATATCGCATTAATTGCTGCCGGGAAATCTAACTTAACCTCGATAGCCCTAAGGGAATTACGAATGTACAGCAAAACGCTTCCACCAAACCTATGTAACCTATCATTAGTAAAGAGTTTAAAACCCGGTATATCAAGTTCCCCCAACAAGTCCCGAGTCACGGTATTTAACCAAGTTTCAGTGATAGCAACTATATCATAGTTGCCGGAATAAATTATAGCCTTAAATTCATTAAATTTATTTCTAATACTACGCGCGTTACAATAAAAGACGTTTAAGTTATTTTTTACCACGGGCCCGCGTTTTAAACTATTTTTCACGTCGGGCCCGCGTTCCCCGGACCCACAACGTTTAAAGAATGCTTCGACCTATACAGCTTTCGCACGTTTTCGTCTATTAACCTACCTAGCCTAGCATTATCTATTTCATTAAAATGCACCCCCATCTTTTATAAAAAGGCTAGGATTACTGAATTCGGACCACAGCTTTACGAAGGGTACACTTTCCTCAGCACAAATCTCTTCTAATTTATTATTCAAAAATATTGTTTTTGACGTAATCATAAGACCCAACCCGTGCCTAGAGATAATACCTAGAACTAAAGACCTATCTGACCTCGCCTTCAGGAACCTAATTAACCCCCTATATCTCTCCAAAAGGTCAGGCACTCTCGTATCGGGTCTATACGAGTCGTTGCCTCCTACCATCGTCACGAACATTGAGTGACGGGAAGCAACGTCAATCCTATCCACTTCGTCTCTAACTCTGTCAACCCTGGCCCCTGGGAGACAGACCCTCCTCCTCTTGGTTGGATGCCGTTCAACGAACTCTTTGTCCATGTGGCGCACTAAAGAGTCTCCAATTAAAATAGTTTCCCCCTCATTCACGTCCCTTTCCAAATGGGCGAAAGGGTTCGAAACCTCGATAGGGGGGGATTCCTATCACCTAACGTACGCGGCCTAGCTCCACCCTTAACCTCTCTATATCCCTCGCTATCTACTACTCTCGGACTAACCTTAACCTCTTCCTCAACTCTATCCAACCTTCCCGACAAGCTACCTAAACTAGAAACTAGGTTACGCACCTTACCCTTCAAATTACTAACGTCTTCAACGTTAGTATTGGTTCGGCTTCCGTCAACCGTAGCCCTACCCCTGCCCTCATCAAGCGTTGCAAGTCTTTCGGTCACCTCACGTACACTACGTTTTATGTCAACTAATTCCTCCATGAACTCGCAAAAGAAACAAACTGATCTATCGGTAATCGCCATTGGACCGCCGTTATAATCCTTAAATTCCGAATACCACCGGTTTAACCTACACCTAACACACGACGCTTTCTGCGACGGCATCGCGCAGTTAAAAATTAGTTTAAACCGTCACAGGTATAAGTTAAATTAAGCCGGCACGCTATGAAAACTTCTAAATCGCTAAAAACTACTAATATTCAATTACTTAACTATAACAACGTAAATTTAAACGCAAGTATATAAAATTCAAAACTATCCAAAAGTAAAATTCTCAGCAATATACAAAAGTAGATGCAAAATCAGAGAGCTCAGGAAATGCGTCCGTTCAGTACAGAGTCTGGCTGACGAATTAAATACATGGCGCTATCTGGCAACTCAGCCAACTGGCGGATTAGAGGTCTATAAAAGAGCGGGAGGCGGACGACGGAGTCATACAAGCTCGGCTCGCAGCTGAGCAAGCATCTCTGATCCTTTCTCCTTCTGGCCCTTTGGGTGGTGAAGAAACCCCTTCCCTCCCATAGAGGCCTCTTAGGTTAGGTATGCCCCGGGGGGGGGAATAGCTTGGGGGAGAACTCCGCCTCCAAGTTGCATGCCCCTTGCAATCCCATTTTGGGTTTGGCAACAAAGGTTCGTACTCTCTCTCTCTCTTTCTGCTCCTTTGGGGGGAATTTTCTTTTTTTCTTTTTTTTTTGCAACAAAGGGGGGGTGGCACTTTTGCAATAAAGGGGGGTGGGGTGGCACTATTGCAATAAAGGGGGTGGGGTGGCAATCTTGCAACATTATGTAACATTTCTGCACTCTGGCATTTTGACACTATACTACTGAAGGTGTTCTTCCCGTCTGAGGTTGATTCCAAGACATCTATGTTGTCACAAGAGCAGTGAATCATTCTCTCTTTGACGATGGTGTCAGGGATGTAGACACATCCATTCTCAGCATACCTCTCCAGGATGTTCTGAGCGATGGTGGTGTCTATCCTTCTTACAGTGTCGATACCAATAGTGTGATTTGCCGCGTAGAACAGATCTAGGAGTGCTTCTGAGCGGGTGGCTTGGTGCAGAGTAAGACCCAAGCCTACATGCTTTGGTGTCAACTTTCGTCGGTTGAAGACTGCATAGACTATCCTCAACAATGTTACACACACTCTGCTTCACTTTCTGGTCCTCTTCACTTCCCTCATCCACAGCATCCATTCCCCCAAAGAGCAACCGTAGAAACAGGTACAGCCTGTCGGGTATGACGCGATCAACATGTTCTTGATCAAGACCTTGCCATGTCTCGGAGTGTCCAGGAGTTTCAAGACGATCTTGTCGAACCTTCAGAGCCACGTGTACCATATCTTGGAATATGCTGCTAGTGGCACACATGCGGACATCAGCATCTTCATCTTCAGTAGACTCTGAGTCAGAGGTGATAGGACCTTGTTCACAAGACTTAGCCAGTGCTTTGGAGAAGATGAAATCTGAGCTCTCTCCAGGGTAAATCAACAGTGGGCCCCTTGACAATGGGCGTACATAGCTGGCGTTTGATCCAAGCAGCCTTTGAACATCTTCGTAGAACGTTGTTCTCCTGGAGTATTTCACGGTGATGCCGGTGTCATTACACATACTCTCGTATCTGTCCTAGACGTCTCCCATGTCGTATACGTGACCACGAGACAGGCCTACTGTCAAGTCTTTGCACAGCTTCGTCATGCATTCATTTTCAGGCCCTTGCTGCTCCTCTGACACCGCTTGTTTTCTAGTACGTCTCTCAAATGTCACCAAACATGCCAGATGATAGCAGCCTTCAACTGCAATCACATCACCCACCGCTGACAACGGTATGCTCATGACAGGGTCGTGTTTGGCACGCTGGATCAAGTCATCTGACTTCTCCATTGTCTCCACCCTGTGCAGGTTCTTTGTAGTCTTCTTTTGGCAAAACATGCAGAGGGTCCAGTCGATCACTGTTGTTGAACGTCTACACTTTGGGGGAAAAGCCTGAGAGCCTGCACTTTTTGTGGTCGCCGATGCACCCATGGTCTGCTGCTGACTTCGCACCCTCTTCAGTTTGCCTTCAGAGGTGAATAAAAAGTAGCATGATTTATGCCACTTGAGTTCCAATGCATTGAAATCATCCTTGGAATGACTTTCCAGTCTTTGTTAAACATCAAGATAGTAGGTATCTCCCAGGTTCTTTCTCTCATCGCCCACAGTCATAGTTCTTGCTTTTCCTTCTGCTGATGTTGTGCGCAGGTCACCAGCGCTGCTTTGGCAGAAGAAGCAACAATCCTCACTGACATCCTGACGTTTCCTCTTGATCTTGATGGCAGCTACAGGGTTCATTGCTGGTGAGCTCCCTATCTGCAAAGACAAGACGGAATGGCAGTATGTAGTATCCACAGATATATTGAAACAATTCGAAATATACCTATCCTTTAGCAGTATTATTATTATTGTTTTACCAGCTGGCACTGTCTGCACTCTTTTAATTGTATATACGAAACCAATATCTGGCCAGCCAGTGCACTGAAAATATTCAACATGTGAAAGTATGCTATTACTTGTACTATGGTAGTAGTAGGCACATGCGCACTTCACCCAGCATGCTAAATGTAGTTTTAACGGAAATAAAAACATCCAGAGTCAGTTACATTCAATTATTATCCATAAAATCACAAAAATATGCTTTATGTGCTAATGATACACCTTTAAACACGTTGTTACATAGAGCCACCACTGAAATGCAAAAATTCGGAATTTTTCAGAATTTGACTTTTTTAACCTTGTATGGGACCTTCAAACCCAAAATTAAGAGTGGCATCCACCCACATCTTGTTTGGCATCCTCAATACTACATATGTAAGGTGGGTGCCTGTTATTAACAAAAAAAGCCGTTAAGTTTTTTTCTAGAGGACTTTTCAATTTTTGGCAGGCCCACTACAACCTCTTAGTAGACATGCTAAATGACTTTTCACTTCAAATCATGATGCAAAGGTACCCTGTGGTATGAAAGTTCCTTAGGGCCATACGAAAAAATTATCCAAAGACACAAGTTGTATCTTAAATCCAAGATGGCCGCCGTCGGCCATATTGGAAAGCATGGCCGACTCAGAGCCAAGGAACCGTTTGTCATAGAAACTATTATGATACATGTTTTCCAGCTAATTTGAGGTCGTTGAACTCATGTCTGGCATCAATTTTACATTTTGAATAAATTTAAAGGTCAAATCCTGGAAATGATACACAAAGTTGACATTTTGATAAAATTTATGAAAACAGAATTTAGATGCATGGAAGCAAGAATTGCAAATTGAATGATAAATTTACAAGTTCTGTGGTATCTAAATAGTATAATTGATACATAGTATACTCGACCAATAACTAGCTGACTCAAATATATCATCACACAATGTTGTGACAATGTAAGCACATTCATAACATTCCTTCGTTCAGCACTAACCTGATTCCTCATCTATCTGTACCTCACTCATCTTACCAGTGTGGGAGCACGAACCTTTACACTACATAGATATATGCAGGGCCGCCCCTGCACGTAGCACTTACAAGGAGTCTTAGAGTCTGTCTTACACTGGCAAATGACAAGCTCTGGTATGTCCCGTGAAATGGTGGGAGTTGTGGTGTAGACTGGAGTTGGCGCAGAGTCGGGGGATTCTTGCTGCCATCCCCACTCCGTTGGAAAGACTGGAGCTGGAGCTTTGATGAGCGTATTACCCCACACGTGTCCACTCTGAAGTCACAAGAGAAATAACTGATTAGCTGAAATAACACTTCTAGAAATACACCTGCATGCAGTAATCTCAAGCATGAGTGATGTCCTCACCCATGCAATGATGTCTTACCTGATAGGCTACTCTGAGGAGGTGCTGATGCAGAGCGTCGCTGCTTGGAGGCATGTGCTCGAAGTCGCAGCCTTTGTGGAGGAAGAGGGAGTCTAGCAGCATCCACGGTTGTGATGCCCTCCTCAGAGACGCCATAGAGCTGCATGACGAATGACCGACCTGCTCCCAGTGACCGATGACTGAATTCGCGATGTCTGTGCTCAAAACTCTCAAACGGTCGTACGAGACGCACAGTCCTCGTTGATGCATAGCATCGATTGGAGATTCACGGCCAGTTTGAAGATGTAGTTTCATAGACAGATACAGCGATGCTGGTATTTCCCTCTCCTTGATGTGACGAGGAACACTCCCAGGTTTCTTGGATCTGCGTCCAACAGAGTTGAAGACGATCTGCTGCCCGATGGATGTTGCAACCTTAGACTTCTCAGAATCAGGAGCCGGCTCATCGATACCTGGTCCATCAAGAAGCATGTGCAAGAATGATCTCAACGTGGGCGGGATGGATTCAGCTTCACATGAGGTTGAGAAGGAGCCTGTGAAAGCCTGCTTCATGTGGAGATAATCTCGCCAGAGGATCTTGGCTGCTTTGTGGAGGATGGAGACTTCAGTTGATGTATTGTTTTCCATATCAACTACAGCTGAGCTTAGGTCGTCGTCGAAAACAAGAGACCAGCAACGATTTATTGGTATCGCCTTGATGTCAGGAATCATGCGCTCAATATCCTCTCGAAGGCGTGTTGTATTGCATTTGATGTAGGGAAAACCGAGAGCGGCGAGGTGCTTGTCATATAGGGCCGTCAAGTCAGCCATTGCCAGTGATGTCCCTGAAACACAATTATTTTCAATAAAGTCAAGTAACTTGTTGAGAACATGTGCTCGGTTCACCTGAGTCGCATGACTCTCAGTCGTGTCACATCCGACCGTCGCCGCTTTCCTGTAGAGCCGAGTCAGGTACACACGATGATAGACGGCCTTAATAGCGACCATGTCACCGGCAGAATGTTTAGCCAACAGACGTTTGTCACATAACACTCGAACGCAATCATTGACTTTCTTATCCAAGCCAAGAGTGGAGGCCTTCCTCAGCTCTTTCTTGTTGCCCACTTCGTCACAGAAGAGGCATGGAGTGTCGACTGGTTCGCTCGAAGATGTAGAGGGTGAGGGTGAGGCCTGTGTGAAGGACCTGGCACCACTGTTCATGCGGCGAGTTTTCACCAGGCTAACTGACTCTAACCCTTGATGCTTTTTCCTCGCTCTCTGCACTTTTTGATTGTCGACAGCATTCCTGCAACTTTTGTGCCACACTACTTGATTAGACATCATCAGCTGCACCACATTCTCAGCACCGCCACCAACACCGCCACCAATGTCATCTATGACTACAAAGTCAGGCAACTCCCCTAATTCCTTGAGCTCATGGATGTTGTCCGTAACTTCTTTATTCTTTCAGGTTTGTTTCTCAATTTCACAGATGATGAAGGATTTTTAGTCGGTTCACAGCTTTTGTTTGACTGACATATGAAGCATAAGCTCCAGTCGCGAGTGTCCATGATGGCAGGCGTGCTTTTAGAGTCACTCATTTCGGATTAATCACTGTGAATCTGAAACATGAAATTGAATTTCTAAAGGTCACAGAACTTAGAAACGTGTGTGATGACTCGTTTTCAGCTAAATTCAGCATGAGAAAGCCATTTCTGAGGTTATTTTGGGGTTTCAGGTTATTTTGGGGTGTCTCACTCCGTCAGTTTGGAAACTGAGGAAAATCCCCAACTTCAACATGGCGGCCAGCGGCCATATTTGATTTTGGGGGTCAAAATGACCTCCAAACCCCATAATAACCTCAGAAATGGATTTCTCATGCTGAATTTAGCTGAAAACGAGTCATCACACACGTTTCTAAGTTAATTGGTTCAAAAGTTAGAAATACGGTCATTAGCATAAGTTATGCTGATTAGGCATAAATTAAAGCATGTCTATGTATAGATGCAACTTGTGTCTTTGGATAAATTCTTTCCTATGGCCCTAAGGAACTTTTATACCAAAGGGGACCTTTGCATCATGATTTGAAGTGGACACCCTATTTTGTGCACTTAACATGTCTGCTATCTTATCAATTCCGAAAAATTATCAGAAATATATTTTGAAAATGAATAGTTGGCGCTCAAGTTTGTAGATGTGCTTTTTAAGAGATTGTATATATCTGCACAACAAAATTATCTGTTTTATATGTATAAGTATCTCTGGGCAAACATACGTTCAAAACGTAATCAGAACTGCTTATATGTGTGGTTCACAGAAGCGATTTTTTTTTATATTGAATGTGTTCTGTGTTGAAAATGGAATGAGAACGTCTGTGTGCTGATAATGTACAAATTTTATCTAAAAATGGTAGAAAAATCAAAGAAAAAGGGGTAACTATTACCATTACTTATTCGGACTATAGTGGATTTAATTATCCCAGAAGAGTTCCTTGTTCCATGCACGGTCTGTGTGTATCATAAAAAACTCAGGGAACCATTCTGAGTTCATTCCCATCATGAAACGGACATGTTAGGTGCCTTGAAAAGTGGACGCTCAATTCTGCCAGTTGAGGTTTAAGTTTTGGTTTTGGCTAAAAATATAATAGTTACCCCTTTTTCTTTGATTTATTCAATCCGACGTGAATGCAACGAGTCTTTTACTTATATTGAGGTTCTAAATGTAGTGGGGCTAGGCTGCTTTCCCTAGATCCATGTCCCAAAGCTGGATCCTGTCTGCTTTGCAGATAGCTGGTGAGGGAAGCTATATTTATGGGACCTCTTTGCGAGAGACCCGTTGCCCACGTCGGGCTTGCATCATGAAAAAGAAAAACTATGGTATTTGTCATTTACCATTACTTATTCGGACAATAGTGGATTTAATTATCCCAGAAGAGTTCCTTGTTCCATGCATGGTCTGTGTGTATTACAAAAAACTCAGGGAACCATTCTGAGTTCATTCCCATATATATATATATTAGTGGTGGACCCGATATCCGCAACCGAATCCGCATCATTTTTAACATCCGCATCCGCACTTCTGACTGCGGATGTTATGCGGATATTACTCTAATAAATTATGCAATTTACAATTAAATTAGCTTATAAAGTAGCTTATAAGGCCCAGTCATGCACATTTCATGTAAAGTATTAATTATTATTAATGAACAAACAAATATATAAACCTCAAAATATAAATACCTGGTAACACAGAAAATTGAATGAAACTTGTTTCATTGAATTTTCTGTGGCTGAAACTCTTGAGAAAGTTATTTTTATCGTAATGAAAACATTAATATTAATTTTAATTCTCATGCATTGCCTGCCATAATAGTAATATCACGAAATTTGAAAAATTATGTCATATTCATAATTCTATATTATATTGATAGATTAACTAAATATCCGCATCCGCATCCGCGGATATTGAAATTAAAGATCCGCATCCGCATCGGCAGATGTTGAAAAACTGACATCCGGTCCACCACTAAATTATATATATTATATATATATATATATATATATATATATTAGGAATTGTGAGGTATTCTAAGGGCTAACATCTATTTTGTTATAATAGAGCTGCGTTAATTTTCCGTGTACGTTATGTGCGTGTGTTTTGTTGAGATGGGGGCTATTTGTGAAGGGATTTGTGAGGAAGTATGATAGAACTATGTTAGTTCTCCTTTACGTGTGTACGTACAAGGAAGTAGCTGTGTACGCCCTGTACGACTGGCTGTGAGGCGATTGTCTGCCTTCTATGCCAGATGGCCTTGATGCTGAAGAATTCAAAATGCTTCGAGACGCCGCAGTAAAAGGATCTCTCTACTCCTTCTTGTGTTTTATTTTAGGTTACCCACATTTACATACATATACACCCAAATGCAAACTGTATATATATATATATATATATATATATATATATATATATATATATATATATATAAATATATATATATATATATATATTATATATATATATATATATATATATATATATATATATATATATATATATATATATATATATATATATACACAGGGTGTTTCAGGAGGAAACGTCAATACTTCGGGAGGTGATAGTATCGGGTATTGTGAGAAAAGAAGTTCATATGAACATGTGTCTAATTCTGAATGGTTACGGAGATAGAGCTGTTTGAATCTGATGCGCGCGCAGCTCTTCCTACCCCCGCGGTGGTCCCATTCAATGGCCACCAAGGTCTCCAGACCTCTCTCCGTTAGATTATTGTTTGTGGGGGTGGATGAAAAGTCAAGTTTACAAAAGAAAGGTGGATACACGAGACGAATTGCTCGCGCGCACTTTGGATGCTGTTGCCCGCATAAAGGAAGGTCAACATCAACTCAAACGAACAACACGCGATCTTCGCACACGAGTTTCAAAGTGCATTGAGGTTGACGGTGGGATTTTCGAAAACGTATTGTAAACTGTAACAAATTTGTCATTTCTGTATCTGATACCATTCAAAATGCCAATGTTTATACATTAAATGTTAGAAAGAGTAATTGGTTTCTGTCTTGATTACCATTAACAATGCTTTTGTATTTGTAGATTCAAACAGCTCTATCTCCGTAACTATTCAGAATTAGAGACATGTTCATATGAACTTTTTTCTCACAATGACCGATACTATCACCTCCCGAAGTATTGACCTTTCCGCCTGAAACACCCTGTATATATATATATATATATATATATATAATATATATATATATATATATATATACTTTTCTATACATGCCTACACACCTACATACATATATATATATTTGTGGGCCTGAGCAGCCAGGTTAGGTTACCCCTTAGAGTTCACATACACAGACATATATATATATATATATAATTTAGGTGGGGCGTTGGAGGGGATGAGGAGAGAGGTCAAAAACACTCTCATATTGTTGCATGCAATGTTGCATGCAGTTGCATTGCAATTGCACTCGGCCATTTTGAGCATATACTACTTTCTGTATTAACAAAAAAGAAACAGATTGACAACTATAACATCCTCCGAGCCGACAGAACAGTGAGACGTAAAGGAGGATGTGCTATTTACACACGCGAAAGGCATATGGCAGAAATGACTATAAGTAACTCAAACAGCTACGTAGAATGTGTAGCAGCAAAAGTTGAAAAATTAAATATGGTACTAATTGTAATGTACAGACCCCCAAACACGCCAACCTCAAAATTCTCAGATTCCATTACAGAAGTAAGAAACTGGGTAAAAGATCTACATTCTCCAACACCCAATTATTTTTCTGTGGTGATTTAACTTTCCAGTCATGAAATATAAAAAGATAGGAAAAAATATATGTATTCTCCAGGACAAGGGAGGCACACGGGAAGACCAGGAGCAGGTAAAAATGCTACTAGCTTTAGCTGATTAATTTATGTTAACACAAGAAATAACAGAAAACAAAAAAAATCCCAACTGCCTAGATTTGAGATTCACAAACAACAGCAACCTAATTGATAACGTAGAAATATTTCCAACTATAATATCGGATCACAACATTATTGAAATAACAATCAATATAAATGCAACAGAAAAGGAAAGAACACGCACAACAGAAAGAAGCGAATTCGAAATTTTTTATTTTCAGTCTAAAGCTATAAACTGGGAAGAGGTTGCATCCAGCATGGAAGTAATAGATTGGAAAACCATCTTCAAAGCTAAGACAACGGAAGAGATGCTAATGACCTTAGAGAAAAAGACGCTGGAAAGTGTGGAAAGACATGTCCGAAAAATACAACGAGGAAAGAGAAGCAGATTCGAGAGACAAAAGAGGTCATTGTTCCAAAAGAGAAAAAGAGTGACTGCAAAAGTAATTGTAAAGATAACAACATCAGAAAAATATTAAATGATAAACTGCAGAGTATCGATGGCGTCATACAGGAACTAATTGAGAAACGTACAAAAAAAGAAGACGCTATAGAAGCGATAAAGGTTAACTCAAAGTACTTCTATAATTTTGTAAAAAGGAAGTCGAAAAATCGCATGACTATCGGACCTTTGAAAAATGAAGACAGTGAGTGATTTATCTGATGATCTAACAGAAGTATCTGAAATATTAAGAGCACAGTACGAATCATCTTTCAGTATCCCAAAAACTGACAAACTGATATGCGATAAAAACATGTTCTTTGAAGAAGAACTACAAGGGGAAAGTATAACGGACTTTGACTTCACGACAGATGATATTACGCAAGCTATATGGAAACTAAAAGCACACTCAGCGTCAGGACTGGACAAATGGAATGCCACACTGATCAAAAACTGCAAAAATGCAATCGCTGAGCCCCTATACTGGATATGGAGACGATCACTAGACACGGGAGAAAAACCGGACATTCTGAAGAGCGCGAACATTGTCCCAATATATAAAGGAGGAGATCGATCCGAGGCCAAAAACTATAGGCCAGTGTCTCTTACATTTCATCTCGATAAAATATTTGAAAGAATAGTTAGACAGAAAATCTATGCCTTTTTGGAAACTCAGAAAAAATTAAATGATAACCACTATGGATTTCGGTCAGGCAAATCATGCCTATCACAACTAATGGAACACTGCAACAACATTATTAATGCACTGGAAAGTATTGAGAACTATATGTAATATACAGACTTTGCCGAAGCGTTCGACAAGTGTGATCATGGAATCATAATACATAAACTAAAATATATGGCAATAACAGGAAAAGTGGAGAAATGGATATATAATTTCCTTAATGAACGGCGGCAAGTCGTTACAGTACAAGGAATATCTTCATCAGAATCAGAGGTCCTCAGCTCAGTACCACAAAGAACAGTATTAGCTCCACTACTCTTCATAATCATGCTAAGTGACATAGATGCGGACGTTACCAGAAACAACATAGTAACATCCTTTGCCGATGACACAAAGATCAGTTGAAAAATAAGAAACCCAGAAGATATAGGATCTCAACAAACCGACATGAACAGAATCTACAAGTGGATGGAAGACAACAATATGAAGTTTAACACAGAACTTTCAGCTGCTTCGGTACTGAAAAAGAGAAGACCTAAAATCCATGGAATATTATACCCCAAATGGACAGGAAATTTAGAGAAATTCTAGAGCAAAAGATTTAGGGGTTGTAATGACTGATGATGCGAAATTTGAAACACAAAATAAGATAGCAGTAAACAGAGCAAAGAAAATAACGGCAGATATTGAGAATCTTTAAACGAAGGGATAGGAATGTAATGATTCCTCTACTGAAAACTCTGATCATACCCATATTGGAATACTGCTAGGTCCTAACATGCCCATATAAAAAAGAAGACATTAGACAGCTAGAAAGGTTTCAGAGCAGCTTCACAGCCAAGATCAACGTGTGCAAAGAAATAATTTCCCAGGAAAGGTTACGTGAATTCAATTTATATTCACTTGAAAGGAGAAGAGAGAGATACACTATTATTTACACTTGGAAAATAATGGAGAAACTAATCCCTAATCTTTCTCTGAACCCTGTAACTCCCCAAACTGCAGTGGAAAGTAGAAAAGGAAGACTGTGTCGTGTTCCCAAATTAAAGGCTAGACAAGGAACAACCTTAACCCTGAAAGAAAATAGTTTTGTTGTGAGAGGACCAAGACTGTTTAATCACCTGTCTGAAGAACTATGGAACGCAAGTGGCGTTGCGGTGGACATCTTCAGAAGAAGATTAGACCCCTGGCTCAGAACAATCCCCGATGAGCCGGGCGTACCTGGCTATGTGAGGTGGAGAGTACAAGAAACCAACTCATTACTTCACCAGTTCAACTCGAGAGGAGGGGTTACAAGCTTGACCTTCGTGAAATGAGGCATCATCGCATGTTTCTTCTCTGACTGGTAATAAGAATGGTGCAACAGTGGGGTCGTCGACGCCTGTTTGGAACTTGTTTTTGTCCACTGTTGCTGGAATTTCTTAAATAACAGAACTTTAGGACCAGAATTTGCGTCATGACACGCCGTGAACGCGGCGGCGACAACTAGCTCCATGATATGATGCCTGCATGCAAAGTAGAGCAGCTCTAGGAGCAAACAACATCCTGAGTGACGGCCAGTGTTAGCAGCGGCAGTGTCGAAACACATCCCCCACCACTCTTTCACTTAGTCCCCAAAGTTGCAAGAGATCGAACACCGCTTGTGCTTGCTGTTGCCCACTTCCCGAAGCTATTTTTGGCACTCCCAAGAGCTAGCAGTTGCCATCTGAGGTGGACACTAAGACGGGAAGTCGGTCCACCTGCTCGTTGTTGGTAAGGTCTAGTAGAAGCTTTCTGTCCCAGTGCACCACCACTGGTCCGGAATGGAATCCTTTTTGGACCGATTCAGCTTGCCGCCTGCGATGATGCTCTCGGCTGCGCTTCACAGAGGATCAGCTGAGAGTCAGTTTCCCGAGGTTTTGGCCAAGGCTGCGAGCTGTTTCCGATACACTGTAAAGCGCCATCCGGTCACTCACCCCCGTCCTGTCTAAGGCTGAAGATAATTCTGAGTTGAAAATATTCTTGTTCTGGCGTGCTCTTTATTGGGGGGGGGGGGGGGAGAAGTACAACCTCCAGTGGCTCTCTCAAGAAACTCGTCATCGGCAGAGCTTGAAGAAGCAAGTTCGGCTGTTTGGGATGTCGATGCTTGCTCTTCGACTGCTTTCCTCTTTCGGACGTCTTCCTCTGCTTTCCGCTTTGCAACCTTCTGCTCCTTCGCCAATTTTTTGTCGACGGAGCGCATTGTGCCACGCCGACCGAGCTCTCTTTGGGCGTGAAGGAAGTCGTGATCATCTTGAAACTGGCTCATCTGAAGAGCGTTTCCATGTGCAATGTCAAACAAATTGTTCAGCTTGCTTTTGAAAGACGTCTCGTTTTGGACTTGTTTTGGATTTCACCTTCCCTTGTTCTTTTTCAAAGCCTGCAACTCTTTGAACAAGACCAAAAGCTTCTCCAAACAGTGATCCTTCCGGCGTGTTGGTATGCGGGCTCTTTCCCTAAATGAGAAAACTTCCTCCAGTACTTCTTCGGCGCTTTGTTTGGTGTCTTTCTTATTCACAACATGATGGTGCAAAGAAACACCTAGGACCTGGCCATTTGAAGGCAGTTTACTGCCTAAAATCTTTTGGTCCGGTTTGTCCAACAAGTAAAAACCACGTGTTTTTTACATGACCATCACCGTAAGTAAATGTAACCAATATAAACCAATGTGTGGTATACCAGTATCTATTAAAATCTATTTCATATAGTTATACTTAACACTCCAACCTGTGAAAGAGCAGAAAACGGCATGAATTAGCATCTTTAACAGACTATAGTAATGAGTGACTCAGAGAAGAACATATAACCCATGAGCGACCACTAATTATACACCAATGTGAGTGACAATTTTCACAATTTATTTTCTGCTATGGTGACACAGATCACGCAGGTGGGAGTTGGAAAAATCGAAAGTTCGATTTTATGGACCACCCTAATATATATAGATATATATATCGTTCCAAATGAAATGGGATGAGAGCAGAAACAACCTGGGTACAAGATACAGATGCATCCTGGTGGACCAGCGGAACACCCCTCCCCCACAACATACCTACATTTTACACCTGCGACACTTCATAAGCCATATATATATATATATTTTTTTTAAATTTATTATATTTTTTTTTTGGATTTCGTGCTATCTGTATAAGCAATACCTCAGAGGAAATTAATATCCCAGATTTTCATTTCCGAATTATTTTTTTGAGGTTAGGTTAGGTTAAAGTTATCCAACCTAACCTAACCTAAAACAAATAACTCGGTGTGTAAAAACGTGGGAACAATATCATCCAAGTTATTTGAATTTCGACTTTTTGGATTAAAACCCTAACGCGGATGAAATTTGAAAATGTAAATTTCAAATTTCATTTGAAAATGAAAACGCCTGCATATATCATTGGGAAAAAAACCGCTTTCTCAAATTTTTTTATTGACCCCCCCAACATTTCATAACGAAACCGAAAGAAATAAAAAGTTTGAAAAAATAAAAAAAAATTAGTCCGCCTTAGTGAATGTTGAATTATCACGGACAGAAATTCCACAAATTCTGAACTGAAGGCAGATATATATATATATATATATATATATATATATATATATATATATATATATATATATATATATAATATATGAAATTATTTCACGAAGGTAACACGTGAAAAATATTTATGATGAATAAAACCACGAAGGAAAGGAAACACAAAATGGTGCTCAAGCGCTTTCGTCTAATGACATCCTCAGGAACACTGAAGTACATAAAAAGGTTAAGCCTATATATAGGTTACAGAAAGAAAAAAAAGAAAAAATAAATAACATACATACACACACACACACATATATATATATATATATATATATACATACATATCTATATATACAAATACATACACACATACATACATACATATATATACAATAAACAGAGAAGTAAAAATAATAAAAAATAAAAATTAAAACCTTAAAGGATTACCAGTGAGGCGTACAGATTTGTAAGGAAAAATATCGATTTTTAGCACAAGATCAAATGGATTATAAAAATACAAAATTATACTGGAACTCTGCCGGGTTTTAACACAATGCTGCCTATGGTCAGGTTTCGATATATATAAAAAAAATAAATAAATAAAATGCAAATTAAAAGTTAATCGATTTTTAGCACAAGATCAAATGGATTATAAAAATACAAATTTATACTGGAACTCTGTCCGGGTTTTAACACACTGCTGCCTATGGTCAGGTTTTGATATATATAAAAAAATAAAATGCAAATTAAAAGTTAATAAAGTAGAAGACAAGTTTACCAAAGATTTAATGTTTTACCCTTCTTATTTAAATCTGTTTTAAAGGAATTCAACATAACAGGATCGAGTTGAAAAAGACCTTTGCTTATGTTGAAGTTATTTGAAAGTTGGATAATGGCAGACTCAAGAATATTTCTATTAACAATGTTGCTAGAATGGAATAAAACTGAAGCATTATTCCAATCAATACAGTGGGCTAACTCTGACAAATGGACAAAAAGGGCACTGGACAACTGTCCTGTTCTAACGGAATATTGATGCTGTTTTATACGTGTGTGCAAATCCTTTCCCGTCTGACCTATGTAAAAGGAATCACATTGTTTACAACCAATTTTATAGATAATGCCTGAATTATTGGTAGGGCTATTTTTTACTATGATATTTTTCACAATATTGTTATATGAAAATACTACATTAATATCCAAAAGTTTAAGTACATTAGCAATGCCTAAAAAGCCCGGGAAAAATGGAAGTACTAAAATATTTTTTGACAAAGTACGAGTGTTAATATTGACACGATAGAAAGTTCGTTTTGCCTTGTTGAGACAAGATTCCATAAACGCAGATGGATAACACAAATCACTTCCAATACCGTTGATTTTTTCCAATTCGGCATCGATGTATTCCGGACTGGCGATCCTAAGGGCGCGGAGAAACATTGATGAAAATATGACCTTCTTAGTGGGGGTATCATGTCCCGAGTAAAAGTGTACGTAGGACAAATTGTTTGTCGTTTTCCGATAGATACTAAACTTAAAACCTGGGCTTTCCCTATGTACACGCACATCCAAAAATGGGATTGAATTGTCTTGCTCAACTTCTAAAGTAAACTTAATGGAGGGGACTTGATCATTTAACTGAAGGAGGAAGCTATCCAGGTCACGATTCATGGGCCAGATACACAAAATATCGTCGACGTACCGCAACCTGACCATAGGCAGCATTGTGTTAAAACCCGGCAGAGTTCCAGTATAATTTTGTATTTTTATAATCCATTTGATCTTGTGCTAAAAATCGATATTTTTCCTTACAAATCTGTACGCCTCACTGGTAATCCTTTAAGGTTTTAATTTTTAATTTTTTATTATTTTACTTCTCTGTTTATTGTATATATATGTATGTATGTATGTGTGTATGTATTTGTATATATAGATATGTATGTATATATTATATATATATGTGTGTGTGTGTGTATGTATGTTATTTATTTTTTCTTTTTTTTTCTTTCTGTAACCTATATATAGGCTTAACCTTTTTATGTACTTCAGTGTTCCTGAGGATGTCATTAGACGAAAGCGCTTGAGCACCATTTTGTGTTTCCTTTCCTTCGTGGTTTTATTCATCATATATATATATATATATATATATATATGTATATCGAATTGTTAGAGTTCATATTCTGCATGATTTCCTTCTTTCTGATCATAGACCATTGGAACTATTAATTAATTTTACCAATTTATGCGCAACACGACATAACAAGAATGCAATAGGTAAGAATAATCGCGTCGATTGGTCTAATGTTAATATGCAACAGAGAATAGAATACGACAGAACAGGTCACCTCTTGAATAATTTAGAAATTTTGCATCTTGCCTGTAGTAATCTTTGCTCAATTGATTCTCACTGTAAACTCATAGATAGGTATTATAGTAAGATAGTATCCCTGTTAAGATAAGCAGGAAGAGTCCTGATTACAGTAAATCTTACAACTATCATACTAAGATTATTCCTGGTTAGAATGATTTTATTGCCCCCCTGAAGAGGGAATCGAAAGACGCCTACGATTTATGGTGCTTTCATCGCAGACCCAGATTAGGACCAGTATATATGAATATATGTAGAAGTAGGGGTCAGTATAAGGTGGCCATAAGGCTATGTAAACAGGAAGAAGAGTTTATTCGAGCATCAAAAGCCTGTGAAGCTCGTATAAATAACGATAATAACAAATTTTGGAAATTTGTTAAGAATCAATCGGGTGTCAAAAGTGTTCTCCCTCCGACAATCGATGAGGTGTCGGGGGAGGATGAAATTGCAAAGCTGTGGAAAAACCACTATTCTAACATTCTTAACAGTGTGAGTAGGGATAATCTTAAGATAGATTGCAGCGAAACGCCTGAGGGGAAAATACTTTGATGTCAGTTCCTGAAGTAAAGAGGTTAATTAACGAGTTAAAGGCTGGTTCTGCGTCAGGGGTAGATGACCTATCGAATGAGCACTTAAAAAATGTCAATGACGTAGTATGTCTGCCTATCTGCATAGATCATTGCTTTTATCAGCCATGCTTGCTCATAGCTATATCCCTGCAGAGTTCATGAGGAGATATATCTTGCCCCTGGTCAAAAATAAGTATGGAGACATTCTGTCCAGCAATAATTACAGGCCTATTGCTGTCGCTTTCTTCTTCTCGAAACTACTAGAAAAACTCTTGTTACTCCGATTAAATGATTAACTATGGACAACCTATGAACATCTAATCAGTTTGGTTTTAAAAGGTCCCACTCAACTGATCTGTGTATCTACCGTATGTACTTAAAGAAACAATATCCACATACATTGACAGTAATTCAATTATTTATAGCTGTTTCCTAGATATAAGTAAGGCATATGATAGAGTGAACCACAATATTTTATTTAAAAAACTAGAAGACAGGAAGGTTCCAATGTACATATTAAATTTATTGAAATTTTGGTATTCCCACCAATCTTTTACCGTTAGGTAGGGCAATGTACTATCCGAATGTTTTTGCTCCTCTTGCTGGGTGAGACAAGGCTCCTTGCTCTCTCCTATGCTGTTTAATGCGTATATTGACAGATTAATTGCTTCACTTAATGAGGCAACAGTGGGATGTTGTATAGATAACACAAGGATAAATAACTTAGTTTATGCCGATGATATGGTGTAATAAGTCTCTCTTTTAAAGGTCTGGATCGGCTACTAAAAGTCTGCGAAGTGTATTCGCAGAAACATGATATTCTTTTTAATGTTACAAAAACTAAGGTTATGCAATTTCATCCTAAAAGCTATAATCAACCAGCTGATATTTGTTTTAAAATGAAAGGTGAAGTAATTGAGGAAGTACAAGAGTTTAAGTATTTGGGTCAAACTATTACCAGCTCCTTGAGCTAAAGCGAATATGACTATAAGGAACTTTCGGTTCTGTACAAGTGAAGCTAAATACACTCTCTTTCATACTTTCTGCAGTAATATATACGGACAGCAACTCTGGGTGAATTATAAAAAAGGTTCTGGCAGAACCCTAAATTTGCTGTACAACAGGTCTTTTAGACTCTTACATAAATTACCCCCCGAGATGCTCAGCTTCGCAAATGTTTGCTACTCGCAATGTCCCGAGCTTCTCGGAGGTAACAAGACGTGCTGAATACAGTCTGATACAAGGAATTAAAAAATCAACCAACCCGATTATCGAAGCTATCCATGAGTCCTGCCGTTTATCCTCTAAACTATGGACTTCTTGTTACAAAAACGTCTGTTTGTAGCTCCACTTAACTCCAACATAACTGTATTATTTCTAATTAACTGTATATATTTCTATCCTTAGTATGTGAACTGTCAGTATATTAATAGTATTTGTCATATGGATTATAGTCTGCCAATAAGCCTTTTCATTTTCATTTATATATATATATATATATATATGGGAGTGGCATCAAGCTTGACCTTCGTGAAATGAGGAATCATCGCACGGAACATTTGAAAGGTTGAAAGGTATATACAGTATATACAGTATATAGTATATACGATATGCTGGTGTCACGGTTACACGTGTTTCGATCGAAGTCCGAATAAAAGTGGTATTACAGTAAAAATCCTGCAGTTAATCAGTTTTAAACGGTGCCGATATGATATTGTGAGTTAATTGATAGTGCATAGTGGTATTTCTTTTTAAAAAGTAAAAATCGCGGCATATATAAAAAAAAGTAAATAAAAACGAAGCGAATTAATCTATACAGCATTTTTTCGAGTGTTTCTTTGTGACGAAAATTAGCCGCCTATCGAAATTCCTACAAATATCCCCCATTATCCCTCGCAGCCACATTCGCGAGCATCACTCAGTGAGAAATATACAGCGTGTCACATCCCCCATCCCCCGGAGTAACGGAGAACTTTCCCTCACTCAGCTTGAGTCAATCCCCATCCAATACTTCCCATAATACCCTTTTTGAGTCAATTTTGTGTACCAGCGGCTACCCTCTATTAGTAATATGGAAATGGTAAATAAATTCCTGCAACTCTGTTGGTATCTGTAATGATGCAACAGATGAGACAAAGGCGATGAGGTGCGATTTTTGTCAGCTGCTTTTTGATTTTAGATGCCTAGAATGGGAAGATGAAAAAAATCTCTTTTATAACCAACGCGAAGCAACTTAATGGGGTAAAATTTTTCTGCGAAAAATGCATGACCGAAATAAACTCTTTAACAGTATTTAAAGCAGAAAGAAACTAGGAGAAGAAAGTGGGAGTAAAGAACAGAGGAAAACAGAAGAAACGAAGAAAGGCGAAGTTGAAAAAAATCAAATACCGTCACACAACGAGGCCAAAACCACGCAGTCGAAAGAGAGTATAAAGACAACAGATAGCATAACGGCAACGAAGGACATTAACACAAATAGCACAAATAGGAAAAGACAAGAGGGCAATCAAGAAAACGGAGTGAAACTGTTTCCCAATAAGGAACATAAAACAAAGGCCACGAGTAAATATGGGGAAGGAATTATATGCAGATATTATATAAAATATAATTACAGATTTTAAAGAGGACAATGTATATATGAACATCCAATATGCAATTTCTTCTATAATAATGGTAATTGTAAATTTGGAGACAGATGCAAATTCTACCACCTGGACATCTGTAGGACTTACGCAAAATATGGAACCTGCAAATACGGGAAAAAATGCTACTATTAACATCTCCCGACGGATCCAAAGAACAAAGGACAAAGTTTAAATGACAATAGGAATAACAATAAAAATAGGAACACAATAAGTGAACAAAAAAAATGTTTCAACATCGCAGACACGATACGGCTGCTAAATGTCTTCCAACGCATGCAGGTGACACATGTGGAAACCCCCGAGCCAAACCGCTTCTGGGCAAGAAGCTACCAGAACAGGTAGGCGGAAACGGATCTCTCTCGGAGGATCATAGGGCAACGAAACAAGCGATATCGAAGGAAAACGAACTTAAAATACACAAGGGGTAACGAAAAACAAAGAACATACTGTAAATACTGTCCAGGCTAATATTCAAGGAATATAAGACCAAACCAATCACTCAATAAAGTTTCGTACCTGAAAGGATTTATGGACGAAACAAGAGCGGACATCACATGCCTCACAAAAAACTCATCTTAAGGATTGCCAAGGAAATTATGAAAACTGCGAACATTGTATTGATAAGAAATAAATAAATATAGAGGGCTTCAACTTACTAAGAGCAGATAGAACAACTATATATATATATATATATATATATATATATATATATATATATATATATATAAACATGAAGGGCATATGACAGAAACAATAATAAGTAAATGAAACAGCTTTTTGGAACTCCTAGCAGTGAAAATAGAAAAACTAAACTTGATACTAATAGTCATCTAGAAACCTCCAAACACCCCAACTGAAAAATTCTCAGAGGCCATTGATGACATCAGAAAGCTAATAAAGGCCATAAACCCTCCATCCCCCAATATAATGATCTGCGGAGACTTTAACTTCCCATTTATAAAATACAAAAAGGTGGATAGGAATATATATATATATATATATACACATCAAGACAAGGGGGGCACAAGAGAAGACCAGGAGCAAGCAAAAATGTTGATGGCTCTCACAAATGAGTTTATGCTGACACAGGAGATAACAGAAAATAAGAGAAAAAATAACTGCCCAGATCTGGTATTCACAAATAACATGAACTTGATTGCTAATATAAAAATAACCCCAACCATTATCTCAGACCAAAACTTAATCGAGCTATCAACAAATATGTCGACAACATTAAAAGACAATACACATATTGAGGAAAGAAGCAAATTTGGGGCCTTTAACTTAAACTCCAAGACTATAAATTGGGAAGCAATCAGATCGCACATGGCCCAAATAGAGTGGAGTACAGTTTTAGAGAATAAAACAACTGAAGAAAAAACGCTGAGAATTTTAGAAAAATATGCTCCGAAATCACAGCCAAAAGGAAAGAGGAGCTGGCTAGAGAGGCAAAAGAGGAGAATATTTCACAAAAGAAAGAGAGTGGAGGCGAAGTTAGCCAACTCTGGAGATAATGCCAGGAAAGTGATACAAGAAAAATTGGAGGGCATCGATAGGGAAATATAAACCCTGATTAAGGATCAGACAGAGAGGGAAGAGGAAAAGGCGGTAGAAGCCAAAAAGGAAAATCCAAAATACTTCTATAGCTATGCGAAAAGGAAAGCAAAAACCCACGCCCTAGTGGGCCCTTAAAGAAGAGAAATAATGAACTAACCGACGATCCAAAAGAAATATCTGAAACATTGAGAGCCCAGTATGAATCAGTTTTCAGTACCCCAAAAAGTGACAAAGCGATACTTGACATAGATACATTCTTTGAAGAGAAACTGCAAGGAGAGTGTATAACAGACTTTGATTTTACCCCAGAAGATGTAGCGAGAGCTATAGGACAAATGAAACCACATTCAGCTGCAGGTCCGACAATTGGAACGCATTATTGATTAAAAACTGTAAAAATGAAATAGCTACACCTTTATACTGGATATGGAGAAGATCCCTAGACACTGGGGGAATACCGAGCATCTTGAAAAGAGCAAACATTGTCCCTATATATACAGTAAAGGAGGGGATAGATCTCAAGCAAAGAACTATAGACCAGTGTCATTGACGTCCCACCTCACCAAAATATTTGAAAGAATAGTTCGAGAGAAAATTTATGATTTCTTGGAGACACTGGAAAGATTCAACGAAAATCAGCACGGATTCCGATCAGGTAGATCATGCCTATCACAACTAATAGAACACTACAACAATATCCTAGATGCACTGGAAGGCAATGACAACTACGATGTCACATACACAGATTTTGCTAAAGCTTTCGACAAATGTAATCACAGTTTAATATCACATAAAATAAAATATATTGGAATAACAGGCACAGTTGGAAAATGGATCTACAACTTCCTCAGAGAACGTCTACAGGTCGTCAGAATTCAAGGTATATCATCATCAGAATCGGAAGTTCGCAGCTCAGTACCACAAGGGACAGTACTGGCCCCACTCCTGTTCATTATCATGCTAACAGACATAGACAGCGGAGTAAACAGCAAAGGTATAGTAACATCCTTTGCAGACGATACAAAGATCAGCAGAAAATTCAGCGATGTAAATGAAGTCGAGGCCTTGCAGAGGGACACGAACAAAATATACAAATGGCCAGAAGACAACAACATGACATTTAACACCGAGAAATTTCAGTTCTTGAGATATGGTAGAAAAGAAGAACTTAAACAGACTGCATATTATGCTCCAGATAGACAGGAAATTCAGAGAAGCACGAAAGCGATCGATCTGGGGGTAATAATGACCGATGACGCGAAATTCGAAACACAAAATCAGATGGCGATAAATAAAGCAAAAAGAGTCGCGGGACAAGTACTAAGAACGTTCAGAAGAAGGGACAAGACAGTAATGATTCCCTGCTAAAACCACTGATTATACCAAAACTTGAATACTGCTCAGTTTTGAAGTTCCCATATAAAAAGGAAGAAACTAATAAACTAGGAAAAACGCAGAGGCATTTCACAGCCAAGATTGATGGCTGCAAAGAATTCAACTACTGGGAAAGACTACGTAAACTAAATCTGGAAAGAAGAAGAGAGAGGTACATCATAATCTACATATGGAAAATGATCGAAAAACTGGTACCAAACCGAAAACTAAATCCAATTACTATCCAATCAACACTGAAAAATGGAAAGGCAGAATGTGTAGTGTTCCCAAATTAAAGGCCCGACAAAGGACCTCCTCAACACTGGAGGAAAATAGCTTGGTTGTCAGGGGGCCAAGACTTTTTAACCAGCTTCCAAAGGACCTCAGAAACATTACAGCGGACAAAGTTGGTCTTCAAGAGAAGACTAGATGCCTGGCTCAGGACGGTACCAGATGAGCCGGGTGTACCTGGCTATGTACGGTGGAGAGCGCAAGAGAGCAACTCGCTCCTCCACCAAACCAGACCTAGAAGCGGGGCCACCAGCTTGACCTTCATGTGAAGAGAAACCAACGCACTGAGCAGCAACGAGGTTAACGATATATATATATATATATATATATATATATATATATATATATATATATATATATATATATATATATATATATATATATATATTCACCAGTGTGTGTGTGCACAGTATCTTGGAAAGTCTTTTATATATTTTGTATATAATAGGAAGCATTAAATTCTGATTCAGTTTAATATCGAAAATAAATACCAGGATGGCTCAATATTCCGCAATAATTTATCCAACTTTATAGAACAAATCTCGGCGGACTCAGAAGTTCAGCTGTTGTATACATAACACGTTTCCTTTATTACTATCGAACGCTAATACTCGTATATGGGGCTGTTTAACCCCCTTGTTAAGAGCAAAGGTCATATGACAGAGGGGACTTACGGCTTTACGTCGAATTCGAACCACGGGTCGCTACATCATCTGAACACGTAGGACGGTCATCCATCCAACTACTGATCAAACTCAACGTCGCTTAACCTCGTTGATCTAATGGGAACTAGTGTTACGACGTAGCCACGATGTAATAGAATAAAAAACAAAAGTACAGCTACTACTACTACTACTACTACTACTACGAGAGAGAGAGAGAGAGAGAGAGAGGAGAGAGAGAGAGAGAGAGAGAGAGAGAGAGAGAGATTACTCTTACAAATACATGAATTAAAAAACAAAATATTACAACTAATGAATAAATGAAGTCAATGACTTTCAAACAAAACTCTATTGAATTTCGAAGTCATAGCAATGTTAAGTCTGTCTGTCTGTCTGTCTGTCTCTCTCTCTCTCTCGTAATATATATATATATATATAATTTGTCAGTGTATATTAACCAGTCAAGGAAACAAAGTGTAAATAAGTGCACGCGTAGTGCTTGAATGTCGAGCGTCGAGCGACATGTTTCAATCTCGTCAGCACGCATTCCTCGCTCACCAAACTGAGAGGTTGATTCAGCAAATTATAGTGACGCATGCAACAAAGGCAGTGATGCATCCACTACAAAGGTATTTAATTCGAAAACGATGATATATATACAGTATATATTATATATATATATATATATATATATATATGTGTGTGTGTGTGTGTGTGTGTGTGTGTGTTCTTGTCTAACTTAAGAAGCTGCGTCATTAGCTTTATTTATCGCTTAATTAAAGATTTATTTTTATTGAAAATCAGTAATTATCATGAAAGAAAGAAAAATAATGAAGGTTAGGTTAGGCAGTCAACATACATGTGTGTGTGTGTGTGTGTGTGTGTGTGTGTGTAAATTTTAAAATATCGATAGTTTTATAGTAAAACTTAGGTATTTAACTAGGAATGTTGCAACTAAAACTAACGATGAACGCTTGAAGCACTCAAATTTTATGGACTGGATCACTCATTGGAATATGTATGTACGATAAAGCGCCTACGCACAATCGTGTGTGGACAAATCTTTTTTGTCTTGTTTAAATTCTATTCCGTTTTTGTGTAAAAATAGTGTTTTTCCGTGTTGAGTCAGTAGTATAGCCGCAAAAGGGGAGAGTGCAAGAATGTTGCAAGTGATTACGTAATGTTGCAAAGGGGGTGGGGGTGTTGCAAAGGGGGCGGGGGGTGTTGCAAAAAAATTAAAAATAATTGAAAAAAGAAAAAAAATTACACCAAAGGGCCCTTTGTTGCCAACCGGGGTTGCAAGGGGCATGCAACTTGGGGGCGGAGTTCTCCCCCAAGCTATTCCCCCCAAAGGGCCAGAAAGGAGAGAAAGGAGGAGAGAAAGGAGGAGAGGTGTTCACCTGGCAGGAGCCAAGTGCATATTAAGACTTCAGCCGAGTAGGCGTTGTTTTATAGGCTCCTAATCAGCCAGTTGGCTTAGAAGGCGTAAATGGCTTGAGTTGCCAGATACCACTTTTTAGCGATACCATTGTATACACTATTATAGACTCCTAATCAGCCAGTTGGCTTAGAAGGCGTAAATGGCTTGAGTTGCCAGATACCACTTTTTAGCGATACCATTGTATACATTATTATATTTCTTAAAAGTTGGTTTAGAATACCGGTAGTAGGTTTAGAAGGCGTAACATGATATAATTAAGTAAAACAACATTGCATCATTCTGTTTATTATAAATATATAGAAAATAAATATACATTTCAATAATAATAATAATTGAGGAATATGCATATAATCATAACAGTACAGGAAATATATACACACAATTATGGAGATATATATAAAATAAATATACATTTCAAATAGAAATAAATATACATTTCAATAATAATAGAAATATGCATATAATCATAACAGTACAGGGGAAATATCACGCAAAATATATAAATACATTTCAATAATAATAGAAATATGTATATAATCATAACAGTACAGGAGAAATATCACGCAAAATATATAAATACATTTCAATAATAATAGAAATATGCATATAATCATAACAGTACAGGAGAAATATCAGCAAAATATATAAATACATTTCACTTTTTTTTCAAAATACTAAACTCGGTCTTAATCGAGTTTACAATTACATCATTATTGCTCTGCATTACGCAGTATATGCGGCTTAATAATATTTCACCGCTTAAAGTATAGGGAAACCTGTATTCGATATGAAGGGCTTTCATATCGTTCAGTACTATTTTTGTTCCCACTTTACAACCGGTTGGTAAGTCATCTTTAAATACGTCTAGAATACAATCAAAAGCACGCACAAAGAGTTCATCGTTAGCTACATTATTAAACACAAGTTTATAAACACGCTTTTCCAATCGAGGGTTTATTTCTACCGACTCGAGCTTTTCAATCGTGAACTCACTCAACATAGCGGCAATTGAAATAATCTTCTAAATCGTTACGACAACTGCGCGTTATATAAAGAAATAGTTCTTCAGGGTGAACGGTGTAGGTGGTGAGCTCAGCCTTGTACCGATCAATTGCTTTGTACCAAAGTTCATGGTATTTCAAAGAGTCTAAACTTTTTAAATAAACGTCCAGCACTAGACCATTCTCACCAGCCCTACACTCGGTAAACCCATCGAGCAGAGCGGTGTATGCGTATTCAAGTACTGTATCAAAATAAAGCATGTCCGTAACACGCGCGTCTAATATAGGTTTCAGCTTGCGGAATCCGACGATTTCAAACATTCTGTCGAGGATGAAACGGTTTCGCGTAGGAACAAGAGCGTTATTATCAGAAGCATTCTTCCACATCAGCCGTATATCAATGCACGGCCGATCGTTATTTATACACAACGTACATACAACGGCGTATGAGGGTGCGTCACTAATCTGCTCTCTTCTTGTACCTACGTTAGCAGGTATTTTATAACGATCTTCACTCCACTTCTCAACTATCACGAAGATTCTATTCATCTCCTCGACACTTAAATAAACCCGTTTGTTTGTTTGTCTACATTCCGTTTCCAGTACATAGCTAATGGTACCGGAATTACGCCTGAACACGCGCAACGATTTCGTCACGGACACATCGTACGAGGCGTTGAGAATGCTGCTCAAAGGAAGTTCCATCGTATTCGAGGAGCGCACGTCCACTCGGTTCAAGCTCTGAGATAACTATGAGCCGTGTGAGGCACGCAGGTAGGCAGGAACGGTTCGACGGGCGGCTGACTCGATGATACGTGAATGGGCTTGTTCGTATGATCCGCGAGTCGTACCGAATTGTTGTACATATTTGTTTTTCCGGTACAAGAATTAATTTCATCACTACCAGCCTACGCACCAGACATTTTACCTCAGGATAAGAACTAGGAACATTTTATGTTTTACTAAACATCTTCACACTCCGGCGCACTATTTGAGAGGAACATATGCTCATATTTTTCCTTTCTGCCCATCAAACGATACTCGTCTCTAAAGTCTGTTAAAAACTCACGCAGGGCACTAGCCACAACCTCACTACGAACCTCATCATGATATACGTTAATATAGTGATAAAAATACTTAAGATTGTCCATGATCACGAGATTCACATTTTCAGTCGTAGGGTATGAGTAATCGACATGGTGTAGCATGACGTAATACCGCTTGTCACACCACCCATCCGCAAGACTCATTATCCATACCTGCTGCTTCTCTTCTGCACGCGTTGTTTCTTTTACTTCACGATGTGAGACTTTATAAAGTTTAGCTCTGCAGTATACTTCAGCACATCGTCTGTGCAACGAAAGCCTTCAACGGTCTCACCAGAACATCCGTAGAGTATTTGTACATCTTGGAACTTCGCACAATCCAATGTGTTTTTAAAAGAGGTATAGGAGGGAGGAATAGGAAGTTTTTCGGTATCCACCACATCCTGACACTTTGCTGAATACCATTTCATAAACGTTGTACAAGCAATATTAAAGGTAGCCATTTGAATACACGTCTGATCTGAATACACGTCTGATCTCTCGGGCTTACTGCAGTCGACTGACCACGCAGGGACTCCCAGATAGTAGCATGACTCACGGTCTTACAGTGGGCGGAGCTTAGAACTTTCACCTGCGCACGCACACACACACACACACACACACAAAGGAGAAAGTGAAACGCTAATTGAAACATGATTTATTTAATAAACGAGGAATTCAAGTTACATATATTTACAAATACGATTTAATAAACGAGATATTCAAGTTATATATATTTACAAATACGTGTAATAAATCAATAGATACGATTATATACAAGACAAATACGTGTGAGTTAACAATAGAAGCATCATACGTTATGGTATCCAAATGGTACGGTATCATAGGTACCAGGTAACTGGTAGCGTTTCCTATAGGTGTTACGGCACACCTTCGTACCCCTAAGTTCCTTCACGCCCCCCAGCTTCTGCGCCCGAAAATTGTGGGTGCCTACAATTAGTTGGAGAGGTTGTTCGCCATCATCATCGTCCAAACATACTAGATCCTTCAACGATTCAAAGTTAACAACCCGCCGATTCGCATGGTTGAGCGTAATACCCTTTGCCTTCACGATATATTTCATTTCCTCCCCCACCCTGACCCGTACCCCATAAGTCTTAGGTCCTGTTGAGACAAATAGTCGGCGTAAGCGTTGTCCCCATACTCGTCCTTGATCTCATCAGTGAGCTCGCCGAGGAACTCCCCAATAGCGGGCATGTATTCACCCTCCCTCTCTGTGAATATCACGCTATCTGTATCGGCATACAATACTCTCCGCCCAAGAGAATGCAATAGACTCCAAAGTTTTATAAGGGCGTAGGCTGTTGTGAAGCTGGCCACAGGTATGTTTGTAACCCTTGAGGTATCTGTGGCAAATTCAGTGTTGTTGTACTTTATTATGTAAGTATTACCTACATTCACGATCTCCATGACCTCTTTATCGGGAGCATTGGCATAATCCCAGACATCGCTATAACTTTGTGCCAAATGAATGCTCCCTCTGCCGGTATTCTGCGCAAATTTTCCCCATAGACTGTTTAGACACAACTTTGCACTAAAGCGCTTGCCAGGATTCTTTGCAATTTGGGCACGATCAAGTTGTATACCTTCGCGGTCGCGGTAACGTTGAATATAGGCAGACTTTTCATCTTCGGTATCAACTCCTCGCGGATACCCTGATGCCTCAACCTTATCCTTCAAAAAGGCGTTTATATATGGTGTGAAAAGGTTGGTAGCTTCTGAAACCTCCACACCTCATGTATCTTCAGTATTCTATAACCTGGCGTCGGCTAGGGCCAGCTCAGGACTTGTATATACGCCTCTGATCTTACGCTGGTGGGGGTATATGTTACATTCGCCGTTATCCTCTTCCGCGCACTTCACGCACAGGGGAAACATGAGCTTGTCGTCGATAACGACAGGTAAGATCGGCATCCATAAATTGCGTGGGGGGAGTACGTCTACGAAAGAGAGCCCAAAGTAACGATCATTCAAATTTTTTGAAAATTCATTGATGGAGGGTACTTGTATATACGCCTCTGATCTTACGCTGGTGGGGGTATATGGTTACATTCGCCGTTATCCTCTTCCGCGCACTTCACGCACAGGGGAAACATGAGCTTGTCGTCGATAACGACAGGTAAGATCGGCATCCATAAATTGCGTGGGGGGAGTACGTCTACGAAAGAGAGCCCAAAGTAACGATCATTCAAATTTTTTGAAAATTCATTGATAGAGGGTAGGCTAGGTCCCACCAGTTTCTCAGGAGCTCCCACGGGGTACGGGTTGTTCTTCATCACGTATGGGTATAAAGAACAGAAATCGTAGTAATGGAGCTTCACGCCCTCCGTAGGTGGAAAGTATAGTCTGAAAGGATTTGTACGTCCTCCGAACAAGCTATCACTACATTTGAGAGGATCCAGCACCATTGAACGCTTGATCGTGTTTATTTCCTCACGGTACACCTCGTCTGTCTCCATCCGTGCATCATATTCATGCTCCCACAAGACTTTGTGAGTGAACTGTGATCCCATAAGTTGATCGCGGGTGCGGGTCGATGCAAGACAGTCGGCAGGAGACCTACCGTGGATATCTCCGGCGATTCCGCACTCAGGACGGGGGCATCCATGCCACCAGCAACCGTTAAAGGAGTACACAGTCTTCACACCAGTGACACGGTTTTCACTTAACCCATCAACCCAAAAAACACGTCCATTAATCTTAATGGGTACTTCACCCGTGTTGCGGGCGTGCTTTATGTATACACCTGTCTGTTGCTGTAGGTGTATGAGCCAGTAAATAGCCTTGTGTCCGTAACTGCGGGGGTTGTTTCGGTGAATAATAGCTAAGGTGTCTTTAGGCATGAAGTTATTCTTGAACACCGTAAAACATAATGATGCGATGGTGGTTGCGACTTGCAGTGGATCGCATTTGAAACGGGCTATGTACATCCTTCTAAAGGCCTGGAAACATACTCTAAGCACGCGCACATCATTCACGCAATAACGCTCACATTCATCAGCTATATTATAAGGGTTACTTTCATTAAAACTGTCGTAGTATCGATCAAAGTCTTCACGTTCATCCATACAGTCAAAATAATGCTTGGGGGGGGGGGCCTACGTAGTTTAAAGTCTCGCTGGTGAGGAAAGTGTAAGGGAAGTATCCTTTGGAAACTTCAGCTGCTACTCCCATCACCTTGGGTAGCTTTGCTAATTTACAAGGTGTGAATAATAAAGTATCTTTAAATTGTACATTGCCTCTTATCTGCATCTGTATTAATTTGTTGCCTCTTTTCAAGGATCACCTGTAAATATCTCAGAGGATTCGTGTTCAAGCAACTCCTTATAAAGGAACTGCGTGTCAAACTTTGCCCCGTTATGGGCGAGAACATACACAGTCATTTTTTTGAACTTGTCGGCTAACTTGACAATATAGGACACAAATAGTTTCACAGGACTATCGCGGACATTCATTTTAAAAACGTTTGTCCGTTTACCACATTTCGGGCACTCGTCACATTCGATACCCATACACTCATCACAGATGGTCTGGCTCACAAGTAAATGTGGAATTACCTCTTTGGTTCAGCGTTCGTATATGTTTCTATATCGTAGTATGCAGTTATACAAGGGTTATTTTTAGGCTTAGCATCTTTCATATAACATACATGCTTTACTCCATCCGCCTTATATTCCTCCTGGCATGTAGGACAGTGAATTACGTCACACTTGTGCTTAAATTTTCCCCAATTATCCATTGTGTGAAACATACCACATTCACAGATTCGCATTTTCCTGCACGTGCCAATTGATTTATGGAAATCAAAACAGCTATTATTGAAAAATGTGCGTCTACACACATCACAGTCTCTCTTCTCAGCTTCAACTACACGGCTTTCACATTTGGTGCTTTTACACTGCTCACATACCATGTGACATTCTTTACAATGTCTCACTCTATCATCCGCAAACTCGAGGCACCCCTTACACAAATCATGATGTCTCCCATATTTTCGACTTTTGTCATAACTCGCGTAAAGCCACCTTATATTACGGATGGGGAGATACGTTCCCTGACAATCCTAAAATAAGTATGGGTCTTGTACGATCTCTCACACAGCTTTTAAAAACATACACAGTACTACGACGATCATCCAACCCAAATACAACTATGCGGACATTCATTTCCTGTTCTACCCTTCTCAGCTCTTCAGGACCCATATTACAGTCAAATTCAAGTTCACAGTCTACAGCTAGTTTACGGGCACGCTCCACGACCGTAGGCAGCCAAATTTTTTGAGTCCGTGTATTTTGTACAGTAAACATACGTGCTAAGAGTACTGCTATAAAGCCGCAACCACGATCGACGTTTATATGCTTTCGGTAAATAGTCGGAGAATTGAAGTTAAGAGTATACGGTATGGCACTATGACCCGCAACACGGAATACACGGTCAATATTTACCGTGAAGTTGTCCATATTGAAGGCTATACTACTTTGGGCGGCTTGCATTATAAGTCCTAATATATATTCTACATCTTCAGCCGCCAAACGTCTAAATGGCACTATCACCCAATAATCGTCTACATCACCGTCATCTGACCCGAATCCAAAGGACAGACTCGTCCTGACTTCACGCTCGTTGCGATTCTGAAGAGCAAACTCTATAATACGCTGTACAACCCGGCGTAGCCTGCGCTCAATTCCATTGCTATACATGGCTCTAGGGTCGACCCTGACTCTATACCGATTTCTAGTCAAGGCTGGGGTGGGGGCTGCGGATCGCACCAATTCGAGCGTTATAGCATCCTCAACACAACGGGGGGCGGCGGATGAATTAGTGGATATATTAGCGGAAGGTGCTGATTGGGGGCCTGCTGCGTAGGAGGTTGAGGGTTGGGGATCTATTATTGTAGACTTAACAGAACGGGGGGCGGCGGATGAATAAGGGGATATATTAGCGGGAGGTGCTGCTGGGGGGCTTGTTGCGTAAGAGGTTGAGGGTTGGGGATCTATTACCGCTGCGTATTTCGGGCGCTTTATACCTGACGTGGGGTTCTCACACCTCCGCTTTGGACGTGCTACCGGTATCGCTGGTGAGGGTTCGTTGGCAGGGGAGGAGATCACAACTACACTGTCGTCGAAGTCATCCGTAATGTCAATGATGGGGTGCTCTACCTCATCGTCATTCACGGTTCTGTGGGAGAAGAAAGCAAAATATAAGGAACAGCACTCAAAATTTGTAATATTTTGTAAATGACCCACTTAGGAGTGTGACGTGTTAGAAATGGACTCTGTAGAAAAATTCAGATTCACGAGCCCATCCACATGTATTATATCTGGACCTACAGGATGTGGTACAACTGTGTTTATGCTTAAAATCATTAAAGAAAAGGGAGAGATGTTCTCGAAATTTGTGCATAAAGTTATATTGTGCTATTCGACGTATCAATCAGTGTTCAACGAGTACCAAGATGATATTTTGTTCCACAAAGGCGTATATGTCGTTAATTCGTTAAAGGGAAATGAACATACAATCATTGTAATTGACGATCTCATGCTGGAGATGGATAAAACGTTTGCCGAGACATTTACAGTATTCTCCCACCATCTTAACATAAGCGTGTTCTTCATCAATCAGAATCTATTTTTCAAAAATAGATACATGCGCGATGTGTCGTTAAATACGCAATATCTCTTCTTATTCGCGCAACGTAGAGATGTATCACAAATTGGGGTATTAGCCAATCAAATGTTCCCGAATCAGCGTAAGGAGTTTTTGGAAGTTTATAAAGAAGCTACAAGCACGCGTTACGGATATTTGCTTTGCGACCTTCATCGGCGAAACACGTTTAGAGTGCTTCTGCGAACGAACATATTTCCAAACGAGCCTGAAACGGTGTATATTCCAGAATGACAAAGAGACTAAAGAAATACCGTGAATTAATAAAATTCTATCATCGACTGCCCCGGGCAATGCAGCAGATGTTTATTAAAAATTTCGACGCCGACTTTTTAAAATGCATCTGTGAAATCTGTCTTAACGTTATAAATTGCAATGTATCAATGAAAACCCATCAGAAGGCACGCCTATGCCGCTACAAGAACATAATACGTGCACTCGCTCGTAAAAGTCAAACTGTAGCGAAGAAAAAACGAATTATTGTACAAACAGGAGGGTCATTTCTCCCCATCTTATTTTCAGTTTTGGGTCCTTTACTGACTAGATTAATATAATGAAGAAAGTGGTAGTGATTCCCACGAGGTGTACGCTTCACTGCAAAGGAATCCAGACACGGATCTAGATCCCCGTAAAAGCAGACTTAAAAGAATGGAAAGCGAATTGCTAGCTCTATTAAACAGTGAAAAAACACCTGATGAGAAAAGAATCTTATACCAAGAAGCTCTGCAGAAATTTCTTCACGAGTACGAAAATTATAAGAGCCCTACAGAGATTCCTGTGGTTATTAGGCACAGCATGGGGGACGATGGACATGGCGACATAGGATCTGAGCCCGACGATACAGCTGACCAACCAAAAAGATTAGCCACACAACATATCGAACATGTATTAAAAAGCACCCTCCCACATACATTGATGAGTAAAGACTTAAGTCTTTATAATCTATTGAATGAGGATCCAGCCATACAATGGACCGATACAGGCGAGCTCATTGTGGAAGGATCAAAGGTACAGGGATCGAATATCGTAGACATTGTCCATGATCTGGTGAGAAAGTGGATAGGCCATCACCATCAGGATGGAAGCATATTAAAGCAAGACTACAACAATAAATGTCCCTAAAACGTTGATAGGAAATCTGAACAGGTTAAAAGACTTGGAACATGCAACGCATGTGACACAATTGAAGGCGCTGTCACCCCCGGCGGTAACACCTTTGAAGAGGAGCAAGAAGAGGTTAAACCAACCCTACCCACGTGCCCTAAAATACGCAAATGGCTAACGTATTAACTAAACGCTATTATGACGTTTCTAACCCATCCTCTTACGGCGGCGTAGATAGACTGTACAGAAGTGTTTACGGAGTAGGAAAAAAAGATGTTGAAAGATTTTTGAGGGAGCAGGACGCTTATACGCTTCATAAGCCTATGAGAAAAAGGTTTAAAACAGCCAAGACAACGGCTTCCTCGATTGATTCTATTTGTCAAGCAGATTTAACAGACATGCAAAGATATTCTGTGTATAACGATGGTTACCGCTACATTCTATTCATAATAGACGTATTCTCTAGATATCTGTGGCTAGTTCCTCTGAAAATAAATCACCTGAAACAGTTGCTAAAGCCACCAAAACGCTAATGTTAAAAGAAAACAGGGTTCCTGGCTATTTTTGTACGGATATGGGGAAGGAATTTATAGGCCGTGCTTTTCAGAACATGTTGACAGAGTTTAATATCAGCTATTACACAACCAATTCTATACATAAGGCTTCTTTAGCTGAAAGAGTTCAGCGCACCATAAAGGAACGCATGCACCGTTATTTTACACATAAAAACACATACAGATTTCTAGACATTCTGGAATCATTGGCATCATCCTACAACCGCTCACACCATCGCACGATTGGGACAACACCTAACGAAGTTTTAGAAAGAGGTACGCTCCCGAGAAGAGATGGATCACTACCACCACCACACTCTGCGCGCTTCAAAATCAATGATTATGTAAGGCTGTCGCGTTCGGGGAATAAATTCGCAAAGGGTTTTGAGCAAGGATGGACACGCGAGATTTTTAAAGTTAGGGCTATGAGACCTAAAGGTGAGATAATGATGTATTACATTGAAGATTTGAATGGGGAAGAAACCTCAGGAGGTTTTTACCGCGAGGAATTGCGGAAAGTTGCGTTTAATTTAGAAAAAAATGTGTTTAAAATTGAGAAAATTTTAGGAAGCAAAGGTTCAGGAAAGAGAAAAATGTACCTGGTGAAATGGCTAGGGTACCCAGAAAGCTTCAACACCTATATAAAAGCTGATGCAATAATGAAGCTTAAATAGTATGCAACATGGCTCCTAACCATTTCTACGTCGCACTCCCGTCCTCCTCGTCCCTGTCTGTACACCCTAACAACACACTAGCCAACTTTGTAACAGAGCTCCACCGGCACATTGAATTGGGTCGTGATTCGTATGAGGTGGGGATATGTGAAATTCAACTGGACACCGTCTTTTTAAATATTGAACATAAAGAAACCGTTTTTACGATTCTTAGAGACATTGACGAATGTGAAAAAGCTGGGGTAGCTATGGATGAGACTATGCGTATCGCTCGGACTAAGGCTGCACGGTATTTCAGTACAGAAGTAAGACTAGGACCGGGTTAATATGGTTCGGTCGAGGATGTTGTGAGAGGCTTAAACGTAAGTTTAAGAAACTCAAACCTTACGAATGATTTAGTATATGAAATCGTAAACAACCCTGCACATACACTAATCCTAAAATCAAAGACTAACAGACGTATTAAAGAACATAGAAAGTTCAAAATTCTAACCAACGGCCGATTTAGCGCAGCCTTCCAAAGAGACACATTTCACGAGACACAGTATAACTTGTCCAGATTAATGTATCAATTGAAGATGGAGAAATTGACTGAAAGGTCCCCAGACATGTGCTATATTTACAGTAATATAGTGGAGCACCAGTTTGTTGGGGATACCCAGGCACGCCTGCTGCGCATTGCTCACATCCCCAACCATAGAGGAAGGAGTTTGAGTATTACATATGACAGACCCCATTATGTGAATGTCGCAACTAATTTAATAACCAATATCTCAATATATATAAGAACGATTGAGGGTGAAAACTTCCCATTCGGTAACGGGAGCTTAACAGTGAAGCTACACTTTCGACGCACTGAGTTATAATGGATAGAAAGCCTTTCACGGTCTATCGAGGGGTGCGATACCAGCGCGGTAGTGGACTTTGGTCCATTTTTTCATCCATACTACGTACGGCTGTTCCTTTGCTGAAGAGGGGTGCCAGATACCTTGGAAGGAAAGCGCTACAATCAGGCCTTAACACTGCAGAAGACATATTGGCCGGGGCTAAACCTAAAGAAGCTCTAAAAAAACATTTAAAGCGTACACGGGACGAAATCATCAAAGATGCAAAGAGAAAAATGCGTGGTGGCGGGAAGAAGAGGGCTCCCCGGAAGAAGAAGTTGTCACGTGGTATTAAACGTAAAAGGCTATCAAAAAAGAAGTGCTGTAAGCGAATGAAACCTATGGCTGACCACTTTTTGACTGATATAAGCTAAGGACATTGATCTCATGAATCATAGTTTGTTTACCACTTGTCGAGAGAGGAGTCATTATTTCGCCATGGCACGCTTCATCCACCCATGTAGTTCACAATGCTGTAAATCGGAGCTGTCCCTTTTTGAGCTGCCTCCAACCCAAGTTTCTATTGAGCACAGTGACTTTATTACAATTAACCCTTTAAACGCAATTAGTTCCCCGAGTGCACCTATAGAATTCGTGATACCCAGCTCAGGCCCTTACTTTTTTGATCCAAGCTGTGTGCACATGTACGCTAAGCTACGTATAGCCCATTCTGATGGAACGGTCTGCGATGACAAATATGCTGTATACCCTGAAACAAACTTTCTGCACTCCATATTCAACCAGTGTGACGTATATTTAAATCAGACCAACATATCGGCAGGCACGGGGTACTATCATCTACGAGCCTATCTGGAAAATGTCCTCAACTTTTCCAAAGAAGCGAAGGCTACCTTTATAAGTGCAAAGGGATATTATCAAACTAAAGATGAAAATAGTATAAAGGACAAATTTAAAAATTCTAAAAAGAAAATATACGAGTGTTTTGGACGGTTGCACACAGATTTCACTTTCCAGAAGTTGCTTGTCAACGGGGTGGATATGAAAATAAAGCTCACCCGCACGAGTCCTGAGATCTGCTTAAATCTGGCTGCTGATCAAGAGGAGGGTGCAAAGCCCGTTGTGGTTCACATTATGGACACATACCTCCGCGTACGGCGAGTGAAATTAAGTTCACCAAAACAACTAGAAATTGAGAAAAATTTACTAAACGCTACAGTGAAATATCCTATTAACAGAGTGCAAATCAAACTATATACGGTTCCTGCAGGGTTGGCATCGAAGCAGATAGAAAACATTGCCCTGGGAAATCTTCCTAAAAGGATATTAATCGGCATGCAGGACCATGCTTCGGTGAATGGAAAATATAAAAAGAGTGCCTTTAAATTCGAGAATTTCGGACTTAAAAATATAACTCTATACGTTAATGGCACTGCTTTGGGTGGAACAATGGGTACGGACTATTCATCAGACGCTGTGTTACCTCTTTGTGCCAGAGCCTATAGTAATCTGACCCATATTGCAGGTGATTGTGATGAGCTTGGTAATGGGGTAACGCAGGAAGAATTCATTGATCAATTAACCTTTATCCGTTTGACATTACACCTGACTTATCTGCTAGCGTAAATACCCATTTAACCCCACAGCAGAGCGAAAACATCTCAGTGCGGCTGGAATTCGCCAAGCCTATAGACGCTCCTATTAGTGTACTAGTATATCTCGAATCGCAAGCCCTAATAGAAGTAGATAGATTTAGGAGCGTTATCACTGACTTTTAAAATGGATGCTAGTACACTTCAGAAAGTAATGGAACGAATCACACATTCCAAATTTATCGGAGTGTTTGCGAAGAATGAAACATTGAGTTTGCCAAGTACGCGAGAATGCGGTAGTCTTATTGTGAACACAGATGTCATCGGTAATGAAGGAATTCACTGGATCGCTGTCTATTTTAAAAATAGACAGCGCCTGTACTATTTTGATTCACTCGGTACTCAACCCGTGTCACACTCGCCGAAACGATGAAATGGTATGCAGACAGATAAAAATCCGTTTTCCAATTGTACGTACTCGTTGTATAGTATAATGTTTTTGTTCGTATATTTGTATCGATATATTCTGTAGTTGGTTATTGAACTGATTTCTTTCATTTAATAAATTTATGAAAATATATTGTGTCTTCTTACCCCAAAAAGATCGAAAAACACTTATATTATTTCGGTGTGACATTGCTGACTGATCAGTATATCCTCCGTATTCATGACACGAGATTCTTCAAAAGATTGTATAACACGTGTCAAATCCTCATCGGACCTTAAAGGAATAATGTTCATTCTTTTAAAACATATACAGAGTATACAGACAGATCCCCATTATGTGAAGATATCTTTGGTTCATTTAAGAGGAATAACATCGATTGCCATAAAAAATTTCGATTTTAGCATAATGGGGGTAAGAAGTAAAACCAAATAACATTGATTACCATAAAAAATTTTTGGCGAGTATCTATTTGACGAGATACTACAACTCTCCATATATATATAAAATCGAATTATAGACACTTACGTTTCTATGGTAGTCCCTTGCGTCGGATTGTAAGGAACGTCACTGCAAATATCTTCAACGGTTTGCGTTGGAAATAATTCATCACGGTCAATCGCGTTAAAAAGACTAATTGCGGTTAATGCTGCAGTGTCACTTTCTTCATACAATTCCGGGGAGACGTACAGGTCCATGGTGGAGGATGTGTGACATTGCTGACTGATCAGTATATCCTCCGTGTTCATGACCATAGATTCTTCAAAAGATTGTATAACACGTGTCAAATCCTCATCGGACCTTAAAGGAATAATGTTCATTCTTTTAAAACATATACAGAGTATACTGACAGAGCCTCATTATGTGAAGATATCTTTGGTTCATTTAAGAGGAATAACATTGATTGCCATAAAAAATTTTGAACTTATAGGATCACAGTTCACTCACAAAGTCTTGTGGGAGCATGAATATGATGCACGGATGGAGACAGACGAGGTGTACCGTGAGGAAATAAACACGATCAAGCGTTCAATGGTGCTGGATCCTCTCAAATGTGGTGATAGCTTGTTCGGAGGACGTACAAATCCTTTCAGACTATACTTTCCACCTACGGAGGGCGTGAAGCTCCATTACTACGATTTCTGTTCTTTATACCCATACGTGATGAAGAACAACCCGTACCCCGTGGGCGCTCCTGAGAAACTGGTGGGACCTAGCCTACCCTCCATCAATGAATTTTCAAAAAATTTGAATGATCGTTACTTTGGGCTCTCTTTCGTAGACGTACTCCCCCCACGCAATTTATGGATGCCATCTTACCTGTCGTTATCGACGACAAGCTCATGTTTCCCCTGTGCGTGAAGTGCGCGGAAGAGGATAACGGCGATTGTAACCATATACCCCACCAGCGTAAGATCAGAGGCGTATATACAAGTCCTGAGCTGGCCCTAGCCGTACGCCATGGTTATAGAATACTGAAGATACATGAGGTGTGGAGGTTTCAGAAGCTACCCACCTTTTCACACCATATATAAACGCCTTTTTGAAGGATAAGGTTGAGGCATCAGGGTATCCGCGAGGAGTTGATACCGAAGATGAAAAGTCTGCCTATATTCAACGTTACCGCGACCGCGAAAGTATACAACTTGATCGTGACCAAATTGTAAAGAATCCTGGCAAGCGCTTTAGTGCAAAGTTGTGTCTAAACAGTCTATGGGGAAAATTTGCGCAGAATACCGACAGAGGGAGCATTCATTTGGCACAAAGTTATAGCGATGTCTGGGATTATGCCAATGCTCCCGATAAAGAGGTCATGGAGATCGTGAATGTAGGTAATACTTACATAATAAAGTACAACAACACTGAATTTGCCACAGATACCTCAAGGGTTACAAACATACCTGTGGCCAGCTTCACAACAGCCTACGCCCGTATAAAACTTTGGGGTCTATTGCATTCTCTTGGGCGGAGAGTATTGTATGCCGATACAGATAGCCTGATATTCACAGAGAGGGAGGGTGAATACATGCCCGCTATTGGGGAGTTCCTCGGCGAGCTCACTGATGAGATCAAGGACGAGTATGGGACAACGCTTACGCCGACTCTTTTGTCTCAACAGGACCTAAGACTTATGGGGTACGGGTCAGGGTGGGGGAGGAAATGAAATATATCGTGAAGGCAAAGGGTATTACGCTCAACCATGCGAATCGGCGGGTTGTTAACTTTGAATCGTTGAAGGATCTAATATGTTTGGACGATGATGAGGGCGAACAACCTCCCCAACTAATTGTAGACACCCACAATTTTCGGGCGCAGAAGCTGGGGGGCGTGAAGGAACTTAGGGGTACGAAGGTGTGCCGTAACACCTATAGGAAACGTTACCAGTTACCTGGTACCTATGATACCGTACCGTTTGGATACCATAACGTATGATGCTTCTATTGTTAACTCACACGTATTTGTCTTGTATATAATCGGATCTATTGATTTATTACACGTATTTGTAAATATATATATAACTTGAATATCTCGTTTATTAAATCGTATTTGTAAATATATATAACTTGAATATCTCGTTTATTAAATAAATCATGTTTCAATTAGCGTTTCACTTTCTCCTTTGTGTGTGTGTGTGTGTGTGTGTGTGCGCAGGTGAAAGTTCTAAGCTACGTCCACTGTAAGACCGTGAGTCATGCTACTATCTGGGAGTCCCTGCGTGGTCAGTCGATTGCAGTAAGCCCGAGAGATCAGACGTGTATTCAGATCAGACGTGTATTCAAATGGCTACCTTTAATATTGCTTGTACAACGTTTATGAAATGGTATTCAGCAAAGTGTCAGGATGTGGTGGATACCGAAAAACTTCCTATTCCTCCCTCCTATATCTCTTTTAAAAACACATTGGATTGTGCGAAGTTCCAAGATGTACAAATACTCTACGGATGTTCTGGTGAGACCGTTGAAGGCTTTCGTTGCACAGACGATGTGCTGAAGTATACTGCAGAGTTAAACTTTATAAAGTCTCACATACACCGTGAAGTAAAAGAAACAACGCGTGCAGAAGAGAAGCAGCAGGTATGGATAATGAGTCTTGCGGATGGGTGGTGTGACAAGCGGTATTACGTCATGCTACACGATGTCGATTACTCATACCCTACGACTGAAAATGTGAATCTCGTGATCATGGACAATCTTAAGTATTTTTATCACTATATTAACGTATATCATGATGAGGTTCGTAGTGAGGTTGTGGCTAGTGCCATGCGTGAGTTTTTAACAGACTTTAGAGACGAGTATCGTTTGATGGGCAGAAAGGAAAAATATAAGCATATGTTCCTCTCAAATAGTGCGCCGGAGTGTGAAGATGTTTAGTAAAACATAAAATGTTCCTAGTTCTTATCCTGAGGTAAAATGTCTGGTGCGTAGGCTGGTAGTGATGAAATTAATTCTTGTACCGGAAAAACAAATATGTACAACAATTCGGTACGACTCGCGGATCATACGAACAAGCCCATTCACGTATCATCGAGTCAGCCGCCCGTCGAACCGTTCCTGCCTACTTACGTGCCTCACACGGCTCATAGTCATCTCAGAGCTTGAACCGAGTGGACGTGCGCTCCTCGAATACGATGGAACTTCCTTTGAGCAGCATTCTCAATGCCTCGTACGATGTGTCCGTGACGAAATCGTTGCGCGTGTTCAGGCGTAATTCCGGTACCATTAGCTATGTACTTGAAACGGAATGTAGACAAACAAACAAACGGGTTTATTTAAGTGTCGAGGAGATGAATAGAATCTTCGTGATAGTTGAGAAGTGGAGTGAAGATCGTTATAAAATACCTGCTAACGTAGGTACAAGAAGAGAGCAGATTAGTGACGCACCCTCATACGCCGTTGTATGTACGTTGTGTATAAATAACGATCGGCCGTGCATTGATATACGGCTGATGTGGTAGAATGCTTCTGATAATAACGCTCTTGTTCCTACGCGAAACCGTTTCATCCTCGACAGAATGTTTGAAATCGTCGAATTCCGCAAGCTGAAACCTATATTAGACGCGCGTGTTACGGACATGCTTTATTTTGATACAGTACTTGAATACGCTTACACCGCTCTGCTCGATGGGTTTACCGAGTGTAGGGCTGGTGAGAATGGTCTAGTGCTGGACGTTTATTTAAAAAGTTTAGACTCTTTGAAATACCATGAACTTTGGTACAAAGCAATTGATCGGTACAAGGCTGAGCTCACCTACACCGTTCACCCTGAAGAACTATTTCTTTATATAACGCGCAGTTGTCGTAACGATTTAGAAGATTATTTCAATTGCCGCTATGTTGAATGAGTTCACGATTGAAAAGCTCGAGTCGGTAGAAATAAACCCTCGACTGGAAAAGCGTGTTTATGAACTTGTGTTTAATAATGTAGCTAACGATGAACTCTTTCTGCGTGCTTTTGATTGTATTCTAGATGTATTTAAAGATGACTTACCAACCGGTTGTAAAGTGGGAACAAAAATAGTACTGAACGATATGAAAGCCCTTCATATCGAATACAGGTTTCCCTATACTTTAAGCGGTGAAATATTATTAAGCCGCATATACTGCGTAATGCAGAGCAATAATTATGTAATTGTAAACTCGATTAAGACCGAGTTTAGTATTTTGAAAAAAAAGTGAAATGTATTTATATATTTTGCGTGATATTTCTCCTGTACTGTTATGATTATATGCATATTTCTATTATTATTGAAATGTATTTATATATTTTGCGTGATATTTCTCCTGTACTGTTATGATTATATACATATTTCTATTATTATTGAAATGTATTTATATATTTTGCGTGATATTTCCCCTGTACTGTTATGATTATATGCATATTTCTATTATTATTGAAATGTATATTTATTTCTATTTGAAATGTATATTTATTTTATATATATATCTCCATAATTGTGTGTATATATTTCCTGTACTGTTATGATTATATGCATATTCCTCAATTATTATTGAAATGTACAGTGCCCGCGAAAAGTATCCGATCACTCAAGAAAATACAATATTTTCCCTTGATATTCAGAGACACATAATTCACTTTCTATTTGTTCTAGCGACATCTGGTAACTTTGAGGTTGCTCGCTGATATGAGAGCTATCCAACGCATTCTCAAATTAGTGTTCTGGTAGCCTTCGTTGCGGGTGGCTCTGTCTCAAAGTTGTCAGATTTCACTGTTTGTGTAAATTTATTGATATTTTGTTATTTTTTACAGAAAGTGGTGTAAATAAAATTTATATATAATGTGTGCTAAAAAACAACTTAAGAGTGATTGTCGAGGTGCTATTGTTGCTTTGCATACATGTGGGAAATCACAGAGACAGATAGCTAAGGAATTAAACATATCCCAAAGTACCGTTAATTTATGGGTTTCACGGGCTAAGAACAATGCCGGCCTAACCACGCCAGTCCCTAAAAAACGATCTGGCAGACCGAGAAAAACAAATTCACGAACAGACAAACTTATGAAACGTTTAGTATTGAAAAACCCAACAATAACTGCGAAAGAAATAAAATTTAATATGAATAATTTGTTATCTGGTGTTTCTGAACGAACTATCCAGGAGCGGCTCCAAAAAGAACTCGGATTACCATCTCGCCATGCTGCTAAGAAACCGTTCATTAATGAAAAAAATGCGTAAAAAACGTGTCGCATTTTGTAAAAAATATATTCATTGGACTGTTGATGACTGGAAGAAGGTTTTATTTAGTGATGAGTCGACATTTTTGACATTCAGAAGTTGTCCAAAAAAGGTTCGCCGGCCCATTGGCTCAAATAGGATGGACCCTAAATACACCCTAAAGACAATGAAACACCCTCCAAGTGTGATGGTTTGGGGTTGTTTCGGTTACTATGGGCGTGGAAACCTATATTTTCTTCCGAAGAACACAACTATGAATGGTGCACGGTATTTAGCAATGCTACATGATAAACTTCCAATGGCAATGGCAATCCAAAGGACAAAAACATACATGCATGATGGTGCACCATGTCACAGGGCCAAAATAGTGACAAAATGGATTACTGACAATAAATTTGATATTTTGGATTGGCCTGGTAATAGTCCAGATCTCAATCCGATAGAAAATATGTGGCTAATAATAAAAAATAAGGTTGAATGCCACGACACTGGCTCAGTCGAAAAATTACAAGAAGCCATCAAAAAGGTATGGTGCAAGGAAATATCAGTGGAAGTTTGTCAAAACTTGATTAAATCCATGCCAAAACGTCTAGAACAAGTCATCCAAACCAAAGGACAGATGACAAAATACTAATATAAGGTTAGTATACATTTAAACATTGTTTTTTATGTAAAAAATACAAATTTCCAGGGTGATCGGATACTTTTCGCGGGCACTGTATATTTATTTTCTATATATTTATAATAAACAGAATGATGCAATGTTGTTTTACTTAATTATATCATGTTACGCCTTCTAAACCTACTACCGGTATTCTAAACCAACTTTTAAGAAATATAATAATGCATACAATGGTACCGCTAAAAAGTGGTATCTGGCAACTCAAGCCATTTACGCCTTCTAAGCCAACTGGCTGATTAGGAGTCTATAATAGTGTATACAATGGTATCGCTAAAAAGTGGTATCTGGCAACTCAAGCCATTTACGCCTTCTAAGCCAACTGGCTGATTAGGAGCCTATAAAACAACGCCTACTCGGCTGAAGTCTTAATATGCACTTGGCTCCTGCCAGGTGAACACCTCTCCTCCTTTCTCTCCTCCTTTCTCTCCTTTCTGGCCCTTTGGGGGGAATAGCTTGGTGGAGAACTCCGCCCCCATGTTGCATGCCCCTTGCAAACCTGGTTGGCAACAAAGGGCACTTTGGGGTAATTTTTTTTAATTTTTTTTTGGCAACACCCCACCCCCCTTTGCAACATTACGTAATCACTTGCAACATTCTTGCACTCTCCACTTTTGCGGCTATACTACTTGAGTCTATAGATGGTAAATATGCAGCAAATAGCCCCACCTCGACTTTTGGTACGAAAGTTAGTTATTAGGGTGTGTTTTTATGTGCTTTCCTCAGAAATACCATTCATTTGTCCCGCATTTAATTGAAAGTACGAAAAAAATCTTTTTTTTGGTCGTTTTAGTTTCAAGTAAACACGGGGCAAATGAGTAGCATTTCTGAATAAAGCACATGAAAACATACCCTAATAACTAAATTTCGCTACCGTTATTGCTAACCTAACCTAACCTAACCTAAATGAAGAGATTTCGGAAAAAAAAATATCGTTAAATTAACGAAAATATCATGACCTAACATAACCAATCGTCAAGGGTGTACAGTTGACATAAGCGGGCATTCAGTTGACCTAACCGGGCATTCAGTTGACCTAACCGGGCATTCAGTTGACCTAAGTGGGCATTCAGTTGACCTAACCGGATATTCAGTTGACCTAACCGGATATTCAGTTGACCTAACTGGGCATTCAAGTGACCTAACTTTGATATACTGTACCGAACCAATCATCATACTACCGAATGCTAACATAAAAAATTATGAACTCGAGGTGGGGCTATTTTGCGGCGCTAACTGTAGGTATTGCTCACAGTAGGATTGGGAAAAATGTTTTCGGAAGAAAATGCTTATGAAAGCTAGATTAACACTCGCCGGAATGTGTGACTTCGCTAGCCACGTGCTCTTGAAGAGAGATATTGAGCCCGTAAATTTGCACGGAAACAAACTCTTCTGCTTGTTTTTTGGACATTTGCGTTTATACATGAAAACGTCTCGGTCACTACGGAAATAAAGGGGCTGGGAACACTCTGGACAGTTTCGCGTACGGGGAACGACACCGTGTTCTTGAAAAATGTGAACCGCTCGTGAATCGTCTCTTAAAATTGTCAACACTTCAACGTAGCCTAGGTCACAACTTTCACAAATCTCACTGCACATGTTTACGCCGCAAAAATTAAAAAAGAACGAAAGACCTCAGCTGTATCAAAGGCCGAGGTTTTCCCGTGACTAAACGGTCGGGGAAAAAAACTTCATAAGTTCTTTAAAATTCCTAATTAGCTGTCATTGGTTCATTAAGGCGTGGTTGTTTTTGAGTGTTCAATAGCTTTAAAATTCCTAATTAGCTCTCATTGGTTCATTAAGGCGTGGTTGTTTTTGAGTGTTTAATAGCCGACTATTGGTTAAAAAAAGGTGCACTGTGATTGGTCGCCCACACATTTCCAGAAAATTGTCTGAGAGCGAGGATGTTTTATGCCTGCTGGCAGGTCGCGAAACAAAAACATGGTTAAACTTAAAAAATCAATAACTTCGTTAATTTTGAATTGCGGGGAGTCTGGCTTTCAACAAATTTATTCTATTGCTGTATACTACCGAATGCTAACATCAAAAATTATGAACTCGAGCCCACCCTGATCGAGCAAGCCGGCGGGACGCAGATAACCGATCGCCCTTTCAAGTGGACCAGAGGTTCAGCGCACTAGTGATGTTGTGTTGTGTTCGTTGTTGTGCTAGAGTGATACAGTCTGTCATAATGTGTTCAATTGTTTGTGGTGTGTCCTAGCACAAGTGGCAGGTGTCGTCTGTGGAGTTGTCAAGTCTGTGTTTATATGTCTGTAAGTTGGGGTGATGCCCACATCGGAATCGTGCTAAATTAACTCGATCTGATCTGCTCAGGCTGATCTCTGACCTGTTAATGGGTGGCGGCTTCGCACCTAGGACCGCATTCGGACCAAGTCGTGTCGGTGCTTTGTGGGTTAGGTGTGTGTGTGTATGTGTTTTCTGTATTGTGTGATGTCTGTGGGGCGTGGTATGGAATGGAGTATTTGGTTATAATGTCTCTCTGTATTACCTTAATAGTGCGAGGTGTCCGTGCATGATTGTACATGTAGTGGCAAGGGTGTTGTGGGTTAGTTGTCGCTGCTGCCATGAATTGTGTTCCCCTCATGTCTAAATGTTCCCTAACTTCCAGTATTTTTGTTTCTGTGTGCAGGTGTTCTATTGGTGTTGTGTGAGTGCATCCTGTAATGATACGAAGTGCGTTGTTTTGTATTGTCTGTCAGGTGTTTATGTGTGTGTTTTAGATAATGAGTGCCCAGCATGGGCTAGCATAGTCCATAACTGAGCCAATATATTGTTTGTATATGAGTGATGTTGTTTCCTGCTGGTGTCCAAAGTTTGTGCCTATTAGTACCCTAAGCGTGTTAAGTCTTGACGTACATTTGTTTTTAATGTCCTGAATGTGGTTTGCTAAAGAATGTGTGGAAAAGAGTGCAAAAGAGTGTGTGGAATGTTGGTGTTGTTTAGTGTAAGGTGTGGAGTTACCTGGTGTTCTTTTGTGTTGCTTGTAAGTAAGGTGATGGTTGATTTTGTGGGCGCTACTTTGAGTCTATTGTGTGTGAGCCAATCTTGTATACTGTTTATGTATGTTTGTAGGTTATTTGTAGCGGTGTCGATGTTGTTGTGAGTGGATGTTAGAGTGATGTGAGAACAGAGCCTTGAGGGACCCCATTCGGAAAAAGCTTGTTTTTAGATGACTTGCCATTAAATATGACATGTGAGTATCTTTCTGAAAGATAGTTGCTCAGCCACCTTTTGGTGTTATTGTGCATGTTTGTGTTGAGTATTTTGTTTATGAGAGGGAAGCGTGGGATAGCATCAAATGCTTTACTAATGTCTATTGTTGCTAATAGTGTACGTTGAGCTGGTCGTCTGGAGTTGATGCCATCCACGATGTGCTGCGTGAGGTTAGTGAGTAATGTCGTGGTTGAGTGGTGAGGTCTGAATCCATGTTGAGTAGGCGATAGTGGTATGTGTGGGTTGGTGATTTGTAAGATTAGTCTTTCTGTTACTTTGGAAGGTGTGCATAGTAAAGTAATGGGTCTATAGGAAGCTGGTTCTGTTGGATTTTTGTTTGGTTTGAGTAGTGTAATAATTTTACCTTGTTTCCAATTGTCAGGAATAATAGAGTGTTGGTATGAATATGTGCTGGTATTTGTGAGAGCTAGTATTCCCTGTGGGCCTAAGTGTTTAAGGTGTATGTTAGATATGTTGTCTGGTCCAGTAGTCTTCGAATTCTTAGTGTTTTTGATGATGTTGGTGGTCTGGTCTGTATTGAAGGGTGTAATGGTCGTGTCGTGTCTGTAGGTTTTCTTGTGCCTGGCTGTTTGTCTGTCTGCGTGTTTCTGGTTGTTGTCTCTGTTTAAGTGACTTATCTTTGCGTGGTGATTAACTAGAATGTTAGCTTGGTGTGTGTATGTTGGGATATTATTTTGTCTACGACAGATAGCCGCGTGTGAGGTGTGAATGCCGCTGTTAGAGTGGGTAATGCTGTTTATAGTCTTGTATAGCCTGGATGTATCTGTGGAGTGGTTTAGTGTTGCTATGAATTCCCTAAATGTTTCTCTTTGTTTTTCTTTGAGTTTGTTGTTTATTTGTGTTGAACTTTTGTATCTGCTGTTTTATGGCTTATGTGTGTGGTGTTTGTGTGTTATCTTTGAGGTTGTTACGTTGCCTTATGAGGTAGGCTATTTCTCTAGTGTAATTTGGGTTGTATTTCCTAATGTTGCCCTCGGGTATGTATTTGTTTGCATCATTGATGATCTGATTAAATGTTTTGATGTTGTACTGATGTTTATGATGGGTGTGCTGTTTAATGTGGTGAATTGTTCCTCAGTATGTATTTTAAACTGTTCCCAATCAGCTTTCTTGTAATTTCTGTAAGTGTGCCTAAGGCTGTTGGGTAGGGTGGCCCACTTTTCAAATTTTTTTTAAAAGTATAGGTTATCGTAGTTTTTCCCATTATTTGGCACTATACTAGCACATTGGTACCATTTTTACAAAAATTGATCAATATTTAGGGGTCTCGCATCGACCTTGAAATTACGAGTTTCTTTTTAAAAATGCGTACTTTTTAACTTTTTACTGAATCAAGATAAATCATTAAGTAGGGATGTTTTCTGAATCCTCTTGATGAGAGAAGTCGTTTGGTGTGCCTTCCAATGTCAAACGACTAACGGTTTAAAAGTTGTGCCTGTATACAGGTAATACCAATGTGCTAGTATAGTGCCAAATAATGGGAAAAACCACGATCACCTATACTTTTCAAAAAAATCAGCAAATAGCAGACAAATAAGGAAGAAAGAAACAATAACTTAAACAATCACTTTAGCATTGTATTGACCACTATCACACGTCACTGGCTGCAACGTTGTCCCTCTGTGCTATGTCATCGTGGCGAGTGATGACTTCTTGAAGTCGCCGAGCTCTTTCCGGTTCTTTTCCACCACTTGCAGAAGATCCTGCAGCTGTGCCTCTCCTTTGTGACCGTGTTCGCATAGTCCTGTATCAGTTGGACTCCTCTTTCAGCGACGTCATTGGTGACCTGGAGATTAGAGATCACATCCTTCGGACGACAAAAGTTCTCGTTCTCGTTCCACTTATCAGTTGGCAGGGTGAGCCACGAATACCCATACATCTTCAGACCTGCAAATAAGAACCAGGAGGACTCGTCGATCAGGTCGGGGAGTAGCGTCATCTCGTCGACTGAGACGTTCTCGTATGTGAAGTCTTTGGGTACAGGGAGGTGGGACAGCTTCTCTGCCATCTGTTACTTCACAGTGCCATCCACCTTGTTGCTGCATAGAGCGAAGATGACGGTCTGAGGCCTCAGATACCAGAAGTGCCGCCTCATCACTGCCAGTGACGCTTCTGCCACCTCGCTGTCCACTGCCCTATACCTCAGAAAACGCTGGTATAGTACCAGGTCATTCAACGGCGCATCAGCTGCTACAGGGGACGCCAACCAAGCTGGTACGTACAGAAGAGCGATGAACAAGCTCGGCGTCGAGCTCCAGCTGCCTACTGAACATCAGCAGTTTTGTGTAGTAGATGACATGAAACAGAATAGGCACCATTGTAAGTAAGACAGGTTTATTGTTACCAATTACTTTGTTTGCGTTATAATGAAATGTTTATCTTTGAATAACATTTAAACTTATCTCTAGATTATTTTTGTTTGAAAATACTAACTTTAGCCATCCATCTTGCGTGGTGGTAGGCTCCTGGGCGCATGAGGTGAATGCAACGGCGTGGTTGTGTCCCGAGTACCAGGAGCGTGATCTCTGCCACTTCCCGGTAATCGTCTCTGACGAAACCAGAAGCTGTGCTCAGGAAGCTGACCGCCGCGTCCCGGAGTTCTATTAGCCACGTACTCTCCGCCAGATTCTCGACCTGCAGCTTGCAGTAGGTCGAGAGATCGAGCTCGTCCCATCTTCAAAAATAATAAACAAGAAAATTGTGTGAGAAAACTCTGAAGTTCCGGTTTGGCTTGCTGTTTTATAAACTAGTGGAATATCATGTGTGTCCTAACTTTACCTTGCACAAAAAATGAACTAACCTTCTCTTCAACTGCTGAAACAAAGGATCAGTTGGTGCCGTAGTCCTTCTGAGTAGTCCTTTCCACAATGCCTCTAGCTTCCGTTCGCAGTTGAGCTTTGTGATTGTTTTAATGCGGGCCATGTTCCAAAATTTTAAGACATTGTTTACGGTTTCTTTGAATGCCTCTTTCCTGTTAGCAGTGTACTGGATAACACTGAAGAAGTATTGCAAAACCTGCCGTGTTGTTGGCAATTTGCTACCACTGATGGAGGACGACGGTTGGCCAACTAAAAAAATTTCCGAGGCCGATCTTAGAGAAGGTAGCGATGTTATTTTCGCCTTTCCTTTTGATGACTCTCTATTTGTAGCTTCAAGAGTTCTTCCAGTTATGGTTGCCATCGATTTGTCCATGACAAAGGATGAGGAACTCAGACAGAATTTCAAAATGTTATGATCTGCAAAAAAAGAAATAGGTTAGGTACCTGGCACAGGCATAGTGCATTTTCTAATTACCTATATACATTATACATTCCGCCCGGGTATGGTGACTTATTTTTTTGAAAAGTATAGGTGATCGTGTTTTTTCCCATTATTTGGCACTATACTAGCACATTGGTATTACCTGTATACAGGCACAACCTTTAAACCGTTAGTCGTATGACATTGGCAGGCAAACCAAACGACTTCTCTCATTAAGAGGATTCAGAAAACATCCCTACTTAATGATTTATCTTGATTCAGTAAAAAGTTAAAAAGTACGCATTTAAAAAAAAAACTAGTAATTTCAAGGTAGTTGCGAGACCCCTAAATATTGATCAATTTTTTGTAAAAATGGTACCAATGTGCTAGTATAGTGCCAAATAATGGGAAAAACCACGATCACCTATACTTTTCAAAAAAAATTGAAAAGTGGGCCACCCTACTTTTGGGGCAGAGTGTAGAACGTATGGTAATGATGATGGGCAAGTGGTCTGATGGGCGGAATAATTCTCTATGTGAAAAGTTATTTAACTCTTCATACATCCACTTAAACTATAAGTGCATCGATGAATAAAATATACTGTATATATATCTGTTACACATAGACCGTGCATGGAGCAAGGAACTCTTTTGGTATATGAAATCCACTCTAGTTCGAATAAGTAAAGGTAAATGGCAAATACTGAAGTTTTGCTTTTTCATGATGGAAGCTCAACTTGGGCTAGTACTTCGTGGACGGTGCTTCTGAATGCTATAACTTTTTTCAGAAGAAATTACACCACACGCACTTTACATCAAAAGAGTTACCTGGTGTTCTTTTGTGTTGCGTGTAAACAAGGTGATGGTTGATTTTGTGGGCGCTACTTTGAGTCTATTGTGTGTGAGCCAGTCTTGTATACTGTTTATGTATGTTTGTAGGTTATTTGAAGTGGTGTCGATGTTGTTGTGGATGGATGTTAGAGTGATGTCATCTGCATATGATGATAAGGTGATCTTGTTATCTATGGGTGTTGGAATGTCATGCATGTATAAGTTGAACAGTGTTGGTGAGAGAACAGAGCCTTGAGGGACCCCATTCGGAAAAAGCTTGTTTTTAGATGACTTGCCATTAAATGTGACATGTGAGTATCTTCCTGAAAGATAGTTGCTCAGTCACTTTTTGGTGTTATTGTGCATGTTTGTGTTGAGTATTTTGTTTATGAGAGGGAAGCGTGGGATAGCATCAAATGCTTTACTAATTACTCCACAGCTTACACTAAACAACATCAACATTCCATACACTCACAGGACCAAAGTACTTGGGATCACATACAACACATCATTATCTTTTGCAAACCACATTCAGGACATTAAAAACAAATGTACGTCAAGACTTAACACGCTTAGGGTACTAACAGGCACAAACTTTGGACACCAGCAGGAAACAACATCACTCATATACAAACAATATATTCGCTCATTTATGGACTATGCTAGCCCATGCTGGGCACCCATCCTCTCAAACACACACATAAACACCTTACAGACAATACAAAACAACGCACTTCATATCATTACAGGATGCACTCAAACAACACCAATAGAACACCTGCACATAGAAACAAAAATACTGAAAGTTAGGGAACATTTAGACATGAGGGGAACACAATTCATGGTAGCAGCGACAACTAACCCACAACACCCTTGCCACTACATGTACAATCATGCACCAACACGTCGCACTATTAAGGTGACACCAGAGAGACATAACCAAATACTCCATTCCATACCACGCCCCACAGACATCACACAGTACAGAAAACACATACACACACACATAACCCACAAAGCACTGGACACGACTAGGTCCGAATGCGGTCCTAGGTGCGAAGCCGCCACCCATTAACAGGTCAGAGATCAGCCTGAGCAGATCGGATCGAGTTAACTTAGCACGATTCCGATGTGAACATCACCCCAACTTACAAACCTATAAACACAGACTAGACAACTCCACAGACGACACCTGCCACCTGTTCCAGGACACACCACAAACAATTGAACACATTTTAACAGACTGTACCGCTCTAGCACAACAACGAACACAACACAACATCACTAGTGCGCTGAACCTCTAGTCCACTCCGGAGAGGACGATCGGTTACCTGCGTGCCGCCGGCTTGCTCGATCAGGGTGGGCTGATCGGCTAAACAACAACAACAACAACAACATCAAAAGATGGAAAACGTCGTCGCGAATAACTTGATGTAAACATCAAACAAATTCATTCAATACAAAAATGTTTAGAGGAAAGTTTATGTGGCCAAAATGTTGTTCAGCTGAGTAAGGCGTTTGTAAGCGTGACGCTGGGGAGATTTTATTTGTGAAGAGTTCTAAGCTCCGCCCAACGAAACTATTTTACAATTTGTGTCGTTTGTGGCTAAATATAATAAATAATTTTGTGTAGCTAGTCAGACTACGCTTGTACAAAATTTTATACCCTTTTGTGAAATCAAGGAAAAGCAAGCCAGTCCATAAATTTACAAAAATACTACAGCCACAAAAATTTTGAGCTTCACATCCAAAGCCAATGAGACGAAATTTGTGAAGCTACACTTAAAAGGTAAGTGGATGGTGAGCTTAAAGTAAATGTTAAGTTGTCAGTGGTTTGAAAACTTCTGTTCGAAAGGTAGGAAGAACACTAATTTTGTGCAAAATTTGTGTTTAAAACAAAAATGCATTGTCTACAAAAATCGTAGACTAGTCTGAAAAATGCATCCTGTAGATAGGCAAATCTTTTAATAAACGTTAAAAAGAACAGGACGACAATAACACCAGAAGAGCATTTGACGTTAAAGATTCAAAATTGAAAAAACAAAATATTTAGCAGCAGTTCTTAGAAAGAATATATATATATATATATATATATATATATATATATATATATATATATATATACATACACAAAAAGTAAGTAAGTAAGTATAGACCTACTGTATATATAAACAGAAAGAGTAGACAGATTAAAATCTACATACTAAAACAAATTATGTAAAATACAAATTATGAAAATCTGTCTCAGTATATGTTAATGTCTGACAGCCAAATGGATAACATGGCGGCTCGCAAAATTTGAATCTTCAGTGGTATTGGTTCGAACCTCACTGAGGTAAGGTAAATGTATTTGAAAATTAAATTGCTGGTAGTATGTTGTTCTTGATTAAAATAAAACTGATGTGCATGTAATTACACTAGGTTTATGGAAATAAACTGAAGTGATATTTACTTGACATTTTCTCTAATAGAATGCGCCACCCACTTCGACTAAATTATTTTTAAGGAATCAGTTCCCCAAAAGTATTTCATAAAGCATCGAATTTTGATGAAAATACTGCCATCACCCGAAAGCACTTGTTCGATGAAACAATTTCCCACATCTTGATGAAAATTGTAATCTCACTAGTAGGATGACCGCAAAATGTTAGAGTGCGATTGCATTGCATTGTCGATCAATTGTTGCAAAGGTGGCACCATGGGTTGGTACCCATAGGGGAAGGGTGGTGGTACCTGGGGTGGACCCCCAAAAAGGGTGTTTAGCCCCCAAGCTGCATGAAGGGTGGAGTGGGGTTTTACTCCCCTAAGCTTAACCTAGGAAGGTAGTCTAAGAGAAGGAGAAAGAAGGAGAGATGTTCTTACAGACATATCTCGACGCATACTGGTCCTCTCCACAGCCTCAGTTAGAGTTGGTCTTAATCAGCCAGTTGGCTTAACCTGGCTTAGAAGGCGTAATTGGCTTAGTTAGAATGGATTGTATATATATATATATATATATATATATATATATACTATGAATAATAAAACAACTACGTCATACTGCTTATTTAGTCGAGTTATTTAACAAGGATTCATTTATTTACAACGCCCTTATTGGAATTATATAGGAGACAAATATACAATCAGAAATATATATATATATATATATATATATATATATATATATATATATATATATATATATATATATATTAAAAACTATGTGTGATACCGCTAATTTTGGCGTAGAATAATTAATTCAAATTAATTCAAATAGCCTACAAAAAATTAAAAAAATTATGTATATATGAGCCTCAAGGCATCCAACAAACTTCTTAATGCTAAAGTTCGTTTCTTGTCACAACAACATTCAAATCTATTCGTATATATATATATAATCCCTTAAGGAGAATATGTAGTAATGTCTAATTAAGCATTAAATGTTTTGTTTATAGAAATTTAATAATGTTCAATTAAGTCTGTTAAATAAGAACTTAATAATGGTTGGCAACACTAAGAATCTGCCCAAGCGGAGGATGGGCAGAAATGCCTTTCAGTTATTGGACGGCTGTTAGCCTAATAAGGTTTTTTTTGTATTACTTTTTTTTGTAAATTTAGAATATTCTTTCGTCTCTCTCCAGCTAAATGTTAACGCTAATTCCCTCCTCGCATTACCCCGTTCATCTAAAAGTATTTTCGGAATAAATAAAAGTCAGTAAAGTGTTAATTAAGTGTATAATTATCCCGGTCTCTTTGCGTGGTTCAAATTACAATGACGCCTCGTCTCGGACACGTGCTACCCGCGTTTATAAAGTACAGCGAAACCGAGTGTAAAAAGAGAAATAGCAAACGATAAAAAGAAATTGAATAAAAAAAGAGGAAATAGTAAAAAAGGCAAATAAGAAGTAAATGAATGGATTCACTACACATATCTATAATTTAATCACTATTCACGTTTTTCAAAATAAATTTCTAAATTTTTTTCGTAATAACCAAATGAGATGATGCATCTGTTTATCGATGGAATTTTAGTCGACGTTGGTGACAGACGGGCACCCCGAACATCTGAAAATTAATTCATGATGCACCTGGGTTTTACTCCATTAACGCACCTGCATTGGATGGGCCACAGGTAAAATCTCGAACCCCCCAACCGCTAATGCCCTTCACAGAGATCTTAATCCGAGACGATGTGGACTAAAACTCAAAATCTGTTTCTGAAACACCACACTCTTGCTCTCTCTCTCTCTTATTAAATAGAACTAAAAATATGTACATTAAACGCAATCTGCTTCATTTATTTGGCACGTGCTTATTCGAATTATGTAGGAGACAAATATAGTGAGAAATATATATATATATATATATATATATATATATATATATATATATATATATATATATATATATATATAACGTTTGTGATACCGCTAATTTTGGCGTAGAATAATTAATTCACATAATATGCTAGCCCACAAAAAATTAAAAAAGTTATGTATATATGAATCCCAAGGCATCGAACAAACTTCTTAATTCTAAAGTTAGTTTTGTGTCACAACGATATTCAAATCTATTCATATATATATATATATATATATATATATATATATATATATATATATATATATATATATATATATATGTTATACATGTTATATTTTGATTTATCATCGATGTAAAGCCCTGCCCTGATGACACAATTATTTTTATGTAATTTCATTCATTTAATTATTCACACGCTAGTGTATGACAAATTTCCTTTCCAACGGAAATCACACGCCAGAGACGCAGACGGTTTCTTTGATTTCACCTAGGAAACACAATGAATTCTGAAACGCTCACTTCTCCAAAGTTTTCAGGTGACGTTAACTGCTTGCGTGGTGGCGTAGGCAGGTTCCGTTCCTTTGCCTATTTAAGAAGGGGCTCAACGCTCTTACGGCAGATTCCGAGGGGACGGGTCTCCGGGATGACGAGGAAAAGTCAGCTCGTTAGGGAATTGCTTTTGGAATTGGAAAAGTAATGGGTTTTCAATTGGCGTCTGACTGTAGGAGAAGGCAGTAGACTTAGCAATTAACTCATACAAGCTTGGAGACTCAGAACGGACAAGGGTGTCTTAGAGGGGTCTCTGGCTTATTTAATATCTTACAATTAAGGATAAACTATTATTATACTTATAAACTTTTAATGGAAGAAATATTCATATTATTAACTCTGTTCTGTGTAAAAGAAACATTTGAGTCACTGTAATTGATTATAACCCCTTTTGCGAAATTTCATTAAATTAATAACTGCCGACGGGTTTCTTTTATCTTTGATTGCTGAGAACTTGGGGTAAGAAGTCTACAGGATCCACAATGTGCTCTGTGATTGCGGGAGCGCCAGACATCGAGACAACCTTCTCGATCCAGGAGCACTATATTGTACCCTCTTGGAGTAAATCATTTTAATTTAACTCCGAGGGGCGTATAATATATATATATATATATATATATATATATATATATATATAATCCCTTAAGGAGCATATCTATAATTTAATCGGAAGTCACGTTTTTGAAAATATATTTCTAAATTTTTTTCGGAATAACCTAATGAGGCATCTGTTTATCGGTGTCCGGCGAATTTATCTACAACAATTTGTCTAAAGATACAATTCATCTACAACAATTTGTCTACAACAATTTGTCTACACTTTATCTACAACAATTAGTCTACAGATACAATTTATGTACAATAATTTGTCTACAGATTCACTTTGTCTAGAGAGGAAAAATGAAAGCTATTTGATGTTAATTATTATTAATTTTTTCAAAAAAATAAATTTTTTTATTTTTAATTTGAAAATTTTTATTGACAAAAAAGATAAAACGTACATTCATTTTATTAAAATGCTAAAAAGAAAGGTTGTGGGCTATACCACGAAAATAGTCGATGATGTTCTCAGGATTGAAGTTTTCAACAATTCTTCTGATGCGTTGAGCAGCATCACGGTATCGCTTCTTTGGATTTTGTAGTTCTCTTCCAGCCACGTACTGCTCAATTTGAGCCTCGTTGAAACACTGCTCTTTCTTCAGACAATCGATGAATTTCCAAATATTGGGGTGGTGAGCTGCGACTTGAGATTGGAAAGCTCTGTGCCAACCTTCGACAGAGTTGTTTGTTTTTGGCAAGCCCTGTAGAACTTCATGATATAAATTCCACATCTCGTGTGAAAAGTGTGGTGGTCGTCGAGCATTCCTTCTGCCAGGGCGTCCGATCCATGTGTCTTCGAAATAATCAACGACCTCTTGTGCTTCAGGAGGGAAGGTGTTACTATCACATAGTAATTCAAACGCATCTACTACTGTCTCTACAGGTACAAATGCTAACGCTGGTAACATACGAAGATTTAAAGCGAAATTTGCATCTGTTTCGTATCGTTGTTTTAATCCACTACTTTGAATTGCACGAAAAATACATTGTGAAAAATAGAAAAAGCATCCCTTCTGTTTTGCATTTGGAAATTCTTTCATACATGCTTTGAACATAGTCTTCTTAAAATCAATTGTTATCGACAATGGTGCAGATAAAGGCTCAAAATTCTTTATCTGTTGTAAAAGCATCCTGTATGTTTCTTCTGATTTGTCGGGTAATAAAGCAAAGACAAGCGGCAATGAGGCTTTTTCTTTTAATCCATGCAGAGTATACAGCTGGTAGAACAACAAAGGAACAGTTTTGAATGTGCTGTCAGCATACCAATGCTCGCTTTGTGACAATAACTGTAAATTACGTCTAGTAGCAAAAATTACTATACGCTTTTCAACCGGTCCAGAATCATACAGCAGAAATTGATCTCCTTTAAAAGTTTTGGTAAATTCATCGGGGAAAATTAGTTCACTGCGATTTGATGGTAGGGCTGTTGCAGCATTACTTTTTTGTCTGATACATCGTATTGTTCTTTTAATACTTTGCGTCATTGGAAGTTTAGGAGCAGCAGCCTGACTGCAATCTTCAAGGGCACTGGATATTATTGAATGAGGTGAATCATTGGTAGATTTAGCAAGCTGACGTATTTTTACAACGGTTTTTGTAGCTTCAACTTCCGCGGCGTCTAATGTATGATTATGTTCACTGAAAGAGTTCACAATTTCGTCGTTAACGGTAGTTAGGCGAGCACGGCACTTTGTTTTGTGATATTTGTCGCACTTCCAATAGATTTTTTCACCATTTTGTCTATTCTTATAAAACATATGACCATTGTCAACTAACTTTTTATGGCCTTTCTCTGAATCAATAAATTGAAGAGGCATTGTGGGTTACTGAACAGTGAACAATGTAAAAGTTCCAGGATGACTGCAATTTTAAGTGCGAAAACCTAAGACATAAGTTGCTAAGATTTAAAAAAGGCAACAAACGAACAAACGTTTCAGAATAGCTTAAACTATAAAGTCACAAACGCAAGACTTAAATTATAAAAGTTAACAACTAATTTTCGTATTTAAATTATATTTGTTTTTTTTTTAAATAATATTAGTAATAGTTTCTCTAGACAAATTGTATCTGTAGACAAATTATTGTAGATAAATTGTATCTGTAGACTAATTGTTGTAGATAAATTGTTGTAGGCAAATTGTTGTAGATGAATTGTATCTTTAGACAAATTGTTGTAGAGAAATTCGCCTAAAATCCTGTTTATCGATGGAATTTTAGTCGACGTTGGCGACAGACGGGGGCCCCGAACACCTGGGTTTTACTCCATTAACCCACCTGCATTGAATGGGCGATAGGTAAAATCTCTCGAAAGTCTTCCCTTTAATACAATCCAATTTAGTTAAAACTGTTAAATTTATTCAATGAAGATTTATTAACAATGAGTTTACGTTTTAAATTTTTTTTTAAATACATGCGAAATAAATAATTAATGTTAAATTTTTATGTTGAAATTCAAGCAAATAAATGTTTTTATTTACAAAATAAGGAAATATTCAACCAATCATTTAAATTTACATACTTTTGAGCTCTCTGAAACCAATTAAAAAATCTGAGGATTGTTTAAATCATTTTTGATGAAGACACGCCTTCAGAACCGGCGTCGGCCAATCAGAAATTCTTGAGCTAACGAATGGGGCCTGAGATCCAGCCAACGACATTTTGATTGGTTCAAAGCCCGCATACATGTGACATAGTAACGCCTACAGAGCTGTCATCAGCCAATCAGAAAGCCTTCGAGTTGGATTTTTACCGGTGAATGATCACTCATTTGCTATCCGTAATGAGTACAGACAATCAGACAGAAATCTATTCTTCTCCACTGCTGTTTGAAATTCGCGACATCATGTAAGCTATATTCACGAAATGAAATGAGTATCAAACACACACACACACACACACACATACACACACAAATATATATATATATATATATATATATATATAATATATATATATATATATACACACACATACACACACAGGGTGTTTCAGGAGGAAAGGTCAATACTTCGGGAGGTGATATTATCGGTCATTGTGAGAAAAAAAGTTCATATGAACATGTGTCTAATTCTGAATGGTTACGGAGATACAGCTGTTTGAATCTGATGCGCGCGCAGCTCTTTCTCCCCCTTCCCTCCCCTATAACCTTGAACCATGTAAGCATGTAACATAAGCCAATCGAGAGCTGACTGTTGTGAGTGACATTGTTTGGTGTTTGAAGCAGTGTTAAGAATGCCACACACCTTCACACATGCCGAATATGCAGATATGGTGTATATCTACGGTTTTTGCGATGGAAATGCAACAGCTGCTGCTGCAGAATACCGTCGACGGTTTCCGAACTGCAGAATTCCGGATCGAAGAGTGTTTACCAGAGTTTTCAACACATTGCGTGAGATTGGTACACTTCCCAGCGCTCATGTTTCATCTGAACGTGAAGGTCAACAAGATGTGGATGAAGTGGAAAACATTCTTCAGTTGGTAGAGCGTAGTCCTACTACTAGCTCACGAAGAATTTCTACACGTCTCGGTGCACCACACACAAGAGTATGGCGAACATTACGTGAGAAAGGCTTGCATCCATATCATGTACAGCGTGTATAACACCTTCAACCAGGAGACGCTGCCATGCGACTGGAATTTTGTCATTGGGTAAATGCTAATTGGGTAAATGCTAAGTTACCCAATTAGCATTTATATATCAGTCACGGGTGAAAGTAGCTTCACCGATGAAGCTACTTTCACCCGTGACTGTATCAACAACACTCGTAACTCTCATCGGTGGTCAGACGAATATCGAAATGCCACTGTGAAAACAAATTTTCAACACCCCTTCTCTGCCAATGTGTGGTGCGGTATTATCGATGATCAGCTGATTGGCCCTGTTACTTTAGAGAATCGTCTTACGGGACAAAGTTACCTAGAATTTCTGCAAAATGAATTGCCAGGATTATTGGAGGATGTTCCTTTGACTACACGCGCTGGTATGTACTTTCAGCATGACGGAGCTCCTCCACATTCTACCCGTCTGGTGATGCAATATCTAAATCAAACTTTCCCTGGTCGATAGATCGGCCGTGGTGGTCCCATTCAATGGCCACCAAGGTCTCCAGACCTCTCTCCGTTAGATTATTGTTTGTGGGGGTGGATGAAAAGCCAAGTTTACAAAAGAAAGGTGGATACACGAGACGAATTGTTCGCGCGCACTTTGGATGCTGCTGCCCGCATAAAGGAAGGTCAAGATCAACTCAGACGAACAACACGCGATCTTCGCACACGAGTTGCAAAGTGCATTGAGGTTGACGGTGGGATTTTCGAAAACGTATTGTAAACTGCAACAAATTTGTCATTTCTGTATGTGATACCATTCAAAATGCCAATGTTTAAACATTAAATGTTAGAAGAGTAATTGGTTTCTCTTTCTTGATTACCATAAACAATGCTTTTGTATTTGTAGATTCAAACAGCTCTATCTCCGTAACCATTCAGAATTAGACACATGTTCATATAAACTTTTTTCTCACAATGACCGATACTATCACCTCCCGAAGTATTGACCTTTCCTCCCGAAACACCCTCTCTCTCTCTCTCTCTCTCTCTCTCTCTATATATATATATACACACACAGGGTGTTTCATATCATGTGGGACGCACTTTCAGGATGGATTCAGGACCTGAAAACAATGAAAAAAGTTTATATAAACATATATCCAAAATCGCATTGTTTCCGAGTTACAGACCGTTATGTGTTCCAGCAAGTATCCGCCTTACCTTTAAAGAAAGTGCTGAAAATGACCGCCTTGCGCTTCAATACACGCCTGAACAAGCCTCGTCATAGACTGCCTGACGCGTTCAAACATTCCAGGTACTGCTCGGATTTTCTGGCATCCTTGTTCTACACGTTGGCGAAGCATTTCAACGTCGTCAATAGGTGTCATGTAAACGATGGATTTCATATGACCCCACAGGTAAAAGTCGAGTGGATTCAGGTCCGGGGAGCGAGCAGGCCACGCAATGGGTCCTTCGCGGCCTCTCCATTTATCAGGGAAATGGTCATCCAAGTAGTCTCTGGCTATTCGACTAAAATGAGGCGGAGTGCCGTTATGTATAAAGCACATACGACGTCGGACACCAAGAGGAACTTCATCTAGTAAATCGCTTAAATCATTCCTTAAAAAATTGGAATAGGAATCTCCTGTTAATCTTCCAGGCAAAACAAAAGGACCGATTAAGTTGTCGGCAATAACGCCAATAAGTCCTAGCCATACATTGATATTAAATTGTTGTTGTTGCCTTAACTGGATGATGGCATGCGGATTCTCTTCGGCTCAGTGATGAGTGTTGTGAAAATTGATCACGCCATTTCTTGTGAAGGCAGCCTCATCGGAAAACAGCACGGAGGATAGAAAAAAAGGATCGCGAGCACACTGTTGAAGGAACCAAGTACAAAAAGGCTGTCGTGGTGGGAAATCAGCTTCAGTAAGGCCTTGTACTCTCAGAATGTGAAATGGGTAAACCTGTTGTTCCACTAAAATTCTCCACACAGTTGTGTATCTTACACCCTCTGCTGCTGCTATCCTTCGGGTGCTGTCACCAGGATGTTCCTCCACGCAATTCAGGACCCGCTCCTCCAACTCAACAGTTCTGGCATTGATTGGTCTACCACCATCTGAAACTCGCTTGTTGAATGATCCTGTATCACGAAGACGCTCGTCTATTCTCTGAAAGGTCTTCTTATTTGGCAGACGGCGATTCGGAAACCTTTCCGCATACAGACGTCTTGTTGCGGCCGCATTACACTTGGCAAGTCCATACATGAGACGCATGTCTGCCATTTCTCTGTTTGAATAAGCTTCCATTCTCACTTCAAATGCACACTATCACTGAATAGCACAAACACTTTTAAGTTTTTTTTTTTCACTGGAGTGCACTTATTCACGGTAAGAAGTTACGAATACGAACAGTGAAACACCACGATTCACCTCTAACTGACTGATGGCTCTACACTCAACGATATTGAAACATATCATAGAGTGTACGAAACACTAAAATAGGCAAGGGCATACATGAAATAAGCCTCGTACACACTCACAAACATTGTCGGCAAGCAGTGTTTGTAAACAGTTTGCGGAAAGAATTGCTTGAACCCAAAACGGGCTGTAACTCGGAAACAAAGCGATTTCGGGCATATGTTTAAATAAACTTTTTTAATTATATATACTAGCAAAAATATCGCCCTACGGGCGGTTTTTGCTATTTCCTACAGAAGGCTTGGAGCCCTCGGCCAATTACTTCATCTGGGAAATGAATTTTCTTACCTCAAGGTATTATTTCCTGTTATAAAATATAAAAAAGAACACTTAATCATAAACTTATCTTTATTTCATTACTGAAGAATCTCCTTGTAGATATAATTGTCAACAAATACTCCCTTTTCATTTCTTTCTGTCAGGATTTTCAGCAAAAGATCGGCGCTACGCCCCGATTTCGCTAGATCTGCGGTTCTTGGGCATTCGGCCCAAACCGAAACGAATTGTGGGCCTGCGGCGTATTTTATTTTGAACATCATTCCTATCCCTCTCACCTTGGGCCTCAGTAATTGGGGTGCCTGCGGCGCCCCAATTACTGTCGGTTCAATTATTTGGTCAATAAAACTATAGAAAAGAACGCAGCCATGAAAATCTAAAGTTTCACAAATCTTGATACAATGAGCTCAAATGTGAAGCTTAAGACTTTCATGATTGCGTTCTTTTCTATAGTTTTTTTTTGGTTACATATATATATCGCACTTACCTCCATTATAATACAGATATAATATATACAGGGTGTCCCATAAGTCCGGCATCATAGGAAAAATAATAAAAAAGGCAAAACAAAAGCTTTTATTTACAGAACGTGCTCAATATGTCCACCATTGTTTTCAATACACAAATTCAGACGTGATACCCAGTCAGCAAGCACACGGTGAATGATGTCAGGAGTAATGGTGTTACATGCCCCAATAATGCGCTGCCGCAAATGTTCAACACTCCTAATTTTCTCTGCGTATACCAGCGCTTTCAAGTGGCCCCAGAGATAAAAATCTAGTGGCGTAAGATCCGAGCTTCTAGCTGGCCATTCCACAGGCCCTCGACGTCCTATCCAATGACCAGGGAATTGTTGGTACAGGTATTCCTTACTTGGGTGCTGTAATGTGCAGGAGCGCCGTCTTGCTGGAACCATGTTGGGAAATTTCCTTCTTCGTTCAAGACACTGGGAAATGCTTCTTCCTTGAGCATACGTAGGTAGGTTAGGTGCCTTCAGTGACATGTTCATCGAAAAAGAGGGGGCCTATGATGCGATCCTTCCAAATGCCACACCATACCATCACCCGAGATGCACCTTGTTCCTTTGAAGAGGTATACCAGTGAGGGTTGTTTTGAGACCAGTAGCGGGTGTTTTGTCGATTTACCTCACCATTTCCATAAAAAACAGCCTCGTCACTGAACAGAATGGTGGACGGGAAATTGGCATCCCGAGCATATTGTTCCGTAGCCCATTCACAAAATTCCATCTGCCGGTCGGGATCATCTTCGCTTAATTTCTGTAGGATCTGAAGTTTATATGGATGCCATTTGTGAGCCTGAAGAATGCGATGGATGCTACTTTTCCACACTCCTGTCTCGGCGGACAATCGCCGAAGAGACTTATTGGGACTTCTGTTAAAATGAGCCACGATAGCAGTTGCTGTAATATCGTCAGTGGACCTCCTTGAAGGTCCACTGCGTGGTTTATCTTCTATGGATCCTGTTTCCTTAAACTTTGCAACAAGTCTACTAACACAACTCTGTGTTATTGGCTCGCGGTCTGGATGCAGTCTGTTAAATTCAGCAGCGGCCTCTCTTTGACTCCGATTTCCTATGAGTAGAATTATCTGGATTCGTTCTTCCTTGCTCACAGGCATTATGGCCTGTAGAAAGAGAAAAATATGAATTATGGTTTGTAGAAATAGAAAAATATGAATTTCTCCTATGATGCCGGACTTATGGGACACCCTGTATATTAGGGTGGAGTGAAAAAGGACCAAAAATTTTTTTTATATAATATCGAATTGGAGTACCTGCAAAAGTTGTCAACGGGCTTCTGTCAATGTTCACTCAAAATTTGATGTCCCTTGAATTAATTGTTCAGGGTTCCCAGCGAGAACAAAAAATCGCTTCCTAATTTGAACATTTCTGGCAGCATTCCTTACTTTGTGTATATATAAAAAAAAAAAAAAATATATATATATATATATATATGATGAATAAAACCACGAAGGAAAGGAAACACAGAGTGGTGCTCAAGCGTTTTCGTCTAATGAGATCCTCAGGAACATTTCATTAGACGAAAGCGCTTGAGCACCACTCTGTTTCTTTTCCTTCGTGGTTTTATTCATCATAAATATTTTTCACGTGTTACTTTCATGAAATAATTTTCATATATATATATATATATATATATATATATATATATATATAAACAAAGTACACAGAACTCGCCACGTGGAGGTAGCTGCACATCGAGTTCCAGCCTAGTCCATCCCAACCACCCAACCTTATTATGGACTTTTGTCTAAGTCTTATTCCTTTTCCTGCTTACCGAACTATGTTGTGATTTAGTATTGAAAAATGGCATTGTTTCTTGATTCCAATCTCACTCGAATGAATCCATCCCTTCGTTCTTTACCACAAACTGTAAGTGCTAGTTCTGTTACAAGCTTAACACATCTTTCTACGGCCTGTGTGTGACATGGCATCCCAAGTATGCCTCCAAAATCTGACTGTTTGGAAGTGAACTCTCTCAATTCCTTCTCCGTTAATTGCTGCAAAAGCGGAGGACTTAATCGCCCTTCTTCTTGCCAGTTAATAAGATCAATGTATTCTTTTGCTCCAAAGTTCAGCCTTGGTATTGTAAACTTTCGGATTTCCTTTTGTGTTTTGCTTCTGGCAAGCATAATTCTTCGAATTGCCAGCTCTCTGATGTGCTCCTGATCATCGGTGATCTTGGAGAGCAATAGGTTCTCTGGGAGAGCAAAATAAGCGTTGCGTTGTATTGAAGAATCCACAACGTTTCTCAGCTCAAGTGGAAGGTATCTTGATCTTGAAATGGTTTCCCAGATATGTCTTCCTCCTTCTGTGCATGAAGATTTTGACTTAATGGTAAACCACATTGGAGCATAAACTTTCATTACAAATGTTGCTAATGCACGAAGGTTCTCTGATGGTTTACCTTTGGCAATGTATAAGCGTAGAATTCGATTTGCTGTAGTTATCCACCTTGCATAAAATGAAGTTCCTGGATTTTTTACAGACAAATCCCGAGAGCATTTACCTGAGCACTGAACTTTACAGATTTCAAGAAAATACTTCTGGTCCGTACTTAAGTCTTCATTTACTATGTATGGTATATCAGCTTCAATTTTATGAAACCCAGCAACTGGAAGTTGTTCACAATTTTTCAGTGCTTTGCCAATTGTTCCAGAGAAGGTATCAGGTCCTGTTGTGCTCCCATCAATGTGATATAACAAGTGGCGAAGTGGAAGTTCATTAGCGTGCAATTGATATATTAGCCACTGCAAAGGTCTACCTAATGCCAATTCTAAGATGCTAATAATTCCATTATGCCTTCCTGTGTTTACAGGAGTTCCATCACATCCAACAGCCACCAGTTCATCAATGTTTTGAACATTTTCTGACAAAAACTGAATTAACGAATCTTTAATACCATGAGCAGTACCAGAGACAGGTGCAATATGACCAACATAGCAAGACCCTGGTTCTCTTACTTAGGTTATGTGTTCTTCAATGACCGACTTGTAATAATTTTTTTTGCCTTGCTTAATATGACATTTAGTTTTATCTTTTCTTCCATCAAAATATAGAGCTTTTAAGTGTTCCTCATTATCTTGTTGCATTTTACGCCGTATTTTCGTCCTTTCTCTTCTACAGTAATTTTACTCCTGTCAATTACGAGGGAGGTATCCTCATTTCCTATTAGACTAACACCTTGCAGGGCAGCAGATGCCAAAGATGCACCTGCCCGGTCAGATATGTTGTATCTATCACAAACTTGTGCAACATTTCCTAAATTAACTCTCATTTGTTGATGCGAGTTAGACGGTCTAGCATCATCAACAGCTCATGTTTGGGTCGGGTTTGATTCGTTCCCTGAGCAAGCTGAAATTTCACAATCCGAATCAGAGGAATCAAGGCCTAGGCCTACAGCATCATCATTAGTTGAAATGCTTTTGCTAATTCGAGAAAGTTCCACTGCTTTTCGTTTCATATTCTTTTTAAGTTTGTCAGTTGTTATTTTATCTACGTTCCCAATTGCCATTTTTCTATCTCCTCTTTGATCAGTGAGAAATTTTTGCTCAGTGCTAGGAACCTTTTTAGTTTTATCACAGTGACATAAATCAAACTCACATTTGCAGCTAGCAATATCAAATAAATTTTTAGCTTTTTCTCTGAACAACTGTAATTTGTTTTGATAATTTGGGTTTCCTTTTCTTCCTTTGTATGGCTTTATCAACACCATATATTTATTATGATAGGAGCGAATAAGCTGAAAAACTCTTTTGTGAGAAACTGTTCGAATTGAGGCCTTTACCCAAATATTTTCAATATCTAAAGCGACTCTTTCTGATACGTCAGAGACTGTAGGATCTTTGTTATTATTAGTGAACTTTATGTCAGCTCTTACCCATAAATAATGTCTAAACATTTCTTCATAGATTGGAAGCCTATTGCTATTTAGTTCTTTAGCAGCGCCAAAAACTGGGCATATACTACACTGCCATGTCTTTACTTTTTTACCCATTTTAATATTTCTGAAAAAATAGAATTAATGTAATTAAATCAGAGAAGTGCAAGAAATAAATATTTATGCATGCAAAAACGGTTAAGTAGTTATACTAATAGGCTAAGCTAAACTGTAACACATCTCGTTACTGCACGCACTTTAGGAAGACTGAGTGACTGATGCTCAAAATGTAACGGTTTTTCAAGGTCATTGTAGAGCCTCTTACTGAAACAGCAGCTTGTTCAAATTTGGTGGACATTTAAATTAGCGTCGTTTACAACTTTTCCTAGGTATTCCAAACTGATATTCTAAAATTCATATTTTCGCTCCACCCTAATATATATATATATATATATATATATATATATATATATATATATATATATATACACACGTTATATATATATATATATTTATGCATGGTGGTGTGATTTTATCCTATTGTTCCATAGTGCGGAAGCTACACTGTTGCTTTTCAACGCAGTTAACCGGGGAGCTTTGCTTTCGTCGCAGGATGTGGCGAACATTTTTGATGCTGGACAGAATGATGCATCGGCTAGAAATACGTGGGAAATGTAAGTAGGAAAATTATGTATATATATAATGGTCTGATCAAATGATGAACAGATGAACAGACCGCGGAACCGGGATATATTTTGCAATCGGAAAATATAAAATCTCAGTCTAAACTAAAAATCACCAGTTGGTAGCATTTTATTTCTTCAAATTTAAAGTTTCGACTAACCTTTTCTGCAGTTGTACATTTATGTCAAGTGTATGTTATTTATTTTATAAATGGGTACCCTGAATGTATATGATGAAAAATCATTTTGAATTGCAAAGTTATTAAACGTTTTTCTCTTACGTAAAGGGCAATCAAAATTTCTACTTTTACGTACGTTATACCATTTCTCTTTCTATATATAAATATATAGTGGTCCGATCAAAAGTAGAACAAATTGCAGAACCGGGTCATATTTTGCATCGAAGCAGTAATTTTAATTTAATCGACCGATGCTGGTGTCGAATTACAAAAATTGGTTTACTTTTAATAGTAATAATTTCATGAATTTTCCCATTTCAGAATATTTAAGGAGGGGCTATTGTTGAAGACGAATAAATGAATTCTTTTATGTATATCCCTATAATGTATTATTTATTCGCATCAGGTCTTCATTATTTGTTCGGATATATATATATATATATATATATATATATATATATATATATATATATACTCATCGGTGTTGTCGTGGTTAGTTTCACAGACTACGATTCCATCGGCCCCGGGTCGAGTCCCAGCTGATCGTTCTTGAGCACAGTAAATACAGTGATTAGCAGATAAATGGGTACCCCGGGTGTGTATATATATATATATATATATATATATATATATATATATATATATATGTGTGTGTATATATATATATATATATATGATAAGACTGAGTGTAACTGAAACGGAAAATATATATTCATAATTCAGGGCCAGGGAAATTTTCTTCAGAAAAATAATTTTCTGTTTACAACCGCGCCTTTTTTTCCTTAAAGGACCCGGTCGAGACTTGATCATGTTATAGAAACTTTTCGCAGTAGCTTTGAAGAAACTGAATTAGCCGACGAGGATTTCAGCATGGGGGTTGAAGTTTTAGCGGACACTCGATCCGACGAATGCCAGCTCGCCGAAGATGTGATGTGGGTTTTTTCTTATTCTTGTGTATGTTTCGGGGTAAGAATAATTTTCGTTTTCAACATTTTATTAAATGATAAAATTATGAGGTTTGTTTTATAAATTAATACATAATAGCGTTTACTGTATACAACACATTTTTAATGTTTCTCACACATATACGAGTGACATTGTATCAATTTTTTTATACATTATATATATGTATATTAATAAATAATTGAGGGGTCGCGCGCCTTAAGGTACCTAAGCGCCACCACAGGCGGAAACGTGTTTTTGATGGATATCACTACTTTCACCCTTCCTCTATCACGTGGTTTGGGTTATAATGACCTTACGACACTAGAAATGGTTGAAAACCTTATGAAGCGAACTACTTTTTTTCACCTCTATCGTCAGCCAAAAGTTCACCCAAAGTTCGACATAACAAGAAAATAAAGAAGTTAAAAATATATATATATATAAAATATAAAATATGAAAATATATTCCAAAAACTCACCAACACCTTCATTAGCATACTTAGAACTCTAATTTAGCCAAAATTGAACGTTCTAGCTTAATTAATAACAGAGATACTATTGCGAGAATATTGCTGAACTTTGGAGGCGATTTCTTGCGAATTTTAATTTTGGCGCTTAGGTACCTTAAGACGTGGGACCCCTTACATATATATATATATATATATATTATATATATACAGGGCGTCCCAAAAAAATGTATACACACTTTAACAGCTGATAGCTCAATTGATGTTTCTTTCTTTCCAAGTTAAACCCATTAGAATTAATAATGGGAGTCAGACTAAGCTTTGAACAAAGGAAATTCATTCTAAAATGCTGCTGGAAGTGTGAAAAGCAGTTGAAGTGCAAAGACAGTTTAGGAGGGAGTTTCAAGCAGATCCACCAACGCGACTTACCATCACTCGAATTAGAGATAAGTTTGAAGCCGATGGAACTGTTCAGAATGTCCACAAGAAGCGTTCCGGAAGACCACGGACATCGACAAGCCCCACAAAGCAAGAAAGAGTACTGGAAACGTATCACCAAAGTCCAAGAAAATCTGTGCGGCAAGCGAGTCGTGAGGTAGGAATTTCAGAATCGTCTGTCCAACGCATTTTGAAGCGCTGTCAATGGAAAAGTTACATTCCAAGATTAGTCCATGCTATTAATGAAGATGATCCGGACCGAAGAGTGGAGTATTGCGAGTGGTACTTGGCACGATGTGGATGTGGATTGGACGAAGGGGTTTCGTAGAATACCCTCCGCGTTCACCAGACCTCACACCACTAGACTTTTTTTTATGGGGATACTTAAAAGACAAGGTCTACGCTATAAAACCTGCAACAGTCGCTGAATTGAGAGCAGCCATGAACGAGAATGCACACAAATACCAAACGAAATGTTTCGTGATGTTTGCGATTCCATTGCTTCGCGTTATCAGCAGTGCCTGGACCAGAACGGACGTCAGTTTGAAAACAGGCGTTGACAAAACAATTAAATAATGTCTGTAGATTCTATTACATTTTGAAAATGAAATGTATTTAATAAACACTGCCTTTATAATTATTTAAGTGTGTATACATTTTTTTGGGACGCCCTGTGTATATATATATATATATATATATATATATATATATGTATCCGACTTAATTTATTTACAGAATCAGCATTCATTACATTTTTAAATAAGCTACAGTGTAGATTCAGTAAGACCCTTACCATATTTTGAATTCTCTTGTTTTAAATACGCATCATTTGAAGCCCACTCTCTAAGCCCCAAGTTACCTTGTTGTATGATGTTTTGAGAGTTTTCAAGATGTACGTTAAAACATATTTTGCTGATGTTGAGCCTTTTAGATTACACTAGGCAACAAAGATTTTGTTACAGAAGACGAAATAGGTGCTCCTAGCTAATTTCGGTATGCTGATTTCAAATCTATAATTAGATTTTTTCTATCACGTCTAGATTTTGTGTAAAATGCAAATCACTTTTAGTAAAATTTTCTACCACGTCCAGATTTTGGTTTTAATCGGCTTAATGCCAGTAATATGAAACTTGCTTTTCAAGGTTAAAGCAATTTTTTTTGCCAACTATATACAAATTCGAACAATTTTGATAAATAAAATTTATCCCGAGTTGTTTTTATAGCATTTGTTTTGTACTACGGTGTGTATTTCTTTTTATTTTGCACATCGTAATAATTACTTTCTACGTTTTTTCAGATATTGTATGGTAATTCAAAATGGCATCAAATAGAGGTGCTTGTGTAAATCACCCAGACAACTTCTGCTTTGTCTGTGGACAATATACACCTAAGCCACAATGTAGAAACATAACAACAAAGATTAAACTTGCCTACAAGTGTTATTTTGACTGTAAGTTAGGAGACCAACAGAGGGACTGGGCACCACATATTTGCTGTGCACAGTGCAATGCAATGTTAATAGCTTGGATGAATGGTAAAAGAAAAGCTATGCCGTTTCAGTCCCCATGGTTTGGCGTGAGCCGAAAAATCACTTCAATGATTGTTATTTTTGTTTGACAAAGATTGCTGGTTTCACAAAGAAAAACAAATCAAAGATCACGTACCCAAACTGCGAATCAGCAATGAAACCAGTACCACATGATGAAACAAATCCACCACCAGTTCCACCAGCAACGATAACAGACAGCAGTTCATCTGAAGATTCTGCTAGTGATATAGAAACAGGGAAAGATGGCATATATGTTCCAGATGCAAATATTTCCCCACATTTGTTAAGTCAAGCGGGAGTTAAATGACTTAGTGCGCGATTTGGAATTACCAAAAGAAAAGGCAGAGTTGCTTGGTTCAAGACTTCAAGAATTTAATCTTCTCCAACCAAACACCAAAGTTTCCCATTTCCGCCATCGCCATTTGCAGTTTTCATCATTTACTTACAGGAAGAAAACGTTTGTTTCTGCCACGATATCAGTGGTCTGATGCAAGGGATTGGCTGTCGCTATGATCCAAAAGAATGGAGACTGTTCATTGACTCTAGTAAAGCTAGCCTTAAAGCTGTATTACTGCACAACGGCAATGAAAAACCTTCAATACCTGTAGCACATGCCACTGGCCTTAATGAGACTTATGAATCGATGAAACTGCTGCTAAGACTCATCAAATATAAGGACCACACATGGAATATTTGTGGCGACCTTAAAGTTGTATCATTACTTCTTGGGTTACAGTTGGGCTACACAAAGCATATGTGCTTTTTGTCTATGGAACAGCAGAGATGACAAGAACCACTACAAAAAACATGATTGGCCATCTAGAACTGAACATGTTGTTGGTAAATACAATGTGAAACACCCTGCACTTATTGACCCTCAGAAAGTACATCTTCCACCACTTCACATTAAACTTGGCCTTATGAAAAATTTCGTGAAGGGTATGAATCATCAAGGTAGTGGTTTCCAATATTTAAACGATAAATTCAAAGGAATATTGACAGATGCTAAGCTAGAAGCTGGAGTTTTCACTGGACCACAGATCCGCAGTGTCATCCACGACTCATCGTTCCATCTAACCTAAATGAGAATGAACTAGGAGCATGGACATCTTTCGTTGAAGTTGTCAAAAATTTTCTTGGAAACCACAAAGCTGAAAACCACCGTAAACTCGTAGAAAACATGCTTAAATCTTATGAAATAATGGGATGCAGAATGTCTTTGAAAATTCATTTTTTACATTCTCATTGACTTCTTCCCGGCCAACCTTGGGCTGTAAGTGACGAGCATGGTGAGCGCTTCCACCAACAGATCTCAGTTATGGAAAACAGATACCAAGGTAATTTCAACCCAAATATGATGGGAGATTATTGTTGGTTCCTGCAGAAGGAGAGCTCGTCATCCTACAAGCGACAAAGGAAGAGGACACACCAAAGTTTCACTTAAGAACAGGAATTTGCCTTTCAGTAGTAACAACAAAATACTAACGCGCTTTGGGTGGATGGTTGGGCGCAGGGGTGGTAACTCCGCTGTCTGTCTTAAGCCAGAATAAAGGAGGAAAGACATCCCTGTTCACTAATTATTTAAGTATGCTTAACATAAAACGTGGCACGGAAAAGTAGCTTAGACGGCTTTCGTAATAGAAGCGGGTGAGAAAAAAAATGAAAAATAGGGGTTTTCGGTTACACAAAATCAGGACGTGATAGAGAAATTTTGATATCAGATCTGAAATCAGCATCACCGCTTTAGTAGGAATCAGTAGTTCACGTGTCTGTAACAAAAAAAAGTTGAAATTTGTTGCCTAGTGTTATCTACGTAAAAAATGTTCTTTAAGGAAGTTGTGTTAAAGAGTTACTAAACTGGTTCAAATGATGCCTAATTGACAAATTTAATAGGATAAGTGAGCAATCGCATACAAACAACACAACAATGATTCTTTCTCTCTCTCTCTCTCTCTCTCTCTCTCTCTCTGTCCGTCCTGCGAATGCGCAGATTCGACTGTCGAAGAAATTTCTTATGATTGTATACCAAATGGATACATTCGTTATCTTTCCCAGAAAATAACATTCATATAGACGATATATATAATATATATAACTTCTGTACATGGATGAAATAGGGCGTTTAATATAATTTCTTCCATAGTAGAAAATAAACATCAGTCTGAAGGTATGTAAGAGTTAGTTTAAACCAATCAGTTTTAGAGTATTGCTCAGCACTCATCCGGAGAGTGTGGTGTTCAAAGTTCGTGTCTAGAAAGCAACTTTTTCTTTCGTCAAATTACCTGAATGAGGCGGGGTGCTGCAGAGGGGCCAAAGACAGGTCGATCTTCAACAGTTCATAAATCAGGTTCAAGGTTTTGAGGTGCCTAGACATTCTACATTTGAAAGATTGGCTGTCATAGACAGGAAAAAGATGGATTGAGGAAGAATGGTCCAGAGCTGACCATTACAATAGATGAAGGATGTAGTGTCTATTATAACGGCGATAGTAAAGAGTGATTTAACACTGCGGTAAAGAGAGGGAGTGAAGACAATCAGTAAGACAGGACACAATTTGGTTGTTTACAACTTCTGATTAATCAGTAAAATTGGAGAATAGGTCAGCCAAGGGGCTATTCCTGAGGGTCGGGAAACTTTCTTTAGAAAAATAATTTTCTGTCTACAACCGCTACTTTTTTTTCTTAAAGGACCAGGTCGGAACTTGATCGTATTATAGAAACTTTTCGCAACAGCTTTGAATAAACTGAATTAGCCGACAAGGATTTGAGCATGGAGGTTGAAATTTTAGCGGACACTCCACCCAACGAATGCCAGGTCGTCGAAGAAATAATAGAAATAATGTGAGTTTTTTCTTTTTCTTGTGTGTTTCGGGGTAAGAATAATTCTTGTATTTTAAACATTTTATTAAATGATAAAACTATGAGGATTGTTTTATAAATTAATGCATAATAGAGTTTATTGTATACAACAAATTTTCAATGTTTCTCACACATAGGAGTGACATTGGTATAAATTTATATATATATATATATATATATTTATATATATATATACAGTACTGGCCAAATTATTAGGAATTTTTTAAAAATTTCATTTTTTGGTATAAAATGTTAAATTAAACCAATTTTAAACGTTGAAAAGTTATTTATTTCTACACAAGAATACATGGTCATTATTTAGCAATAGTTTAGTACTTAGTTTGACCCCCCTTAGCTGCCTTAAGGGCTGCAACACGCTTCGGCATGCCATGAATCAATTTTTTGCATAATTCCTTAATACGTGTATAGTGAAACCAGACTTGAATAAGTCGCTCTATGAGTTGGTGTTTTGTTGTTATCGGCGTTTCATGGATTACGTCCTTTAAAATACACCATAAACTTTCGATTGGGTTCATGTCTGGAGAATTTCCAGCCCATGGGAGCAACCGAACACTATTTTCATGACACCATTTTTTAACCGACTTTGCCGTGTGGCATGGAGCTGAGTCTTGTTGAAAAATCCAACGTCTATTACCATACCATTCCCTTATTTGAGGCAGTAGACGTCTTCTTAGTACTTCTATATACTTGACTTGGTTCATATTCCCCTCAACAATGCTCAAACGACTAGTTCCATGCACAGAAATTGCTCCCCAAACCATGATCTTTTGTGGAAATTTCACCGTTTTCATCAGACACTCAGGCAAAAATTCTTCTCCAGGCCTCCTTCTTACACTTTGAACACGATCGTCAAGCACGGCAATCGTTGACTCATCGGAGAACACCACCTGCAATCAAAGAAAGCCCTGTGAAAGAGTCAGTGCATAGCGTATGAAGTACACCTAAAACGAAGTACAGTATGACTTGCTGCTTTACAGATATTTTTACTGCAGTTTTATCACGTACTGTAAATACACTTCTATGCATACTGTATTTACTGTATTAACATTCTATTTAATGTTAAATATTATTCTTACCTGTTCCCAATCCTCACTAGTCCAGTTAATGTGTTCCTTTGCCCATGCAAAACGTGCCTTCTTCATAGCTTCAGTGAGCCTGGGCTTCTTCCTTGGGCGGTAGGCTTTGAAGCCGGCAGTTAGAAGCCTCCTGTTGACTGTTCTACGACTAATATTGATGCCATCAGCCGCTAGACTACTGGAAATGTTTTTGCAAGTAGCTCTTCTATTTCTAAGAGACAAAATTGCAATCTGTCTATCAGTTCTTGGAGTCGTTACCCTTTTTCTGCCGCATCTTCCAACCCTTTTGGGGCCTACATTTTCTCCAAATACCATTTTTTTCTTAATACGAAGTACTGACTGTGGTGAAACATGGAGTTTGGCAGCGATTTCCTTTTGTTTAAATGTAGAAGAAGTTAATAAAACCTGTATTTGACCAATTTTCCGTGGACTCAAGTCATTCTTTCGCCCCATTTTCAAATTCACTTAAAAACTGTAACAAATAATTGCCGAAATTGGGTAAATACACTATTTAAATTAAACGGTAGTTACAATGACACGTAAAAGAAAGAGAAACACACCCGCATCGCACGACAACCAAACGACAACTGACGAACAAACACGCTTCGTTCGACTAAAGAATTATGCAAAAAATTGATTCATGGCATGCCGAAGCGTGTCGCAGCCATTATGGCAGCTAAGGTGGGTCAAACTAAGTACTAAACTATTGCTAAATAATGACCATGTATTCTTGTGTAGAAATAAATAACTTTTCAACGTTTAAAATTGGTTTAATTTAACATTTTATACCAAAAAATGAAATTTTAAAAAAATTCCTAATAATTTGGCCAGTACTGTATATATATATATATATATATATATATATATATATATATATATATATATTCAACTTAATTTATTTACAGAATCAACATCCATTACATTTTCAAATAAGCTACAGAGTATAAAACTTGTCCTTAAACGCTACACAAACTAATATTATTGGAGACATTTTATATTTTACACAATATTGTTACAATTACTTAATTTACATTTATATATATACACGCGTAAAACTTCACACAATGCAGCGAGTGTGTACAAACGGGAACCGATTTTTTATCTAACAGCATACCAGAACATAATTTTGCTCAGTGTCACACAAATCGAATAATTTAAAAAAATTTGTAAATTCGTTTCCGCGGGCCATATGCATGAGAAACGAAAGGCCGTTCATCCTGCAAATATTGCTATAATAGCCCTGAAAACGTTAAGGATTCCAGACTATCTGGTGAATGTGTAATTGCTCGAGAAATTTTACAATAATAGCCTCATTCCACGGATGGATCCCCAATGAGTTAAAATAGTACATTCGCTCCATTTTTTTAAAATAAACGGCTAGCTAATGAAATCGCTTCATCTCCGCTAACATCCATATTTAGAATAAGTGTGCCTCAGTGTCTCGTAGCTGGAAGCTTCAGCGTTTCATTCTTCGCAAACACGCCAATAAATTTGGAACGTGTGATTCGGTAACTATTTATTACTCTCTGGAGTGTATTCGCATCCATTTTTAAAGTCTGTGACTACGCCTCTAAACCTATCGATCTCTATTAGGGCTTGTGATTCGAGGTATACTAGTACACTAATAGGGGCGTCTAGCGAATTGGCGAATTCCAATCTGATTGAGATGTTTCCACTCTGTTGTGGACTTAAGTGCGTGTTTACACTGGCAGATAAGTCAGGCGTGATGTCAAACGGGTGAAGGTTAACCTGTTCGATGAATTCCTCCTGTGTTACGCCGATTCCTAATTCGTTGCAAGTACCGCAATATGTGCAAGATTACTATTAACCCTTGGGAAAACCGTGAACAAGGCTTCTGTTGAATACTCTGTTTCTAATGTCCCCCTAAGGCGACTCCATTGACGTATAGGGTAATATTTTTAAGGCCGAAATTTTTGGAATTAAAGGCGTTCTTTTTATATTTACCATTCACAGAAACGTGTTCCTGAATTCCAGTTAATAGCCTTTTAGGTAGAGATCGAAGGGCAACGTTTTCTATCTGCTTCGATAGCCTAGAGGGCACCGTATATAGTTTTAACTGTACTCTGTTAATTGAGTATTTTACTGTGGCGTGTAGTAAATTTTATTCAATTTCTATTTGTTTAGCCGAGCTTAATTTCACTCGGCGCACGCGGAAATATTTCTCCATAACATGAATCACCACAGGCTTGAGCTCTCTTCTTGGTCAGCCCCCCAGATTTAAGCAAATCTCAGGATTCGTACGAGTGAGCTTTATTTTCATATCGACCCCATTCGCAAGCAGCTTCCCTGGAACGTGAAGTCTGTATGCAGGCACCAGAAGCATTCATATATATTCTTTTTAGAATTTATAAACTTTCCTTTATATTGCTTTCATCTTTAGCTTGATAATAGTCTTCGGCAGTTAAAAAAGTGTCCTTCGCTTCGTTTGAAAAGTTGAGGACATTTTCCAGATAGGCTCGTAGGTGATTGTAACCAGTTTCTACCGAGATGTTGAACTGGTTTAAATACACGTCTCACTGACTGAATATAGAGTGTGGAAAGTTTGTTTCTGGAAATACAACGTATTTGTCTTCGCAATCCGTTCCATCTGAATGTGTTATTCGTAGTTTAGCGTACATGTGCACACAGCTTGGATCAAAAAAGTAAGGGCATGAGCTAGGGATCACGAACTCTATCGGAACACTCGGTAAGCTAAGGGTTTAGCGGATTAATTGTAATAAAGTAATTGTGATCAATAGAAACTTGAGTTGGGGGCATGTCAAAGAGCGACAGCTCCGATTTACAACATTGTGAACTACACGGATTGATGACACGCGCCATGGCGAGCCAGAAATAGTAGCACCTCTCTCGACAAGTAGTAAACAGCCTATGATTCATGAGAGCATGTCCTTAGCTTATATCAGTTAAAAAAAATGATCAACCATAGGTTTCAGTCGCTTAGGATACTTCTTCTTTTTCGATGTTCTTTTACGTTTAACGCCACGTGCTGGTAACCCCCTTCTTCTTCTTCCGGACAGGCCTCTTCTTCTTCCCACCACCACGCATTTTTCTCGGCATCTTTGATGATTTCGTTCCGTGTACGCTTTAAGTACTTTTTTAGAGCTTCTTTAGACTTAGTCCCCGCCATTATGTCTTGTACCGTGTTAAGACCTGATTATAACGCTTTCCTGCCGAGATATCTGGCACCACTCTTCAGCAAGGGAACAGCCGTACGCAGTATGGTTGAAAAAATGGATCTAATTCCACTTCCGCGCTGGTATCTCACCTCTCAATAGACTGTTAAAGGCCTACGGGTCGTTATGTTACAGTGCGACGAAAGTGCAGCTTCATTGTTAAGTTCCGTTCGTCGAATGGGAAACTTTTCCCCTCAATCGTTCTTATATATATTGAGATATTGGTCAGTAGATTAGTTATGACAGTGACATACTGAGGCTTGTCATATGTAATGCTCAAGCTCCTTCCTTTATAATTGGGAATGTGAACGATACGCAGCAGCCACGACATTGCTGTAAATATAGCACATGTCTGGGGCAGGGTACTCATCGTTTAATTTCTCCAATTTCAGCTGATACATTAGGCTGCAAAAGTCATGTTGTGTTTCGTGAAAGGTATCTCTTTGGAGCGCCGCTCCATATCGGCCCTAGGTTATAATTTTGAACAGTGCTTTGTCTTTAATAATTCTGTTAGCCTCTGATTTTAGAGTCAGCGTATGTGCCGGGGTAGCTTTGTTTACGATTTCGTATACTAAATCATCCGTAAGATTTGATCTTTTTAAACTACCATTAAGTCTCTCACAACATCCTCGGCTACGCCATAATGACGAGGGCCTAGTGTTACTACTGTAGTGTAGTACTGTGCTCCCCCACTCCTGGCGGCACGCATGGTTTCGTCCCGAGTAACACCAGCCTTTTCACACTCATCACAGTTTCTAAGAACCGTAAGAACGGATTCTTTATTATCAATACTTAAAAACTTGGTAGCCAATTGAATTTCGTATATTCCTACCTCATATGATTCATGCCCCAATTCAATGGACACGTGGAGTTCTGTTACAAAGTTGGGCAGGGTGATGCCAGGATGTACAGATAGAGAAGAAGAGGACGGGAGTGTGACGTAGAAGTGGTTAGGCTCCATGTTGCATACTTTTTAAGCTTCATTATTGCATCAGCTTTTATATAGGTGTTGAAGCTTTCTGGGTACCCTAGCCATTTCACCAGGTACATTTTTCTCTTTCCTGAACCTTTGCTGCTTAAAATGTTTTCAATTTTAAACACGTTTTTTTCGTAAATTAAATGTCACCTTCTGCAGCTTCACCGTAAAAGCCTCCTGCAATTTCTTCCCCATTCAAATCTTCAACATAATACAGCATTATCTTGTCTTTAGGTCTCATAGCCTTAAAATTTAAAAAATCCTCAAATCCCTTCGCGAATTTATTACCCGAACGCGACAGCCTTACATAATCATTGATTTTGAAACGCGCATAGTGTGTTGGCGCTCTGCGAGTGTCTTTTCTCACTTCACGCTCTGTGTGCGTACCTCTTTCTAAAATTTCGTTAGGTGTGGTACCAATCGCTCGATGGTGTGAACGGGTCTAGGAAGAAGCCAGCGAATCCAGAATGTCTGTATATCTGTATGTTTTTATGTGTGAAATAGCGATGCATGCGTTCCTTTATGGTACGTTGAACTCAGCTATAGAGGCCTTATGTTAGAATTGCAAGTGTAGTAACTGATATTAAACTCTGACAACATGCTCTGAAAAGCTCGGTCTATAAATTCTTTCCACATGTCTCTTAACATCAGCGTTTCAGGCCATTTATTTTTCAGGGGGATTAACCACAAATACCTAGAGAATACATCTATTATAAATATGATGTAGCGGTAGCCACCATTATAAACTGAATATCTCTGCATGTCTGTTAAATCCGCCTGCCAAATGAATCAATCGAGGCTGCTGTTGTCTTGGCTGTTTTAAACCTTTTTCTCACCGGCTTATGAAGTGTATAAGCATCCTGCTCCCGCAAAAACCTCTCAACATCTTTTTTCCCTACCCCCTCATTATAAACGCCTCTGTACAGTCTATCAACACCGCCGTAGGAGGTTGCGCTAGACATGTCATAATAACGTTTTCTTAATATGTTAGCTATTTGCTTATTTTAGAGGGTAGGGGTAGGGTTGATCGCCGCTGAATGCCCTCTTCTTCTTCCTCTTCGGAGATGCTATCGATGGGGGGGCGAAGTCGTGTTCTGTTGTGGGACACGCGTGGCTTGTCCCAGGTCTTTTAACCTGTTGAGATTGCCTATCAATGTTTTGGGTACATTTATTTGCCCTAGACTTGTTTTAATATGTTTCCATCTTGCTTGTGAGGGCCTATCCCACTTCCTCACCAGGTCATGGACGATGTCAACGATATTCAAGCTCTGTACCTTTGTTCCTTCGAAAACGATCTCACCTGTATCTGTCCAGTTTATAATGGGATCCTCACTCAATAGCTTACAAACACTTGAGCCTCTATTCGGCAATGTATATGGGAGACTACTTTTTAATACATGTTCGATACGTTGTGGGGTCGCTCCGTTGTTCTTTGTCTGGTCGTCTCTGGCCTCGCGTCCAAGTCCTATGCCTCTATGCTCAGCGTCGTCTGCGCTGTGCCTAATAGCTACGGGAGCTCTGTCGAATTCTTATAATTTTCATAATCATGAAGAAATTTTTGCAGAGCTTCTTGGTATAAGATTCTTTTCTTGTCAGGTGACTTTTCACTGTTTAATAGGTCTAACAATTCGCCTTCCATTCTTTTAAGCCTGCTTTTACAGGGTTCTACGACCGTATCTGGACTCTTTGAGCTTTGCAGTGAAGCATACACCTCGTGTGGAATCACGACTACTTTCTTTATTATATTAAACTAGTCAGTAAAGGCCCCAAAACTGAACATACGATGAGGAGGAATGAACCCCCTCCTTCTACAATAACTCGTTTTTTCTTCCCCACAGTTTGACTTTTACGAGCTAGTGTGCGTAATATGTTCTTGTAACGGCGAAGGCGAGCCTTCTCAGGGGGTTTCATTGGTACATCACATTTTATAACGTTAAGACAAATTTCACAGATGCATTTTAAAAAGTTAGAGTCAATATTTTTTAACAAACAGCTGCTGCATTGCCCGAGGCAGTCGACGATAGATTTTTATTAATTCACGGTATTTCTTTAGCCTCTTTGTCATTTTGGAATATACACCGTTTCAGGCTCGTGTGGAATATATTTTATCTTAGACGCACCCTAAACGTGTTTCGCGGGTGAAGGTCACAAAGCAAATATCCGTAACGTTGACTTGTAGCTTCTTTATAAACTTTCAAAAACTTCTTACGCAGATTTGGGAACATTTGATTGGCTAATACCCCAATTTGTGACACATCTCTACGTTGTGCGAACAATACTAGATATTGTGCATTTAACGACACATCGCGCATGTATCTATTTTTGAAAAATAGATTCTGATTGATGAAGAATACGCTTATGTTAAGATGGTGGGAGAACACTGTAAATGTCTTGGCAAACGTTTTATCCATTTCTAACATGAGATCGTCAATTACAATGACCGTATGTTCATTTCCCTTTACCAAATTAACGTCATATACGCCTTTGAGGAACAAAATATCATCTTGGTACTCGTTCAATACTGGTTGGTATGTCGAATAGCACCATATGACTTAATGCACAAATTTTGGGAACATCTCCCCCTTGTCTTATCACATCCTGTAGCACCAGATATAATACATTTGGACGGACTCGTGAACCTGAATTTTTCTACAGAATCCATCTCTAACACGTCACATTCCTAAGTGGAACATTTACAAAATATAATAAAATTGTAAGTGATGCTCCTTATATTCTACAGTCTTGTTTTCCTCTTCTCCCTCAGAACCGTGAATGACGATGAGGCACTGCGCCAGCATCATGTCCCCATCATCGATATTACGGATGATTCCGATGACTGTGTAGTTGGGGCTACAGACTCCAACCTCGCTAGCGAACCCCCAGCAACGCCAACTGGAGTAATATAACCCAACCTAGTAATATAACCCAACCTAGTAATATAACCCAAGCCCTCTACGTCTTACGACACATCCACCACATTGGGTCTGTATCGAAGGAGTGACATTTCAAAGGAGTGACATAACAAAGGAGTGACATAAATGCCGTAACGAAGGAGTGACATAACAAAGGAGTGACAAATCGGAGATAAAATTCAAAGGAGTATAATTATTAAAATTTTATTTAAAAAAACAAAATTTGTTAGAATTGTTAAAATTAAGATTTTATTTCAAAAACTAGAAACCTAACCTAACCTAACCTAACCTAACAGTTGCAAGCCTCTCTTCCCTCTGGATTTGTTCTTTCTTCTTCTTTGTTGGTATTTTCGTGTCACTCCTTTGAATTTTATCTCCGATTTGTCACTCCTTTGTTATGTCACTCCTTTGAATTTTATCTCCGATTTGTCACTCCTTTGTTATGTCACTCCTTCGTTATGTCACTCCTTTGAATAGGACCGACCACATTAGCTCCTTCTACAAATAAAAATGTGCCCCCTTATTCCTGTTCAATTCCGATCGTACCCTCCACAGCAGCAGAATCTCGTTCTATGGAGCGTAGCATAACATTTGAGTTGGTGTACACCGCCACCCACACTCCTACCCTGACTAGAAACCGGTACGTAATCAGGGTAGATCCGCGAACCATGTATAGCAATGGTGCTGAGCACGGACTACAGCGCGTAGTTGAACGTATTGTGGAGTTTGCCCTTCAGAACAGCGACGGACGTGAAGTCAGGACAAGGCTGTCCTTCGGGTTCGGTTCAGATGACGGAGATGTTATTGATTTTTTGATAGTAATACCACACAGGCGCTTGGCCGCTGAAGATATAGAATATATTATGAGCCGTATAATGCAGGCCTCTCAAAGAAGTACAACCTTCAATATGGACAACTTCACGTTAGATATTGACCGTATTGCGGGACATACGGCCACACCTTATACTCTTAACTTCAATTCTCAGGCTATTTACAGACGGCATATAAACACCGAGCGAGGTTGCGGCTTTATAGCAATTGTCTTGGCCCATATGTTTACTCTGCTAAATACAATCGCGTATAATATCTGGTTGCCTACGGTTGTGCAGCGTGCCCGTAAACTGGCTTCAGATTGTAAAATCGAGTTTGACTGTAATATGGGTCCTGAAGAGCTGAGAAGGGTAGAGCAGGAAATGAATGTTCGTATGGTTGTATTTGGAAAGGATGATCATCGTAGGGCTGTGTGTGTTTTTAAAAGCAATGTGAGAGACCGTAGAAGACCCCTACTTTTTTAGGACTGTCAGGGACAACGTATCTCCCCATTCGTAATCTCCCCATTCGTAACATAAGGGCTCTTTACGCGAAAATATGGAAGGCATGATGATTTGTGTAAGGGATGTCTCGAGTTTGCGGATGATATAGTGAAACATTGTAAGGATTGTCACATGGTATGTGAGCAGTGTAAAATCCCCAAATGTGAAAGTCGTGTAGTTGAAGCTGAGAAGAGGGAATGTAATGTGTGTAGACGCACATTTTTCGATAATAAATGCTTTGAGCTCCATAAGTCAATTGGCACTTGCAGGAAAATGAAAATTTGTGAATGTGGTATGTATTTCATATGAAGGATAATTGGGGAAATTCACACAAAAGTGGGATGAAATTCACTGTTCTACATGCCATGAGAAATATAAGGTAGATGACATAAAACACGTATGTTATATGAAACATGCTGAGCCTAAAAATAAACCTTGTATAACTGTGTACTACGATATAGAAACATATATGGATGCTGAAACCAAAGAGGTTATCCCACATCTACAGTACTTGTAAGCCAGACTATCTGCGATGAGTGCATGGAAGTCGAGTGTGATGAGTATCACAAATGTGGCAAACGAACAAACGTTTTTAAAACGATCGCACACGACAACCGCGTGAAACTCTTTGTGTCCTATATTGTCAAGTTAGCGGACAAGTTAAAAAAAAATGACGGTGTATTCTTGCTCATAACGCCGCAAAATTTGACACAACTTCTTTATAAGGAACTGCTTGAGGACGAGTCTTCGGAGATATTTACAGGCGATCTCTTGAAAAGAGGAAACAAACTTATACAGATGCAAATAAGAGGTAATGTTCTATTTAAAGACACTTTATTATTCACACCTTGTAAATTAGCCAAGCTACCCAAGGTGATGAGCATAGCCGCCGTAGTTTCAAAAGGATATTTCCCTAACACTTTCCTCACTAGCGACACTTTAAATTACGAAGGCCTACCTCCCTCCAAACATTACTTTAACTATGCTAACATGAGTGATAGTGGGCGTGAAGATTTTGACCGCTTGTACAACAGTTTTAATGAAGAAATTTCTTAGAATATAACGGATGAATGTGAGCGTTATTGCTTGAATGATGTGCGCGTGCTTAGAGTATGTTTTGAAGCCTTCAGAAGGAAGTACATAGACCGGTTCAACTGCGATCCGCTACAAGTCGCAACCACGAGCGCCTCATTGTGCGTTACGGTGCTCAAGAACAATTTCATGCCTAAAGACACCTTAGCCGTCATTCGCAGAAACACCCCACGCAGTTTTGGGCAAAAGGCTATTTACTGGTTCATACACCTACAGCAACAGACCCCGCAACACGGGGGAAGTGTCCATTAAGGTAAATGGTCGGGTTTTTTGAGTGGATAGTCTAAGCGAAGACTGTGCCACTGGTGAGAAGACTGCGTACTCCTTTAACGGGTGCTGGTGGCATGGATGCCCACGTCCTGAGTGTGGAATCATAGATATCCATGTAGATCTCCTGCCGATAGTCTTGCATGGACCCGCACCCGCGATCAGCTTATAGGTTTCCAGTTCACTCAAAAGGTCTTGTGGGAGCATGAATATGATGCACGGATGGAAACAGAAGGGCAGTACCGCGAAGAAAGAAATACCATCAAACATTCAATGATGTTGGATCCTCTCAGATGCGGCGATAGCTTGTTCGGTGGACGTACGAAAGCCCTTCAAGCTATACTTTCCACCTACGGAGGGCGTGAAACTCCATTACTACGACTTCTGTTCTTTATACCCCTACGTGATGAAGGACAATCCGTACCCCGTAGGAGCACTTGAAAAACTGGTGAGACCCGCCTTGCCCACCATCGAAGAATTCTCAGCAAATTTGAACTGGAACTGTTTCGGTCTTTCTTTCGTAGATGTGCTCCCCCATCGCGACTTATGGATGCCGATCTTATCCGTCGTCATAGACCACAAGCTCATGTTTACCCTGTGCGTGAAGTGCGCAAAGGAGAACAATGGGGCCTGTAATGACACAACCAACCAGCGGAAGATCAGAGGTGTATATCCTGAGCTGTCCCTAGACGTTCGCTACGGTTACAGAATATTAAAGATATATGAGGTGTGGTTTCAGAAGCTCCCCAACCTTTTCACGCCATATATAAACACGTTTTTGAAGGATAAGGTAGAAGCATCAAGGTGTCCGCGAGGAGTTGAGACCGAAAATGAAAAATCAGCGTATATTCAGCGCTACCGTGATCGTGAAGTGATACAACTTGACCGGTCACAAATTGTAAAGAACCCTGGCAAGCGCTTTAGTGCAAAGTTGTGCCTAAATAGTCTTTGGGGGAAATTTGCACAGAATGCAGGCAAGGGGGAATGTCCATCTAGCCCAAAGTTATAACGAGGTGTGGGATTATGCTAACGCTCTCGATAAAGAGGTCATGGAGATCGTGAATGTGGGTAATATTTACATAATAAAGTACAACAGATCCGAATTGGCTACAGGTACATCACGTGTTACAAATATACCTGTAGCCAGCTTCACAACAGCATATGCTTGCATCAAACTTTGGAGTCCACTGCAATCTCTTGGGCAGAGAGTTCTGTACGCCGACGCAGATAGTGCGATATTCATTGTGAGGGAGGGTGAATACATGCTGCCTATTGGGGAATTCCTCGGAGAATTGACTGATGAGATCAAGGATGAGTATGGTGATCGTGCCTACGCTAATTCTTTTGTCTCAACAGGTCCAAAACTTATGGGGTACGGGTGAGGGTGGGGGAGGAAGTAAGAGATATCGTGAAGGTGAAAGGCATCACGCTTAACCAGGCGACCCAGCGGATCATTAACTTTGATTCGCTGAAGGAGCTAGTGAGCTTAGAAGATGAGGGTGACCAACCACCCTATGGAAAAACTATATATGCTTACAACATGGTATCGTATGTGGTACCTTTACTTAATTAAATATAAATTATTAATTAATTGAATTAAATATCTACAAAATTGCCTCGGGATTGACGACATAGCCTATTGGGAATGAAATTAATTACCATACATAGAACCCCCATATGTAGGCCTTGGGCCTTGCATGACAACAAGAAAACCAAATTTATTATTTCGTATTCAACATTTTTCCATTGCTGACTCCTGAAAATTACATCAAGAGAAGAGTCAACGAACTTTAAAATTCAGCAGATAATAAAATACGAAGACAACGATTACATGAGCGGCTCGCTCGGAGATTGCTTATGTTACAGCGATGCTTTAAGCAAGGAAGATGTACTTTATCTTCCTATAAGTTCTGAGTGAAATCCTCTTAATATAAAACCTAATAACTATAAAAAGGATAGGCCTATTCCTTCAAGTATTTAAGTGTAGTGACTGCTTATATTAATTACATCTAAGCAACTCGTTGTGTAACTCCATCGTACCGCGGCCCTACATCGTAAAACATCGTCGCGCTCTACATCGAAACAGAAGCGAGGCCCAACGAAATAATAAGGTAAGGCAATCCCTTTCTTTACCATTAGGCACCGCAAATACCGAAGGCAAATAAACATAAAGAGGTCCTTTAAAGACCTACCTATACATAACTCTCTAACGAAAAAACGTAGAGCTTTTGTTGTTAACTCTCCACTGTAATCTGCTGGAAATTTCCAACGGATGAGGGTATCAGGCAATCAACCCATGGCCCTATATAGTTTTTTCACACACCCCAACTGACTGTAGGGATCCACAATTTTCGATCACAGAAACTGGAGGGCGTGAAGGAACTTCGGGGGACGAAAGTGTGTCGTAAAACATATAGGAAACGCTACCAGGTGCCTGGCACCTACGATACCATACCCTTTGGGTACTATGGCCCCTGAATATTTTATATATATAGGCGCCTCGGTGGTGTAGTGGTTAGCGTCACTGACTACGAAAAAATCAGCCACAGGTTCGAGACCCGACGGCAGCCGGCGCGCAGCAAAACTCAGCTGTTCATCCTTCCACAAAATAAAGAAAGTGGTTGGTAGATAAATGGGTACCCTAGGTGGCCTAGTGGTTAAGACGCTGGGCTGCTGATGGGGCGTGGTTTGGATTCCACGTTAAACTGTAGGTCTAAGGTGGAGTGAAAAGCTTGACCTTCGTCAGAATGAACAATTCGGTCGGAAGCCACAAAATACTTTCAGAACTCCGTCTCTTACTCACGCCGCTTTACCCCCAAATTAAATTTCATTTCGCTTTTACCAACAACAATAGTATCCAATCCTACCTCAACCATAAAGAAAAAACACCCCAGCCACTTGCTTCGTCCACTATCTACGCTTTTAATTGTGTTCGCTGCAAAACGAACTACATTGGCAGTACCATCCGCCAATATCAAACAAGAGTGGACGAGCATCGTGGGATTTCTACAAGAACTTCACAGCCCCTGAACAAACCCTCCAAATCTGCAATAAGGGATCACTGCCACCTCCACAATCACCCGTTACTTTCCTCCAATTTCAAAATTATCAACTCAGCCAACCAACTAATCGACCTCCGCATACTTGAGTCCCTTTACATCCTTAGTATCCAGCCAACCCTCAACGATTACAGTTCCGCTTTCAATTTAAACATTGCCAAATAAACTTCCAAAAGAAATCCACTATCACTCCGCCCGGCTCCATCGTCCCAATGGAATTCTTTCAACAGGCAACCATTCCCAACCTTCTGTATAATTAGTCTCATTACAATCTGGTAAGAAATTTTACAATTCTGTTTCACTTAAACCATTTTATATTTTACCTTTCATCCATACTTTTATACTTTATATCATTTAACTTTTAATCTTTTAATTTAATACACATTGTAACTTGCTTTTAATTTTCGTTAATTGTAAGTAATTTTACAATTCTGTTCTACCTAAACCATTTTATATTTTACTTATTATCCATACTTTTATACTTTATATCATTTAACTTTTAATCTTTTAATTTAATACACATTGTAACTTGTTTTTGATTCTCGCTAATTGTTGCGCCATTTTAATTTGTTGTTCGTTTATTTATTATACTTATTTATTTTTACTTGTTTTAAAATTTTTAGCACTGATGATGGAAATTGAATTTTTCCGAAACGTCTGTTAATAAGCATGTACCATCTTTTCGTCCTCCTATTCCTCGCTAAGTTACGCTTCCCTAAGAACAAACCATTCAACCAAGTATATATATATAATATATATATATATATATAATATATATATATATATATGTTTGCTTGTACCCTGTGGTGAATGGACGTGTTGTTTTGCTCTCTCTATTTAACACCCAAATTAGAAGGGAATAATCAACTTGGCGGTTTATTCTCTTGCACCCGAAAGTGTATAAAGTATCAGTGAATCCGTGCATATAAATTATAAAGCGAAATTCATTAAAATTAAGAAAGTGCAATACAGTTTACATAATTTACCACCAATTTTAACGTATATATTCAAAACGAAATACGGTTGGCATTCGAGAAAGTTTGAAACAAAGCAGGAAAAAGGTCATAAAACGAAAGGTCAGAAAACCCTCGAAATACCCTCGACCATCGAAAGGAAAGAAACAGGAATTAAAATAATAAATAAAGAATTTGTGTGGGTATTTCTTCTTACACTAATTAAGGAATAGCATGGATATGGGTCCAAATTTTCACTTAATCTGTAAGTTGTGCAACTTAGTAACAACAGAAAGCCTAGCGATTAGATGTGATTTCTGTCAACGATTAAACGACTTTAACTGCATGAATTGGAATGAGAGGGAAATAACTCTTGTCTCGAACGCGAAACACGTCGTGGGGATCAAATTTCTATGTGACGTGTGTACACAGACCGTAAATTCTTTCGCGGTCTTTAAAGAAATGGAGATAGCAGACTCGATAGTAACAAAAAAGAATGAAATAATGGGGACACATGGGTCCGAAATGGTCCCAACGAAAAACAGGGTGGATGAGAGAGAAGACGAAACAACGAATAACAGTATAATAACGAGCAATTTAATAATAAATAACGACATAAACAATATAATACGGAAGGAAGACATAGATGAAAGGAAAGAAATAAGTAAAAGTGGCGAAGTAGACAAACGGTCCAACAAGCGAAACGATAAAAGGATAATAACTAAAAACGTAGAAAATAAGCAGCCAAAGAAAATTAATGATAATGCCAAAACTAAGAACTTGGAAAATAATAATAAAGAAAGCAGAAGCGTAGAAAATATCATATGCAAATACTACGCGAAAGGAAACTGCAGATATCGGGATGGGCAATGCATATATGCACATCCCACATTATGCAAAATGCATTACACAAGTGGATACTGCAAGTTTGATAAGAAATGCATGTTCCACCATCTTACGATCTGCAACACTTATGAAAGGTATGGGAGTTGCAAATATGAAAAAAAATACCGATACCACCACCCTCAAAGGAACGCAACGAGGGAACAGAAAAAACGAATATCAAAGAAGAGTGGAAATTTTTTAGACGCAGCCAACACATTTCAGCTGTTAAATACTCTCAAGCAATTACAAAACCAGCTGACAAATATAAATATAGAAATCCGAGAGCCGGACAGAAGGTACGACCAAAGGCACTTCATGCGTCATCGGGACAACAGGTACCGACAAAGATAAAAAGAGGTAAATTCTCGGAGGACCACAAAGCAACGAAACCGGCACCCCCATTGGAAAACGAATCGGAACCACCTGTATGCGAAAAAGAAAGAGAAAAAATAAAAATAATCCTAGCCAACATACAGGGCCTCAAATCAAACCACTCCACAAACAAAGTTTTATACCTGAAAGGACTCATGCAAGAAGCCGGAGCAGACTTTACATGCCTCACGGAAACTCATCTAAAGGACTGCCAGGCGAACTGTGAAAATTGTGAGTCCTGTATTGACAAAAAAGAAATACAAATTGACAAATATAACATCCTCCGAGCCGACAGAACAGTGAGACGTAAAGGAGGATGTGCTATTTACACACACGAAAGCACATAGCAGAAATGGCTATAAGTACCTCAAACAACTACGTAGAATGTGTGGCAGCAAAAATTGAAAAATTAAATATGGTACTAATTGTAATGTACAGACCCCCAAACACGCCAACCTCAAAATTTTCAGATTCCATTACAGAGGTAAGAAACTTGGTAAAAGATCTACATTCTCCAACCCCAAATATTTTTTCTGTGGTGATTTTAATTTCCCATTCATGAAATATAAAAGGATAGGAAAAAATATATGTATACTAGGGTGGATCGATTTTACATTTTTTTCGATTTCCATATTCTAATAGAGACAAACACTTGCGCATGCATGAGAAAATAGCCTCTGCAAAATCGTAGCTTAATAGGTAATCATCTTCTGCCCCCGGCAGAGCGATGAAAATCATATTTTAGTAGTCAAAAACGTATTTTTAAACCCTAGCCTAGAGTCATAAAATTTTGCGTGTGTGTTATTTCATGCCTAAGCAACGATATAAATCCTATGGGAAATATATAAATGCATTATTTAAGACAAAGAGCCGATCTGAAAATATGTATATTATACATATTTTCAGATCGGCTCTTTGTCTTAAATAATGCATTTATATATTTCCCATAGCATTTATATCGTTGCTTAGGCATGAAATAACACACGCAAAATTTTATGACTCTAGGCTAGGGTTTAAAAATACGTTTTTGACTACTAAAATATGATTTTCATCGCTCTGCCGGGGGCAGAAGATGATTACCTATTAAGCTAAGATTTTGCAGAGGCTATTTTCTCATGCATGCGCAAGTTGTTTTCTCTATTAGAATATGGAAATCGAAAAAAATGTAAAATCGATCCACCCTAATGTATACACCAGGACAAGGGGGGCACACGAGAAGACCAGGAGCAGGTAAAAATGCTACTAGCTTTAGCTGATGAATTTATGTTAACGCAAGAAATAACAGAAAACACAAGAAAAAACAACTGCCTAGATTTGGTATTCACAAACAACAGTAATCTAATTGATAATGTGGAAATATCCCCAACTAGGATATCAGACCACAACATCATTGAAATAACAACTAATATAAAGGCAACAGGAAAGGAAAGAACACGCACAACAGAAAGAAGCTAATTCGAAATTTTTAATTTTCACTCCAAAGCTATAAACTGGGAAGATGTGACATACAGCATGGAAGTAATAGATTGGAAAACCATTTTCGAGGCCAAGACAACGGAAGAGATGCTAATGACGTTAGAAGAGAAGACGTTAGAAATTGTGGAAAAACATGTCCCAAAGATACAACAAAGAGGAAAGAGAAGCAGGTTCGAAAGACAAAAGAGGGCATTGTTCAGAAAGAGAAAAAGAGTGACTGCAAAATTAAGTAATTGTAAAGATAACATCAGAAAAATATTAAATGATAAACTGCAAAGTATCGATGTCGTCATACAGAACTAATCGAGAAGCATACAGAAAAAGAAGATGACGTTATAGAAGCGATAAAGGCTAACTCAAAGTACTTCTATAATTTCGCAAAAATAAAGTCGAAAAACTATGCGACTATCGGGCCTTTAAAAAATGAGAACAGTGATTTATCTGATGACCTAACAGAAGTAGCTGAAATATTAAAAGCTCAGTATGAATCATCTTTCAGTATCCCAAAAACTGACAAACTGATATGCGATAGAAACGCGTTCTTTGAAGAAGAACCACAAGGGGAAAGTATAACGGATTTCGACTTTACGACGGAGGATATTGCACAAGTCATAGGGAAACTAAAAACACACTCAGCGGCAGGACCGGATAAATGGAATGCCACACTGATCAAAAACTGCAAGAATGCAATCGCTGAGCCCCTATACTGGATATGGAGACGATCATTAAACACGGGAGAAATACCGGGCATCCTGAAGAGCGCGAACATAGTCCCAATATATAAAGGAGGAGATCGATCCGAGGCCAAAAACTATAGGCCAGTGTCGCTTACATCTCATCTCACCAAAATATTTAAAAGAATTGTTAGACAGAAAATCTATGACTTTTTGGAAACTCAGAAAAAATTCAATGATAACCAACACGGGTTTCGGTCAGGCAGATCATGCCTGTCACAACTAATGGAACACTACAACAACATTATTGATTCACTTGAAAGTAATGAAAACTATGATGTACTATACACAGACTTTGCTAAAGCGTTCGACAAGTGTGACCATGGAATCATAATACATAAACTGAAATATATGGGAATAACAGGAAAAGTAGGGAAATGGATATATAATTTCCTTAGTGAGCGGAGGCAAGTCGTTACAGTACAAGGAGTATCTTCATCAGAATCAGAGGTCCTCAGCTCAGTACCACAAGGAACGGTATTAGCTCCACTACTCTTCATAATCATGCTAACTGACATAGATGAGGACGTTACCAGAGACAGCACAGTAACATCCTTTGCAGATGACACAAAGATCAGTAGAAAAATACGAAAACCAGAAGACATAGGATCTCTACAAACCGACATAAACAAAATTTACAAGTGGACGGAAGACAACAATATGAAGTTTAACACCGAGAAATTTCAGCTATTACGGTACGGAAAAAGGGAAGACCTAAAGTCTATGGAATATTATACCCCAAATGGACAGGAAGTCCAGAGAAATTCCAGAACAAAAGATTTAGGGGTTGTAATGACAGATGATGCGAAATTTGAAACACAAAATAAGATAGCAGTAAACAGAGCAAAGAGAATAACGGGTCAGATATTGAGAACTTTTAAACGAAGGGATAGGAATGTAATGATCCCTCTACTGAAAACCCTGATAATACCCAAACTGGAATACTGCTCGGTCCTAACATCCCCATATAAAAAAGAAGACATTAGACAGCTGGAGGGGATTCAAAGAAGTTTCACAGCCAAGATCAATGGGTGCAAAGAACTAAATTACTGGGAAAGGTTACGAGAACTAGACCTATATTCACTGGAAAGGAGAAGAGAGAGATACACCATTATTTACACTTGGAAAATAATGGAGAAACTAGTCCCTAATCTTACTCTGAATCCCATAACTCCCCAAACAACGGTGGAAAGTAGAAGCGGTAGACTGTGTCGTATTCCCAAATTGAAGGCGAGACAGGGAACATCCTTAACCCTGAAAGAAAATAGTTTTGTAGTGAGAGGACCAAAACTATTTAATCAGTTGCCCAAAGACCTAAGAAACACGAAGGGAGTTGCAGTGGAAATCTTCAAAAGAAGACTTGACGCCTGGCTCAGAACAATCCCCGATGAGCCGGGCGTACCTGGCTATGTGAGGTGGAGAGCGCAAGAATCCAACTCACTACTTCACCAGGCCAACTCGAGAGGAGGGGCGACACGCTTGACCTTCGCGAAATGAGAAATCATCACGTGGAACCTTTGTAAGGTTGTAAGGTTGTAAGGTATATATATATATATATATATACCTTACAACCTTTATATATATATATATATATATATATATATATGTGTGTGTGTGTGTGTGTGTGTGTGTGTGTGTGTGTGTTTCTAATTACTTTTCAACGATATGTTTATTTATTTATTATGCGTATTTGAACATATGCCACGAATTAGAGACTAATTATTTGTTGATGATATGTTTATTTAAAATAAATTGTTTCAATTAGCGTTTCACTTTCTCCTTTGTGTGTGTGTGTGTGTGTGTGTGTGTGTGTGTGTGCGCGCGCGCGCGCGTGTACAGGAAAAGTCTACGCACCGCCCACTGTATCGCCGATCAAAGGGGTCACGTGACTCCTGCCAATAGCTGGTCATATCTCTGCCCCGCGTTCTCAATTGACCTCAACAAGCTCTGGATCTCAGACGTGTATTTTGAAGAATTCTTGCGTAGACGAAAAAAGTGATGGCTACCTTTGATATTGCGTGCTCGACATTAATGAAGTGGTATTCGATAAAGTCTACAGATGTGGTGAACACTTAAAGAATCCCTAATTCTCCCTCGTTTGAGGCTTTTAAGGCTATATTGAGCCAAGCGAAACGTGAAGAGCAGAAGGTCCAATTACTCTATGGATATTCTGGCGAGAGCATTGCGGGGTTGCGTGGTTCAAACGATGTAATTGACTACGTCGTAGGGCTAATCTGTGTAAAGGCGCACATACACCGCGAAGTGAAAGAAGCATCACGTGCAGAAGAGATGCAACGTGTATGGGTAGTGAGCCTTGTTGACGAATGGTGTGACAAGCGGTATTATTTCATGTTACATCACACCGAGTACGCATACCCTGCGTCTGAGAATATAAATCTTGTTATCATGGACAGTCTGAAATATTTTTATCATTACGTTCATATACAGTATATCATGATAAGGTTTGCAGTGAGGTTGTGGCTAAAGGCTTGTGCGATTTTTTAATAGAGTTTAAGGGTGCGTATCGCTTGCTAAGCAAAAAGGACAGATACGGGCACATGTTTCTCTCAAATAGGGCGCCTGAGTGTTAATGTGAGGAGGAAATGGACGAAGATGTATGGTTCCGGTAAAACGTTAAAGTCGATATTACTTCATGTATCGGAAAATTCTGATTGCCCGGCATAATGGGCATCCCCCGACTCCTCCCGCCGAGCCAAACCGCGCACCTGCGGCTAATAGTCACCTCAGAGCTTGACCCGACTGGACGTACACTCCTCACAATAGAAAACGATGGAGCTTCCTTTGAGCAGTATCCTCAATGCTGTATACGATGTGTCCGTGACGAAGTCAATGCATGTGTTCAGGCGTAAAACCGGCGCTGTTAATTATGTACTTGAAGCGATTTGTAGACAATCAAACTCTGGTAAACGGAATGTTATTTATATAAGTGTTGAGGAGATGAACAGAATCTTCGTGATAGTTGAGAAATGGGGCGAGGATCGTTATAAAATACCTGCATGTGTAGGCACAAGAAGAGAGCAGATTAGTGATGCACCCTCAAATGCCATTATTTGTAAGTTGTGTATAAATCGCGACCAGCCATACATTGATATACGGTTGATATGGAAGAATGCATTTGATAATAACGGCCTTGTCCTCACGCGAAACCGCTTCATCCTCAACAGAATGTTTGAAATCGTTGGTTTCCGCAAGCTAAAACCTATATTAGACGTACGTGTTGCCGATATGCTTTATTTTGACACGGTTCTTGAATACGCATACACCGCTCTGCTCGACGGGTTTACTGAGTGTAGGACTGAACAAGGCGATAATAGCTTGGAACTGGATGCGTATTTAAAAGGTATAGACCAGGGGTGGCCAAGTTTCCTGGACCCAAGAGCCACATACGACGTTTTTCAGATGTACGAGGGCCGCAAAATATTTTAAAAAGAATTTAATTATTAAAAACATATACATAGAGTTACACTCACATTATTAAATTGTTTAATTCCTGCTTGTAGAAGGCTTAGTTTGGGTCTCTTCATTTTGGCTGTTAATGCTTTAAAGTCTGGCTGATGTGATGTTAAGGCTGTATGAAGAAGCTCAATCAGGTGTTCGTTAGTGAGGGCAGCACGATGTTTTGACTTTACAAACTTCAATACCGAGAAGAGTGCTTCACAGCAATAAGTTGTCCCAAAAACTGAGATAAATCGGAACTGGTTTTCCTGAGTTGAGGATACTTTGTCTCTGGTACTTGCTTCCAAAACTCAACTGCAGATAAGCTTTTATGTATCAACTTTAAACCCACGTCCTCCTGTAGCTCCAAAAGTTCTGTTTGTATTGAAGCAGCTTCCGTAAAAAAAGGTGTGGTAACAGGACAGCCATCGTTGACGACATCAATCAGGCAAGGATTTACAAGAAATTCGAAGCATGGTGCCAAATTTAGATTTTGAAGGTGTTGTATTACATCAGTAAAAAACATTAGATCCTGCACCCATTCGTCATCTTCTAGTTGTGGGTATGACTTCCCCTTTTCTTTCAAGAAATCAATGGTAGGCTCCAACGTTGCAACAAACCTATTCAGGGGATTACTAGTTGATAACCACCTTACAATACAGTAGAATGAAAGGTCATCTGGCTTATCTTGAAGATCCAGCTCCTTCATAAAATTTCTAAATGCTCGGTGCGTTTTTGCATTTGAACGAATGAAATTCACAATTTCTAGAACACATTTCATAACACTGTCATACCTAAAGTACTGTACTTGCTTACCAAATGACCACGGTAAATGATACAGTGAATAAAGAGACACACAGGAAACTTGGGAACGCGTGTCAAGAGCCCAACTAGGCCTACATTTTGTCCTACCATAGCTGGTGCTCCATCTGTTGCAACACTGACAAGTTTATTCAATGGTACTTGAGCATTTGATAATGCCTCGTCAAGTGCGTTCTTTATGTCAACCCCTCTGGTGGTTTCTCTTAGGGTCATTAAGTCCAAGAGTTCTTCTTTCACATTTCCATCGCCAGTGACATAACGAACAAATATCGTCAGTTAAGGGTTATCTTTAATATCTGTGGATTCATCGAGGGTCAAACTGAATGCAACAGAATTCTTCAAATCACTCTGCAACGAGCATGTAATTTCAGCACTGATCTGGGAAATACGTCTCTTTGTAGTGTGGCGGGAAATAGAAATACTTGCTATTTGTTCTCGAAGCTTTGTGTTATCTGGAGCGAGAATTGCAGTAACATCGGCAATATTCTTCTTCACAAATTCTCTACTACTGTAGGGAAGTTGAGCACGAGCAATATTCCATGCCATAACAAAACTAGCTTCAGTAGTTGTCAGCTGTCTTACACAATGATGAAAGTACAGTTTGTTGGGCAACTAGGCTAAATTTCAACATTGTTAACTTAGTCTTTCGCAATTCTGATTTGGAAGGAAATTCCGTAATAAAATTTTTATAGTTAGTTTCATGATGACGCTTTAAGTTACTGGCTTTAAAGTGATTGAGTGCCACGTGGCAGATAAGACACACAGGTTTCCCACCCTTAACAGTAAAGGCAAAGCTCTTCTCCCACTCCTGTTTAAAAACTCTATATTCTTCTTCATATTTCCGTTTCTTACACTTTGTCTGCTGAGTCATTTTAATCAACTAAGGGGTTGTATAACTTTCACCTGTATAGCTGAGAAAAATAGCCACTATTTGATCTAAGAAGCCAATTTTAAAACACACTCACTCGTTACTACACGCGGCCCGCAGGGTAGCTCGAGGGGTACTGGACACTGGTGAGTGGCGATTGGTGTTAATTACGTAATTATTCCACTTAGTGCCTGTCACGCAAAAGAATTGTCGTACGCATGAGCATTTTATTGTCAATTCAATTTTTCCTTTTTTTTTCATATTTTTTTTATTGTCAAAAAAAAATTATATTTGTATTATGAATTTTGTCTTTTATGATAAATACAATAAAAACCAAAATTGTCTCGAGAGCCGCAGTTAACAACCTCGAGAGCCGCATGCGGCTCGCGAGCCGGGGTTTGGCCACCGTTGGTATAGACTCTTCGAAATATCTTAAACTTTGGTACAGAGTACTTGAGCGGTACAGGGCTGAGCTCACGTAAACTGTTCACCCTGAAGAGGTATTTCTTTATATAACGAGCAGCTGTCGCCACGACTTAGAAGATTATTTCAATTGCCAATATGTGTAGTGAAGAAGAATTCACGGCTGAAAAGAACAAACCCTAGTTTGGAGAGGAATGTTTATAAACTTGAATTTAATAATGATGTTACAAATGAAGCCCTCTTTATACATGCTTTTGAATGTATTCTATCCGTGTTTAAAGAGAGTGATATCAAGCCACCCATTTGTAAAGTGGGTACAAAAATAGTGTTAAACGAGCTGAAAGCTTTGAGTTGTGAATTAATGTGAAATCGTATTATTGAATAGTACAAAGCAACGAGAATGTAACTGTAAACTCGATCACATGCGAGTTTAGTATATATATATATATATATATATATATATATATATTGTCCAAGTATTAGAATTCTACTGCCCTATTATTTTTGAAGTTTTATATATAAGTGTGTATTTGTGCGTACATATATTAAACGTGTATATAGATTTCTCCTGTACTATTATTATTATTATTATTTTTGATGCTTATATATAAGTGTTTAGATGCGCGTACATATATTAAACATGTATATGGATTTCCACTGTACTATTATTATTTATGATTGTGTGTATATACAGTGTATATGTATGTATTTTTTTGCTGTATAGAATTCTTCTACTATTATTATTATTTTTGATTGTATATTTAGATCCTATATATTTCGAATAAATGTATGTTAAATTATTTCCATGTTAAATAATTCGACTAAATAAACAGAATGATATAGTTGTGTTTTATTATTCAATAAACGATATTAATTGAAACAAGTGCTTTCCTGGGTGTATAGATCTATCTCTCTCTCTCTCTCTCTCTCTCTCTCTCTCTCTCTCTCTCTCTCTCTCTCTATATATATATATATTATATATATATATATATATATAAACGATATTAAACGCTAGAAATAACTGGAATGATGGGAATATATAAACGATGCATGTGCGTTCATTAATATATATATATTAGGGTGATGCAAAAAAGGGGTCAAATTTTTTTTTTTTCAATTTTCAGGGAGACACCCTCCTATTTTATTCATATTCCTAAGAAAGCATTGTATGCGAAATTTGGGGTTGAAAAAGAGAAAATTAGAGGTTGCTACCAAGCTTTAAAAATAAATGTATATCAGTTTGTGCTCAAAAATATTGTTTTGTTGATATTTTCGCCGGAGCCGGTTTGATATGTACCTAGTTAACCTAGTTTGAAAAAAAACGATGACATTCTAGACTATAGTACGTAGTGAGCTCATAAAATAGTAAATAATAGGCACGCTGATTTCCGCACCACCCTCTGAGGTACAGCGTATAGCGCGTTAACTTTTTTTATGTGGAAGTTTCCCCAGTAGGCATATCATAACCACTTATGTATGTTTATTTTCGTTTTTTGTGAAGCAAGAGTAATGTTTTCTTGTTTTTGTTTGAGAGTGACGACCTGTAACTTTTAACAATTTGAAGAAGGTATTGTTTCAGCTCTTCATCATTGGTTATCAGTTTGTTGTATTCCTCCATCAGTCGTACACCTCTTTCCGCAATGTCGTTTACCACTTTGAGTCCATATGCGATATCTCTTGCATTCGCATAACTTTCATCATTATTCCATTCTTCAGCATCTTTTTCAAGAAAAGTGCAAGGCACCTCTAGGATTTCAAAGAATCTTTTTGTGTTCGCAGTAACGAAATCCTGCAGTTGTTTCTGCCCAGCTGATTCAGGATTTATTGATGCTCGTTTGCTCGGTTTTGAGTCAACTGGTTTCTGCAGAGCATGCTTCATTTTGTTTTTTGTCTCATGCGAAACAGCTGAATCAAAAAATGCAAGCGCCACAAGCTCCTCAGAGAGGTACCACAAATGTCTCAAAAACTTATTGAGTGTAGCACTTGCAATTTTGTCATCCTTTTGCTTGTAGAGCTGCAGACTTTGCACAAAATGCAAATCTGAACAGGGGGCGCATGAGGGTATGGGTGCCAGGTACCACGATCTGATGTATATCGCAGCTGAAAAGCAACAAACATCTCAGTCCTTTTTCCTCTCTCTCAGTTAGTTTAAACTGAGATTTAAACATCCAAATTTTAATGCAGTAAATTAGCTTGCCCATCCATCGTGCTCTGTGATAAGCTCCGGGTGCTTTAAAGCTGATTCCTGACTTGGGGGCACTACCGATGAAAATGAGCGTTAGCTCGAGCAATTCCTTGTAGTCATCACGAGGCTGCTGTTCATCAAGCTGAGCTTGAGCAAATTGAATGAGTTCTTCAGCATCTGAGATTTTCTCTGCAATGTTAGGGTCATCTGTTGCTGTTTGGTAATTGTTCTTGTCAATTTCCACCAACTTTGCTTTGAATCTCTTAAACAGTTGTATGTCAGGGCCACTAGAAGATGGCAAGGAGACAGAAACTGCAGCTTCTAACACTATTTCGAAAATTGTATGTCGGCAAGCCAGCCACAGCATATCTTTATCCAATCTTTGCTCTAGTAACATACAAGCACCACTCTTAGAACCTGTGTTGGAGGCAGTGGTGTCAAAACACATGCCCTTCACTTGGTCAGATATATTCCACTCCAATACTAACTGATGGACAGCATCTGCAATGTTTTGACCAGTTCCTCTGGCAAGTTTGGGAATACCAAGAAGCTGATCAACTCCTTGGCCGGAAATTAGAACTGGCAGTCGATCAACATTTTCATGACCAGTAATATCTTCCAGTAGTTTGCCGTCCCAATGTATTTGGAGAGGGCAATTTGTTTCGAAATCCTGCTTCAAATTTTCTGTCCATTGTCTTGCGGTTCCTTTGTCTTGCTCTCCGTATCGATGAATAGCTAACACTGTATTCTTCAGGGTTTTGCCCAAGAGCATTGATTGTTGGGATCAAGATTTCCGAAGCAGCTCTATCACTTACTTTTGCAGCATCAAGAGATACAAGCATTGAAGAATCCATAAGCTTTGCACTCTTAGACTTTGATCTACTTTGTCTCGAAGTTGATGGCTGCTGAGGGTCAGCAACAAATTCTTCTTCTGATTTTGAACTATCTTCATTCAAACTTGAAGGACTTGAACTTGAGAGCACTGCTGCTTCGAAAACGGCTGTTTCCCTCTTTCTTTTCTTTTCAAGCAATGTTTCCTTTTCTCTAGCAATCTCTTCCATTTGTGAAAAAACTTTATCCACTCCAGACATTTTGCCTTTTCTTCCTTTTTGTCGTTGCAGCATCAAAAACTCACGATCTTCATCTATCTTTATCATGTCAAGAGCACTTGCATGTGCAATGTCAAACAGATCTTGCAAGTCATTTTGCCAGCTCTCTTGTTTTTGAAGTAGTGCAGGTGATTGCTTCTTCTTATTATTTCTGTTCTTCTTTAGTTTCTCCCACTCGTTGAAAAGTTTCTTTACTCTCCACGACATGACATTTCAACACTGTTGGGATGCGTGCCTTTTCCCACACATCCATAACATCTCTAGCAGTCAACAAAGCCGCTGTTTTCACCTGTTGCTTTTTATTGATCTTGTAGTTCATAAACAATGCTAATGTTTCCCTTTTAGATGGAAGCTGGGTTTCTTTGAAGGACTCTATAGGATGTCCTATGAGCCAAACAACTGTTTTGTGACGCGTATGCCGCTCCATGAGTGCAACTCAGCAACTGCTATACAACCACTCTCAGCGAAGGCAGCAAAGATACTGAGTCAGTGACGCCGCACTTACACTGACGCGGCCGCCACAGTGACGTCACAGCAAAGAAATGATTCTAGAATGTTCGGCCACGGCGTCTATAGCAATGAAAGGGATGAGAAGGTTTACGGAAAGAGGTTCAGAGTCTGTTATGACTGCTATATGTTGCTGACTACCATTTTTGATGAAATCTGCAAAATAAATAAATGTACAATAAATACAAACTGAAAAATAACAATATACAAAATGTTCAATGGATGGTAGCAACCTCTAAAATGTCTTCAATTGTGCTGAAATTTTGCATGTTCAGTTTTTACACTAAATTAAATAAAATTAGAGGGTGTCTTCAAGTTTTTGAAATGATAAGTTATTTTGCATCACCCTAATATATATATATATATATATATATATATATATATATATATATATATATATATATATATATATACACTACGCCAATTGGCTGGTTACACCTTCTAAGCCAGATTAAGCCTTCTAAGCCAATTACGCCTTCTAAGTCAGATTAAGCCAACTGGCTGATTAAGACTTCTAAGCTAACTGAGGCTGTCAAGAGGTTCAGTATGCGACGAGATGTGTCTGCAAAAAGACCTTCTCTCCTCCTCTCCTCTCTCTTAGGTTACCTTCCTAGGTTAGGGAACCCCTTTTAGAGTGAGGTCATTCCCACTGACCAACCCCGTTTCCCCCCATCATCCAGCTTGGGGCTAAACAACCTCCCCCTTGCTTGCATACCCCCTCCCCCCATGGGTGCCAACCCCTCCCCTTTTTGCAACATTTAATCAACATTGCAATGCAATTGCACTGTATCATTTTGGGACATACTACTTCACTGTACATGTTAAAAGCTGCCGCTAAATATTTTTAGATTTTTTTAACTTTGAATTCTTAAAACCATTTTTTTTTGTATTATTCTTCTCCTGTTCTTTTTAAGGTATATTATTATGCACCTGAAAAAGATTTGCCTGTGTGGGATGCATTTTTCAAACTAGTCAAGTCATTGTTGCTGCCGCAAGTGATGTACTTCATACAATGGCAGTTTGATGTATAATTTTCATCATCATCCAACGATATTTAAAACCAAAGTGTTTCGGTGTTTAGAATCCTCCCATAAAAATTGTAAATGCACAGAAAACAAAGACTTCCCGCAACTTTCTATACATAGACATATTATCTTCTAGTGGTATTGTCTCAAATCACTCAAAAAAGAAGTTTGAAAGTTTGAAGACCATTTCTTCAATTTAAAGAAGTTCTGTATCATTAAAAGAAGTTATTATATTATCTGGCACGAAGTTTTGATACTCAAAAGAAGGAAAACTTCCCCCTAGAATGCACCTTCAAAAGAAGTTACAAGTTCTAAATTTAGATTTTATTTTGAGTGTAGTTAATGTGAAGTTCTTTTTCTAGTCCAGGACGGGGGGTTAAAATTTGTTCATTTAAATCAAGTTATGAATAAAACTGAAAAACTAAATTTTTTAGTTTGATTTCTGGAATTCATTAAATATCAGTTACAGTACGGGGCTCCAATAAACCTTAGCCCTCCCTGCCCATGGCCTAAACCATTAGAGGTACAGTAAAACTAAACATACCTTACAAAAGAGAACTTAATCCTGCATTTAATGAGAAACAATTAAAACTTGGTGTTCCCGCCATTGGCTTCCAAGACAGCCTGAATTCGCTTTGGGTAGCTTGCCAAAAGTGACGTGAATAGATCTTGATCGTTACGCAAATTTGCTAAAACAGTTTCAACGTGTTGCCTCATTGTATCCTTCGAAAATCGATTTGCTGCATGTTCTTGAAACAAGAGACATTCAACCTTGTCCTTTATAACTGATCCAATGTATTCACAGACATTCAGGTCAGGAGAATTTTCTGGCCATTCTTCATTTCCAAAGAAATCGATCTCATTGTTCCGCAACAACTGCTGAGTGGCTAATGCCTTAAAGCAGGGGGTCTTATCGTGCAGAAGTGTGACCTGATCGACATCCATAACATTGTTTGGGTTTCTTAGAAAAGGAATGACATGCTGGGATAGAATAATATCACGAAAATACTGTCCATTCCAACTCTGACCATTTGGCTTCAGCACCCACATGAGCTTCTTTGCAGTGAACAAACCAAACACACCAACACAGTCTGGACTTTTTAATAATTCGCGATAATGTTCATTGTGATCGATTTCATCTGGTGTTGTGGCCCACACTCGATCATTTTGGTAGTTAGACCGACGTGTTACGTAAACAAAAAATTCATCGGAGACAGCTAAATGCATGAAATCATCCACATCCCAATCTTCAAGATAATGGGCAAACCACATTCTGTCATCGATGTTAAGTTGAGTTTTTCTGTATGACGGTACAGTCGAATGATCTCACCACTAACGATCTTTCCTCTCAACACTTCGATCTCTCTAGAAAGTTTAGCACAGCTGTTTTTCCGCTTACGCGTACCGCTTTCAATGATGTCCTTTGTTTCCTGAGAGAGTGGCAAATTTGGAAGCCCAGATTTGGTTGTATTCATTTCACATTCATCCAAAGTTTTATTCCAATTTCTTTTGACGAAGTCCTCACTTCTTCGCAACTTCTTGGCAGCCCATGAACGTGTTATAAAGGTGGCTCCAGCATCACGAGCTTCCCGAAATGTTATTGCTCGTATGCGATCTATCACACGTTGCCTCTCCGAATCACCAATTAATTGAGAAGCCATTATATTATCACTTTATCAACTAGAGTAATTTTAATGCCTGCAATAAATAAAGAATTTTATATATTTTTCTAATCACTAAAAACTATTTCGATATAAGTAAACATGTAAGCTGCAAATGGGGGGCCTAAGGTTTTTTGGAACCCCTTATATGATGGGAAGATCAAGGTAAGCCTGAAAACATGTACTTAATTTGGTAAAAATCAAGACGCTTTCAAAATAGTCGGGCCAATATTAAAAGGGGCATAGTGACCCATTAGGACCCAATATCAATTGAAGACTAAGTTTCCCAGGGAAAAGTGAAGTTCTAGATTCACGTGTTCAGCGGTTTATTTTTAGAGATGCAAATGCCTTTCACTATAAAACTTTTCAGTTAATTTTGTTCGTCACAGGTAATATAGTGGAAAGAAAACAGGGCGCGGGAATAAGGTTTTACAATAAACTGCATCCAGTTTAGATCAAGAACAATTAAATTGGTATTCTTTTGACCATTTTTCAAGAATAATACCCTTTACCTGCACTATCGTTTTTTCATTTTTTTTGTCTATCTCTATATTCTCTAATTGAACATCTTCCCGTGCCCACTTCCTGCCGTTCCACTATATACTACTTCCTGTTGGTGTTTGCAAATCAGTGTGGAAGTTTATGCAGGTGATCCCTGCTTGACTGATGTCCTGTGCATTGTTCTGGAAGAAAATTTCAAGCCTTACTTTGAACTGACTGGTCTTCTGTCCCCCAATTCTTAATACCTCTGTCTTTGTTCACCAGCAAGATTTGCTTCCAGAAGGAAATTCTGAGGTGTTTCCAGCCTTCCCACAACAATCCTAATAAATATATGAACTTCATCATAGAGACTTTATTAATTAAAAACGCTTTCTTAATGAAAATATTATTCTTTTAAAATCTTTCTTAACATTCAATTGAGAGTTGTCTTTTTAGTTTTGTTTCATGAGCTGCAAACAAATAATGAATGGTATAATTTGAGCACGCACAATCTCCACATTTGAAAATAATAATAATAATAATAATAATAATAATAATAATAATGTACTAAAATCTAGACAACTTTGGACCCAAAACATAGAATACTGTCTCAAATGCCTTTATGATCTTGATAATACCTTTAAGTTTTACACCTTTATGAGGAATATCGAGTATCTGTGACGTTATAATAAAAAGACTTCTCTGTGTGCCAGTTCTGAAGAATACTATAGCAAAACTTTATTAAATACTGAAAAGTTAATGCATAGCGACATACCAAAATATTAGACTATTTTGTCAGGTGTTTAAAAGAAAATGGAATGAATTTATTATACTTATTGATTACTGTCAATATACTCGAATTAAACCTTTATCAAAGACTTTTTAACTCTGCGTCTTAGTATTTAGTTGATCCACCCTTAGCCCTGATAATGCATAAGTTAAAGGTATTAATCAAGGTCATGCGTGCATTTGAGACAGTATTCTATTTTTTTTGGTCTGGAGTTGTCGATGAATGTATTCCAATTAATGATTCACTTTTCATTGAATATAAATGCAGAGATCATTGTATTACTTATGTTTTTATTATTTAGAATATGCTTCAATTTATTTTGCACAACTAATAAAGTTTCAAAGAATTTCAGCGTATATTGGACCTCTGTTTACTTGGTAATAATGCGGCAAGCTGTTCTTACCCTGACTGGGTGTATAAATGTGGCAATAAATTGTAAAACAAGTGAAACCTTTATTTTCTATTTGAAACTTAATCTTTCAACACCGCCTGCATGATTGTTAATTCGGGTATAGATTTTAATTCATTATTAAAATTTAACTAGTATGTATATTTGTAATTCTTGAAGTATTATGATGAACATTTTAAATAACACTGGGCAACACGTATTTTATTGAATGATATCTGACACTTGATTCTAGGTAATTTGGGTGCGCTGAATACGAATTTCAACTCGGTTTGGCTCTATCAGGTCCTGATTCTTGTCGACAGCCTATGTGCCATTTTCCAGATTTTTCAAATTAGGACTAAAAAATTAAGTCATGTGTTAAATTTTTTTTTCAAGTTTCATGAATACAAGCAGTTCAAACTACAGTAAAATTACATTATAACGATAGAAATGACTTAAAATAAAAAAACAAACAGATATGAAGCTTTCACTGTGGCAAAAATTTTCTTTTGTAAGACTTCCTAGCGTATTTGCTTGTTGATGGCAGGTCTCTTTTCAAGCACCAGCAGTAATCAGCCATCATGTGGGAATCCCAGCGGCCTTGGTACCGTTCCTCCATAATTTTTATATCTTGGTGGAATCTCTCCCCTTGTTCGTCACTTACATCACCTAAATTACTTGGAAATTGGTCAAGATGGCTATTCAAAAAATGCATTTTTATGCTCATATTGCAACCTAACTCTTTGTAGTCCCTTAAAAGTTTTTTTACGATTTCTTCGTAGTTATCTGCCCTATAATTGCCTAAAAAATTTTCTATCAAGTCCACGAATGAGAACCAGCCATTTTTTTCGCGTTCATTCATGACATTAGGAAAATTGCTGTCTTTAATCATTGTTCTTATTTGTGGACCGTCGAAAATTCCCGCCTTGATTTTTTCATAACTTAAACTTGGAAATTTTGAAGTTATGTATTTGAAACACTCGCCGTTCGTATCTAAAGCTTTTACATATTGTTTAATGAGGCCTAGTTTTATATTCAGAGGAGGAAATATGATTTTATCTCTGCTCACTAAAGGTGGATTAATTACGTTTTTTTCTCCGACAGTAAGTGATGTTCGTGCTGGCCAGATTTGTTTGAAATAATGTTCTTCCTTGGCTCTGCTGTCCCATAAGCAAAGGAAGCAGGGATATTTAGTATACCCTCCTTGTTGTCCTAGCAGAAAATTAACCATTTTTAAGTCAACACATATGATCCACTCGTGCTCCCTATATTTGATAAGATTTAAAACCTTTTCTATATGTTCATACTTTTCTTTTAATTTTGTTGAGTGCCCAATCGGTATCGAGCCGTATAGATTGCCATTATGCAACAACACACACTTAAGACTTCTTTTCGAACTGTCTAAAAACAAGCGCCAATCATTTGCATCGTAAGACTCAACCCCCATCTTCTTTAACAAACCAACTATGTCGCAGCAATATACTAAACTATCCTCTGTTCTAAAATATTTAACAAGTTCTTCTTCTCTTTTTCTGTAAAATGAAATGTATGTGTTTGAAGTAAGCAAGTTTTTCTGTTTAAGTCTTGAAGCTAAAATTTCCGCAGCCTTTTTTGGCAAATTTAGATCCCTTACAAGATCATTCAACTCGGCCTGGTTAAACTTTTGCGGATCGTTTTGACTTTCAAGTACGCTGGGGTCAAAATCGGTGTCTGACTCCTCAAAGTGCATAACAATATTTTCAGGAACATCTTCAACTAATTCTTGAGTTGGCAGACCCTTAAATTTTGGAATGGGGATCTCATTTGAATGTAGCACAGGTCGTATCGCGGTGTCGAAATTTGGGTACTCGATACAATGTTTATTTTTCTTAGTGAAGCCCGAAGTCTTGACAAAGCAAAGGTAGCAATCGGTCTCGTGGTTAGTAGGCTCTCGCCACACCTGATATGGAAAAAAAATTGTAAAGCGTTAACAAAAGCGACGAGAGACTTGTTTTTATGAATTTTATCAAACGTTATCACCCAAACATTTAACATTTCTATGTGTTTCAACCTTATGCAATATTTGAGATTCTTATAAACATTTTCTGTAAATTTTTGTTTATGTACCTAAGTTACAATTACATTTAGGTAAGTTACAGTATACTAGTGATTAAATTACGTAGTTTTATGAAATCATAAACTTACCATCGGAACTCCAAAAGGTATTTTTGAATCCGAACCCTTCGTCCAATGTCGCAGTCTTTCAATGCATATAGTGCAGGCTTTATGTGGAGCCCACGATTTATCTTGGTCCCCCAGTTTTATGCCAAAATAAGCTAAGTAAGCTCTTTTTACGAAGTCAGTTATATTTGCTCGTTGATGTGGAAGTGTAAAATTTCCACATATATAACAGAAGGAATCAGGGTTGTTTTTGCATTTGAACTTTCTAGTGCTTGATGACATATTGCTTGATTGTTCTGCCAATTTGTAAAGGTATTTAAAGCCCTTAATTCATATAAATTTAAGAAAATCTGAAATATAAACACAAAAATTAGTTTAAATAGGTACTTATTATGAAATAGGTACTTACAATCTATGAAATTAAACTAGAAACACGGATGAGTAGGTACAATATAAATTACGTCTAATTAAATCAACTATATTAAATCACGATGACAAAATTACTCACTAAATCATATGCCAATTCAAAATTATGTTAATGCCCAAACTTAATTAACTAACTCAACTGACTGACTGACTGACTGACTGATTGAATTGACTGATTAACTCTGGAAACGAGTCGCTTTTATATATTTTAGTTGTCCCTCTAGAATACTCTACAGAGAACAGGAACGCTCGAGAAAATTTTAGAATTCTATGATATTTTAGCTTAATTTACTAATATTAAAATGGGTTAAAAATGACAAAATTAAAAATATTTTTAGGGTGTTACATATAAAAATATACATAATACAACAATACCATAACAATAGGTACAAATACCTAGATAAAAACCTAGTTGCATAATGTGTAACTGCAAAAAGACAGCGAGTATTGAGAAAAAAACCTTTTTATGAATACGACGAAAGAGGAGGGGTGTTGAGCAAAATCAGGACCTGATAGAGCAAAACCGAGTAAAAATTCGGGCTCAGCGCACCCAAATTACCTAGAACTAACTGTCAAATCTAATTCAATAGACAAAAAGTTGAAATTTGTTCCCCAGTGTAATATAACCAGCTGTAATTGTAAAAATTGAGAGTTAAATATATTTCCATAATAATAATAGTCGCTTCATACAATAAAAAAATTCAACAGTTTCTTTGAAGGTTCTTTATGTATTAAGTTAGTCATTCTCAAACTAATATTCACTTTTGTTAACATGACACTATTTAAAAGTGCAAAATAATTGTTTTTAAATGTTATACTTACGGCTTAAATGAATTAAAATAAAAAATGCGTGTTACCAAAAAATAGAGATGATATTTTCGTATGTGGAGAAATCTTTTTTAGTGCACAATGATTGAAATATTTATACTACATTTAGATAATCAGCAAAAATGGACAACTTGTCATATTTGTTTATAGTAAAACACATTAATTAGTAAATGGAGGAGAGAATATTTCCGTCCACAGTCGTTGCATGTTGTTCAAAAATGGAAATCTGAGTTTCCTCATCTCGCAGCTTGTAGAAGCATCTCGAATCGCGTGGCTTGATATGCGATCAATACGGAACAGGATTTGCGCATGCGCGAAGCGTGAGAGGAAGTTTAAACTTCCCGCCTCTTATTTGGCAGGCATTTTAAATAATAAATAACTCTCTTCAAAACAGACTGCATAGAATTATTTAGAGGTAGCAAATAACAAAGAATTTTTCATAAAAACTTTCTTCCTTATATTATGAAGCTCTTTATATATATTAGACGGTAATACAAGCGTAAATATTGTTTTTACGTCAGCAATGAAAGGGACACAAGCAGACCATATATACAATTAATATAATGCATTTAGTATATTTACAAGCCTGTATCACTGCTTATTTCGTAATAAGTATTGCAGAAATGTATCTCCTTTCCACTGAAATAGTCCATAAGTAGAAAAAAGTGATTCCTCTCTCATTATTATATTAAATCTGAGCCCAAAAAATAAAGGATGAAAGTCAGATTTTGAAATTTTAGTTGTGCGTCAAGTTCTGTTTAATGTTCAAACATGAGGCAGATTTGTAAGTTTCATGCTTCAAAATATGAAAGAAATGAAGGAGCAAGGTCGAAACTAGAGTGATATGTACTTTTAAAGACACATTATTAACATTTGAAAAACTAAACTAAATTATTACCCTCAATTTCGCTTTCGAAGGCGCGCCAACGGCATCGGATCAACCTTACATAAAATCCACAAGTTAGCTTAGGTTAGGTTAACCTACCGTAAGTTAGCATAGGTCTAGGGTAGGTTAGATTAAGTTAGGTGAGGTTAGTTTTTTAGAGTGTCGATGTTATGTGTTGTCGACCAAATGACTATAGTATAATACAGTACTCGCAGGTCCTTCTGGAGAGCAGAACATTATTATTTCACTGTTACACCTACTATCACATTCATGATTATCGTCCTTAATTTGAAGATCAGTATCATTGATAAAATTACTATTACTTTTGTCATTCCTATTACTAATACTATAAAAATTATTATTATTATTATCAGATTATATTCACATATACTGCAGATGTGTATGGCGGTATACGCATTATAAAACATGACAACGGAAATCTCCAGTGATTTTATTGAGATGAAGAGTGTAATTTATATATATACATACACACACATGTGTGTATATATATATATATATGTATATATATATATATGTATATATATATATATATATATATATATTAAAATTGTTTATAAAGTAATCAGTTGGAGCGCAGCTTTTAGGATTAATTATATTATTTGAAGGAATTATCTATGTAGTTTGCCATTTCCTGATTAGTGGAGAGTGTTCGGTCCAATTGCACATTCGGTGATAATCGGGTGAGACGCCCCTAATTGTTTCATCTGTGTCAAGAGGATTTTAGTTTTATATTGGAAAGAGAGAGATATGTTAATTGAATTTATCGACATTTCTTCGATGAGGAATTTCGTCGACACTCTAATAACCTATAACTTATAATCTAACCATACTTAACTTAAAACGTGATTCCTACAAGTAGCGTTGACTATATATATATATATAAGGCAATCAAATTTTTGAGGAATGTTGAAGCACTGCGTCCATTTAAATCTCCTGTTTGCATGCAGATATTTAAACTGCTCCTGCATTTTATTCGTGATTTATCATATTAGACTGAGCGTTTCTTTTATTTAATTAAATATGCAGTTCTAAAACTGGTGCCTTTCACATTAAAATTATAATTTCTAACCAACCATTTAATTTAAGAGAAGGACCTTCCCTATAGTTTTAAATTTTCTACATTGATTTGGAAGAATATGCTTTCCTTTACCCTTCTAATATTAAATTAATGAACCTTCGTGTACCGAACATATTTCAATATATGTTTATTTACATATGGCTACTTTATCTCTGTTGGTATACTCCTCTGTGCTTGTTTTTCTTTTTTTCTTGGTCCCAAACGTAGATGGCAAATTGCCATCTTACGTGTTTGTGTCAGTTTTGAAAGCTGTCTCGTGATCGAACAGGGGACCCACCCTTTCGATGTATCCCCTTTCTTTGGAGAAGGATGGGGTTTGATAAAGAAGACGTTCATTTATTGCTCTCATTTTGGTTAATAGCATGGTTGCAAAAACGGAGAGTGGGGTAGGGGGAATTGAGGTTAGGGGTAATGGAGGATGGGGGAGTAAGAGATGGGGAGTAGGGGGGGGTGCCATATGGGTGCAAAAAGTGCGAGAGGGTGGGGGTGGGGTGTCAGCGCCAGTGAGGGAAATGAGAGAGGAAAAGAGGAGAAAGAAGGGAAACACAGAAAAGAGGGGAAAAGCAGAATTTTAATCGCTGAAAGGGAATGGGAAAATTGAATATAGAGTAACCTAACCTAACCTAACCTCATTTTTCACGCTGTCAGAACAGTAACCTAACCTAACTTAACCTAACCTTGAATATAGACTATAGTAACCTACCCTAACTCGCAAGCATCATCTTTTCACGCTACCCCAAGACATAAGAGTGATATTACCCCATCTTGAGTTGAACCCTCGATCTCAAGCTTTATAGTACAATAATTCGTTTTTGCATAACATAACCTCATTTTTCACGCCACCTCAAGAGTAACTTAACCTAACGTAACTTGAATATAAACTGTCGTAACCTAACCAACCCAACTCATAAGCATCATCTTTTCACGCTACCCTAAGAATAATCTGTCGTGTATTTTTCTTTAATAAAGATAATGATGTCTAATAAGAATTTAAGAATGGCTTCTTTATAAGAATTAAATAATGTTTTGTTTAATAAAGAAGAAAATAATGTTTAATAAGAAATTTAATTATGGTTTGTACGTAAATAAAGAACTAATAACGTTTTGTTTGAAATAAAAAATATAAAATACGAATTGGCAACACATGGAATGTGCAGCGGCTGAAAATGCCGCAAATCGAGTCTTCGAGCGGTTTGCCCTGATTAGGTGTTTCCCGTCTTAGTATGTTATTGTTTATTTAAAATATTTAAACGTGTCTCTCTCCGCGATTAAATGTTAATGATAGTCCGCACCCGTGTTTACCTCGTTTATTCAAATTGTTTCGGCATAAATAAAAATCAGTAAATAGTAAATAAAAACGTGTAATTATCCTCGGTCCCTTTGCTTTGTTCGAAAGTCTAATGCCGCTCACCGGCTCAAGTGGTCTACCCGCGTCCATATAAAGACACAGAGAAAACGAGTGATAATAGTAAGAAAAGGAAGATAATGAAAAGAAAGCGAAGAGTAGAAGTAAAGGCGTTTTTAAAAAATCAGGACATTTTGGTGGCTAGCGGTGGTCCCTATTAAATTAAAATAACGGCATTCCCACGTCTTCTGTACGAGACTTATATTTTGGCCAAATTAAATTGCTTCCCTTTTTATAGTCTTTATAAAATTAGTAGATATTCTGTTTCGGTAAATTAAATAGTAAAATGCATTGTGTACCTCATTTGCAATCGAATTCCGATTCCCATTCGTTCAAAATTCGTTTTATCTATAATGCAAGATTGCGCGCTCCATTCTCAAAAACTGTTCTAACCCTTTTGACTCAGTTTTGTTTCAGTTAAATGTTTTTTTTTCTTACAGCGGCCTTTGATCATTTCGTTTTCTTCAGAGTTCGTTTTCTTCAGTCGTGGACTTATTTAAAATTTAGAAATCCCATCCGTTGGCTCATTTTTTTTCTCTTCAACTTTTATTACTCTTCATACAGCCCACTTATTTTATGTTTAAATTTTTTTTTGTGTTTACATTTTCGGGATTAATAATAATTGTGATAATAATAATAATAATTAGTAAATAAATTTCACATTTACATGAATTAAATTATTTTAGTTGTAATTAAATTTTTACATTCATTTTTATACGGTAGGCCTAAAAGGTTGGAGCATATATGTAACGCATTTCTATATAATATATATATATATATATATATACACTACGCTCTCGATATATGTGAGGGATAGGTTCTGCTAAAACCTCGCATAAAGCAAATTCGCGTATATCGAACTTATAGTTAAATGAAAAAAATAGGGATGCGTTCCACAACCAGTTGTTTTTTTACCCTCCCGGCATCCCCAACAATAAATATGCCACTTTTCTATACCAAAAACATTCAACAAGATAACAGTAATGCTATATTACATCAATACTGTACAGTGTAAATATTAAAAGACAAAGTAAGCCTAATAAGACATACGATACCAACGAAAAAGCACTGGAAAAACACTCAAAAATAGTGAAAAACACAACACAGTATAGAGCACAACGCGCACACACCAACACGCTATAACGGTTTATGCGAGACTGGTGTTGTTTGGCGGGAACACGTCGGTGCGCTCAGCGGCTCAGCAATATTTCACACTAGGTGTCGCATAAATGCGAATTTTTTCCGCATATACTTAATTCTTGGTAGAAATAGGGTCTTCGCATAACAGCGAATTCGCATATGCTGAAGACGCATATATCGAGGGCGCAGTGTATATATATATATATATATATATATATAGTAGCGAATTGTAAAAGATTAAATAAGTAACAAAATTTTCCAGTATCTAGTAGGCAGTTTTTAAGATTATTTTTCGACAGTGATTTCAAGCTACACATGACCATCATAAGTGTATAATTTTAAGGAAGTTAAGTGTAATTTTAAGGTTTTTGTTCAAAGTCGAAAAATAATGGTTAAAGACACTAATTTATACTGGGCCGATTCGGACTGCTTGAGTTTATTTGCTTGCCGTATGTAAATTGTGAGACCTTAAAGTAAGCTAAATTTGTTATAAAGACAAAAATTTGTTTATTTTGAATACAGGAAATGTTCGAGTGAATTCCTTTGACATATTAATTTCGGTTTTTTTAATTTTTTATATATACACATTAATTTTTATTTTATATTTAGGTGGCCTGATTTTTGTTGTCTATTTTTCATTCTTTCATGAGTTTTAATGAAAATTCCAGGTGATATTTTGTATGGGTTGGCTAATTAAATTTTTTTATTCTGAAATTAGATTTTATTGTGATAAGGAGTGTTTTTGCTTAACATTTTAATTTGGGTATAAATAATGAAAAATGTTTTTTTTTTATGTTCGCGCGTTTGCATAAAAAATATTACAAAATTATTTCATGATGTAATGCAGTTTGATTCGGTTAGAAGTAATTTTATAGAGGTTCGCTTACAACAAAAAGTGAACACTCTCTTCATAATGCAGTGATTTATTTTAATTTGTGTTTACGTAGTAGGTTGTGCTGTATTTTTTGGTTCATCTTATCTTTTCTTATTTATAATAACGATGAAAATTTGTATTTAATTTCACTTGGAAACGATAAATTACTGGAATTCCTGTGATTTACAAACCTTGGTGGGTTTCGTGTTGAAGGAGAGAGTAGTCTCTCAGATGTCATTTTGTGAATTGAGTTTTCTTCCTGTGAAATTTAGCGTTTCAGGTTGGAATTAATGTATTAAATTAATTTTCTGTAGTATGGTTAGTATGTATGGGCGCGTTCACATTTATACTGTGCAGTATTGTTTCGTTGCGTTTGATGACATTTTTTAATTATCTTCTCCGATGTAACTGCAATAAGTGGCCTTATTGGTAGCTAGGCTGTGATTAAAGTTTCGCGAAATTCATTTGGCCAGAGCAAGTTATAGTTATTGTTTCGAAGTGAAGTGTTGAGAAAATTCTGCAAATTAAGTGTGAAAAGTGATAATCATTAGCGGTACAAACTTTTCGACATTTTTTTTTCAAAATTTCGAGAGGGTCGATTTGGAAGCAACTAAGTTGAATCCGAATTCCATCCATTGCGTTTAGTTGACCTGAATTAGGTGATCGATCACCGATGAGAGAGAGAAGAGAACAGAAGAGAGAGAAAGAGAGAGAGAGAGAGAGAAAGAAACGAAACCGAATGCGCAGCGACTTCAGTGCAGGACAGTTTCGATCGAAGTTGGTCTTCTGGTATTTCGGGCAGTTCTAGTCCCGCTGTTCGATGCTTTGCTGAAAATGCGTTTTAGCACTTCGTAGGCAAACGAGTGTTTAAGGCTTTACTGTCCATACAGGCATACAGTAGGTTCGTTGTGAAACTACCTACGGCGAAGTGATCGTTTGATTAATGGTATGTAGGGAGTCTTTCAGCTGGACGTAGGAGGAGCAACGTTCACCGTATAATTTTTAACATCCGCATCCGTATAATTTTTAACATCCGCATCCGCACTTCTGACTGCGGATGTTATGCGGATATTACCTCCAATAAATTATGCAATTTACAATTAAATTAGCTTATAAAGTAGCTTATAAGGCCCAGTCATGCACATTTCATGTAAAGTATTAATAATTATTAATGAACAAACAAATATATAAACCTCAAAATATAAATACCTGGTAACAGAGAAAATTGAATGAAACTTGTTTCATTGAATTTTCTGTGGATGAAACTCTTGAGAAATTTATTATTTTTATCATAATGAAATCATTACTATTAATTTTAATTCTTATGCATTGCCTGCCATAATATTAATATCACGAAATTTGAAAAATTATGTCATATATTCATAGTTCTATATTATATTGATAGATTAACTAAATATCTGCATCCGCATCCGCGGATATTGAAATGAAAAATCGGTCGAGGACAATTCAAGGTGCCGCGATTTTACATAATTTGGAAACACTGATAGTATAATAATTTTGTGCAAAAAACGTTCGACAGCATGAAGATTCGAACCACTTAACTTATGTAAAATTAGAGACATTTAATTAAAAATAATCCAGATAAGATGACTGTATAAAAACTTACATTCGTAACATATATTTTCCTAGCATTGATAGACGGAGTAGTGATTTACAATATGTGCAATCAGTTTGACAGTTTGACTGACCAAACTGTATAGCATTTTCGATCAAAATGTCCTTACTATATGTGAATGTACAATAATATTACAAGAAATTTTTGTGCACATACTGAAACGGCCACTTCCGCAGATTAAACCAATACTGTGAACAAAGAGAATAATTTTTAGTTTATGCGAACTGCAAAAAATAATTTGTTGGTCATTTAAATGATGAGGTTATATTAATTGTGTTTGTGACATGAATTTTTAAGTACTTGCCTGGATAAAAAGGAATGTTGTTTAAAATTTCACCTGAAAGGTATCGACTACAATACAAATCTAAATGTGCAGTCCCAAAGAGCTTCAGTGCCTTGGTTGTATAGTAACTACTGAAAGTGATTTTTCTCTACTTAAGTAGACCAATTTCGATTAAGTTTTAAAAATAAATTGCTATTTTATGCTTTTTGTAAATAAAATTATTCTTAATTTGGTACTCAATCAACCTAAACATAAAGTTCGTTATTCATTAGGTTCCCACTTCTCAAGCGTAGTAAAAAATCAGAAAGCACTTTTTATTGTATTGACAAAGATTGATTTTGGCCGAGTGCCGTAAAACTTTAAAAGTTGTTGGTTATGATTTAATCATGAACCTCATGAAATTACGGCAAGGAACGATTGTCATGCACTTTAAAGTCTGTAATTTATAACGATTCAAAGAAATAATCATAGTCATGAAAAAAAGTTATCTGTTCATACGCACATACGTTTGGCGACCTTAGAACCGCAACATTTTTATATTTTCAGTTGGGGATGGCTGCATTTAATCTTTAGAAATAAACAAACAAACGACCAAAAGTATTTTAGCCTAACCTTAAATTTTTTCATGAGATTAATGACTTCAAATATGAAATAAATCTGAATATGACGACACCGATAATGTCACCGCCCGCACGTTCGTGCCACCATCAGCGGTGTGTGTATCTTAGACATTGTCGCGGTCACTAAGGTAGCTAAACACACACACACACAATATATATATGAGAAGGAAGAGTTACAATTCAGAAATGTTAGTACGATAATAAATATGCAACAATGCATGCAAATAAAATACTCTTTTCGTGAAAATAGTAACTTACATAAGTTGCCTTTTCGGTTTCAGTTTTGGTTCCTGAATGATCTTCTTACTAAATAATATGCGTTTCACATATAACAATTTCGGAAAAACAAAAATAATGTGAAAATTAACTTGTTAGGTTAATTGAATGCCCGGCTAGGTCAACTGTACGCCCTTGACGATTGGTTAGGTTAAGTCGTGATATATTCGTTGGTTTTAAGGAAAATATCACGACTTATCCGAACCAAATGTCAAGGGCGTACAGTTGACCTAACCGGGCATTCAGTTAACCTAACTAGTTGGTTAATTTTTACATTCACGTCTCATTCTAAATTTGTAGGGCGGGATACTTTTGCTACCCGCAAAATTGTTACTAACTGAACAGAAGAAATTCGTGGTGTTATAAAGAAAAAGATCCAAAAAAATCTTTTATATATATATATACCTATATATATACAGGGCGTCCCAAAAAAATGTATACACACTTTAACAGCTGATAGCTCAATTGATGTTTCTTTCTTTCCAAGTTAAACCCATTAGAATTAATAATGGCAGTCAGACTCAGCTTTGAACAAAGGAAATTCATTCTAAAATGCTACTGGAAGTGTGAAAACGCAGTTGAAGTGCAAAGACAGTTTAGGAGGGAGTTTCAAACAGATCCACCAACGCGACTTACCATCACTCGAATTAGAGATAAGTTTGAAGCCGATGGAACTGTTCAGAATGTCCACAAGAAGCGTTCCGGAAGACCACGGACATCGACAAGCCCCACAAAGCAAGAAAGAGTACTGGAAACGTATCACCAAAGTCCAAGAAAATCTGTGCGGCAAGCGAGTCGTGAGGTAGGAATTTCAGAATCGTCTGTCCAACGCATTTTGAAGCGCTGTCAATGGAAAAGTTACATTCCAAGATTAGTCCATGCTATTAACGAAGATGATCCGGAACGAAGAGTGGAGTATTGCGAGTGGTACTTGGCACGATGTGGATGTGGATTGGACGAAGGGGTTTCGTAGAATACCCTCCGCGTTCACCAGACCTCACACCACTAGACTTTTTTATGGGGATACTTAAAAGACAAAGTCTATGCTATAAAACCTGCAACAGTCGCTGAATTGAGAGCAGCCATTGAACGAGAATGCACACAAATACCAAACGAAATGTTTCGTGATGTTTGCGATTCCATTGCTTCGCGTTATCAGCAGTGCCTGGACCAGAACGGACGTCAGTTTGAAAACAGGCGTTGACAAAACAATTAAATAATGTCTGTAGATTCTATTACATTTTGAAAATGAAATGTATTTTAATAAACACTGCCTTTATAATTATTTAAAGTGTGTATACATTTTTTTGGGACGCCCTGTATGTATAGAAACGACGTAAGTATAGAGGAGTGTTCTGCACACGAGGAAGAGAAATAACGAACAAATGAAAAATGAGGTGACCGCCCGGGAATCGAACCCAGGATCTTCCGATTGCCGGTCAGATATGCTACCACTACACCACGGGCCTCGATCAGTCAGAAGTCGCAATTCTCCTACATAGGGCAGAAACCAATGCCTTGAGAGGGCACCCTCGCAAATCGTGAATATGTACATTTAACTGCAATGACCACGCAGTATATTAATGTATAGAAACGACGTAAGTATAGAGGATTGTTCTGCACACGAGGAAGAGAAATAACGAACAAATGAAAAATGAGGTGACCGCCCGGGAATCGAACCCAGGATCTTCCGATTGCCGGTCAAACATGCTACCACTACACCACGGACCTCGATCAGTCAGAAGTCGAAATTCTCCTACATAGGGCAGAAACCAATGCCTTGACCGGCAATTGGAAGATCCTGGGTTCGATTCCCGGGCGGTCACCTCATTTTTCATTTGTTCGTTATTTCTCTTCCTCGTGTGCAGAACACTCCTCTATACTTACGTCGTTTCTATACATTAATATACTGCGTGGTCATTGCAGTTAAATGTATATATTCACGATTTGCGAGGGTGCCCTCTCAAGGCATTGGTTTCTGCCCTATGTACGAGAATTTCGACTTCTGACTGATCGAGGTCCGTGGTGTAGTGGTAGCATGTCTGACCGGCAATCGGAAGATCCTGGGTTCGATTCCGGGGCGGTCACCTCATTTTTCAAACCCCATCCTTCTCCAAAGAAAGGGGATACATCGAAAGGGTGGGTCCCCTGTTCGATCACGAGACAGCTTTCAAAACTGACACAAACACGTAAGATGACAATTTACCATCTACGTTTGGGACCAAGAAAAAAAGAAAAACAAGCACAGAGGAGTATACCAACAGAGATAAAGTAGCCATATGTAAATAAACATATATTGAAATATGTTCGGTACACGAAGGTTCATTAATTTAATATTAGAAGGGTAAAGAAAAGCATATTCTTCTAAATCAATGTAGAAAATTTAAAACTATAGGGAAGGTCCTTCTCTTAAATTAAATGTTTAGTTAGAAATTTTAATTTTAATGTGAAAGGCACCAGTTTTAGAACTGCATATTCAATTAAATAAAAGAAGCGCTCAGTCTAATATGATAAATCACGAATAAAATGCAGGAGCAGTTTAAATATCTGCATGCAGACAGGAGATTTAAATGGACGCAGTGCTTCAACATTAGGCTGGGTCGTTTTTGCTTGAAAAAATTTTTTTAGGAAGTTTAATTTACCCTGTATTACGAAAGTTTGTGTACCTACATAGGAAGTATCATGACAATGTTTCAAGCTTTTATATAAATATTTTGAGGTTCCACAAGTCACAAAGTTTTGGTGATTTTTTCCGATACTCCGTATAGTAAACTACAGCTCTTTGCTGACTTGCCATGATAGTTTACAAGGCAAATCACCCAGAATTCACCACGAGGAGGTGGCTGTAGGTCGAATTCCATTCCACACCATGCCCAGCCCAACCTCCCTTCCATTAGTTTTTACATGTAGTTTATTTGTATTCGTATTTTGACTCAAATGTATTCATGTTTGATCTTGAAGCAATTCTTGCCTTTATAAAACCATCTCTATTTTCCTGGCCACAGACAGAAGCTAATGCTTCTGTTACAAGTTTGACATGGCTTTCCACAGCTTGTAGTAGCATGGTGGCAAAAAGGACGAGTGCAGAGCAATTGCATAATGTTGCAAGGCATCCCCACCCCCTTGGTGCCAACCCACACACCCCTTTGTTGCCAACCCCAAAATGGGGTTGCAAGGGGTATGCAACTTGGAGGCATCCCCCAAGCTGAACCCCCCGAAGGGGAGTGCCAACCCTTTGTTGCCAACCGCAAAATGGGATTGCAATGGGTATGCAACTTGGAGTTATCCCCCAAGCTGAACCCCCCAAAGGGGCATACCTAACCTAAGGGGAAACCTCTTTGTGGGAGAAGGTGGGACGGCCTCACCCCCCCTAAAGCGGCATACCTAACCTAAGAGAGAGAGAGAGAGAGAGAAAGGTGCGAGGAAACCCAGAGGAAGGGTGTTCGCTTGGCTACTGCCAAGCTCATATGAGTCCTTCAGCCACCCCGCCGCTCTCTTATAGGCCCCTAATCAGCCAGTTGGTTGAGTTGCCAGATTGCGCTATGTATTTAATTAATCCTTATATTCATCAGCCAGTTGGATGAGTTGCCAGATAGCATTAATTATTTATTTAAACCATATATTAATGTTGGCTTAGAAGGCTGATTTGCCAGATAGCAATATTTATTTAAGCCTTATATTCTTCCGTCATCTGGCTTAGAAGGCTGAGTTGCCAGATAGCAATATCTGTTTAATTATTCCATATATTAATGTTGACTTAGAAAGTTGAGGGGCCAGATTTCTTTATTCATTAAATTAAAGCATATATTATCCAGCCCATTTGGCTTAGAAGGCTGAGTTGCCAGTTTGCACCATGTATTTAATTAATCCATATATTCAAGTTGGCTTAGAAGACCGATTTGACAAATAGCAATTTATTAACTATTCTGAAAGCCGAAACCAAACAAATTATACAATTGTGTACAAGGAATAAACAAAACACCAATACATCATTCTGTTTATTTTAGCTGAATTAATGGATATACAATGGGACATATATATGGTCAAATAATAGAATGGAAAATATATAATCATACAAAACGGTGCATTATCAAAATATTAGTACAGGAAAAAATACACAGTTATATATTATGAAAACATAGTATAATCAATATATTAGTACCGGAAAAATATACATATATATTAAATTATATTCGAAATATACAAAACGTATAATCATATTATTACAGGAAAAATATATATTGTTTTTACGTTCTACGGTGCAAAACGCTAAACTCGCATTTGATAGAGCCTATATCAACATCGGCATTACTTTGTACGATGTGGTAAAGCCGCCCAAGCATCACTCCACCGTTTAACTGATACGGTGGCCTATATTCAATATAAATGGCTTTCATATCGTTCAATACTGTTTTTGTCCCCACTTTACACTCGGCGGGAAAGTTATCTTTAAGCACGGCTAGAACACAATCAAAAGCACGCACAAAAATGTCATCGTTAACCACAACATTAAATACAAGTTTATAATTATGCCTTTCCAATCGGGGATTTTTTCTTACCGCCCCGAACTTTTCAATCGTGAACTCTTCTTCACTCGGCATAGCGGCAATTGAAATATTCTACCAAATCGTAACGACATCTATCCACTATATGGAGGTACAACTCTTCAGGGTGAACAGTGTAGGCGAGCTCAGCTCTGTACCTCTCAAGCTCTTTGTACCAAAGTTCACGGTATTTCGAAGAATCTAAACCTTTTAAATATGCATCCAGATCTAGAACGTTCTCCTCCTGTTCATTCCTACATTCAACAAATCCGTCGAGTAGAGCGGTGTATGCGTATTCAAGAACCGTATCAAAATAAATCATGTCTGTAACATGCACATCTAATATAGGCTTCAGCTTACGGAATCCGACGATCTCAAACATTCTGTCGAGGATGAAACGGTTTCGTGTAGCAACAAGAACGTCATTATCAGCTGTGTTCTTCCACATCAGTCGTATATCAATGCATAGTTGCTCGTTATTTACACTCAATGTACAAACAATGGTATATGAGGAGGCGTCACTAATCATCACTCTTATTGTACCTACGGCAGCTGGTATTTTATAACGGGTCTCAGCCCACCTCTCAACTACCACGAAGATTTTATGCATCTCCTCAAGACTTAAATAAATAACGTTGAGTTTGCTTGCATGCCTGCAGATCGTTTCAAGCACACAGTTAATGGTGCCGGTTTCTCGCCTGAACACGCGCAATGACTTCGTCACGGAGACGTCGTACTAGGCGTTGAGAATGCTTCTCAAAGGGAGTTCCATCGTATTCGCACGTCCACTCGGTTCGAGATGTCTATGGCACGTCCACTCGGCGCAAGCTCTGAGATGACTATGAGCCATAGGAGGCATGCAGGCAGGATCGTGTCGACGGGCGGGGTGAGTCACCCTGATGAAACGTGAATGGGTTTGCTCGAACTCGTATGCTCCGGGAGGAGTGAGTCACACCATAATCTAATGAAACGAGTACGGCGCTGACCCAACATGAATCGTTGTATCCCATTATATTGGGCAGGTGTCTTGAGAAATTTTCCGATACAAGAATTAATTTCGGTTTTAATGTTTTATCACTCCCACTCCCACGAATACGCACCAGACACTTTTGCAAAGGGGAATTTTCACGAACTAAACACATTTTATAACGCTTTTAAATGTTTTCTCACTCCTAAACATCTTCACAAACCAGTGCACTATTAGAGAGAAACATATGTTCATATTTATCCTTTTTTTTAACAGTCGATACTCATCTCTAAAATCTGATAAAAACTCACTCAACCCATTAGCCACAACCTCACTACAAACCTCATTATGATATCAGCCGTAGCGTACGAGTAATCAGTATGGTGTAACATGATCTAATACCGCTTATCACACCACTCATTCATAAGACTCACTACCCATAACTGTTGTTTATCTTCTGAGCGTGTTGCTCCTTCTACCACGCGGTACATGTGAGCCTTTATAAAGCTTAGTTCTATAGCATACTTCAGTACATCGTCTGTACTGCGAAATCCGACAACCGCCTCGCCAGAATATCCGTAGAGTATTTGAATAGCCTGACCCTTCGCGCGATTCAATGCAGTCTTAAAAGAGGCAAAGGAGGCGGGAATAGGGAGTTTTTCAGTATCCACTACATCTACGCACTTAGCAGAATACCACTTCATAAATGTTGAACACGCGATATTAAAGGTAGCCATTACTATTTTCTTCTATGCGAGAGAATATACGTCACGTCTGAGCTCAAGGGTATACAGAGGTCAACTGAGCACGCAGGCAAGCCCAGGTTGCGGTATGACTCACGCTGCTGGTCTTACAGTGGGCGGGGCTTAGCTTTTTACTGTACGCACACGCACACACATACACACACACGCAAAGTAAAACGCTAGTTGAAACACGATTTATTTAATAAACGAAATAATCAGGATGTACATATTTACAAATACATATAATAATTAAGTTTGCAATAGACATATCAAAGATTATGGTATCCAAAGGGCACGGTGTCATAGGTACCAGGCACCTGGTAGCGTTTCCTGTAGGTGTTACGGCACACCACTGTGCCCCTAAGTTCCTTCAAGCCCTCCACCTTCTGCCCCCGAAGATTGTGGGTGCCTACAGTCAGTTGGGGCGGACGGCCAACCTCATCATCTTCCAAGCACACTAACTCCTTCAGCGAGTCAAAGTTGACGACCCTCCGATTCGCTTGGTTATGCGTGATACCCTTAGTCTTCACGATACACTTCGTTTCATCCCCATCCTCACCCGTACCCCATAGGTTTTTGGCAGTGTTGACACAAACGAGTCGGCGTATGCGTTATCCCCATACTCATCCTTGATCTCGTCAGTAAGCTCCCCGAGGAACTCCCCAATAGCAGGCATGTATTCACCCCTACTCGCTGTGAATATCACGCTATCTGTATCGGCATACAAAACTCGCTGCCCAAGAGAATGCAATAGGCCCCAAAGTTTGATGCGGGCTTAGGCTGTTGTGAAGCTGGCTACAGGAATGTTTGTAACCCGTGAGGTATCTGTGGCCAATTCAGTATTGTTGTACTTTATTATGTAAGTATTACCTACATTCACAATCTCCATGACCTCTTTATCGGGAGCGTTGGCGTAATCCCAGACTTCGCTATAACTTTGCGCCAAACGAACGTTCCCTTTACCGGTATTCTGCGCAGATTTTCCCCAAAGGCTGTTGAGGCACAACTTTGCACTAAAGCGCTTGCCAGAGTTCTTTACAATTTGGGTACGATCAAGTTGTATACCTTAGTGGTCACGGTAACGCTGAATATAAGACTTTTTTCGTCTTCGGTTTCAACGCCTCGCGGGTATCCTGACGCCTCAACCTTATCCTTCAAAAATGCGTTTATATATGGTGAGAAAAGGTTGGGTAGCTTTTGAAACCTCCTCTCATGTATCTTCATTATTCTATACCCATGACGAACGGCTACGGCCAGCTCATGGCTTGTGTATACACCTCTGATCTTAAGCTGGTGGGGTGTATGTCTACAATCACCGTTTTTCTCTTCCGCGGACTTCACGCACAAGGGAAACATGAGTTTGTGATCTATAACGACGGGTAAGATCGGCATCCATAAATCGCGAGGGGGGAGCACGTCTATGAAAGAAAGGCCGAAATAGTACCCGTTCAAATGTCTTGAAAACTCATTGATGGAGGGTAGGTTAGGGCCCACCATTTTTTCAGGCGGAAGAGGACATATTGGCTGGTACTAAGTCTAAAGAAGCTCTAAAAAACATTTAAAACGTACACGGGATGAAATCATCAAAGATGCGAAGAGAAAAATGCGTGGTGGCGGAAAGAAGAGATCTTTCAGGAATAAGGGTTTACCAACGCGTGGTTGAAAGAAGAGATCTGCTAGGAAGAAGGGGTTACCATCACGTGGCGTTAAACGCAAAAGGAAACCAAACAAGAAGTGCTGAAAACGTATGAAACCTATGGCTGATCATTTTTTTAACTGATATAAGCTGAGGACGCTGCTCTCACGAATCATGGATTGACTAATATTCGTCGGGGGAAGGTGGCACTATTTCTGACTCGTCATGGCACGTTTCATTCATCCGTGTAGTTCACAGTGCTGTAAATCGGAACTCTCCCTCTTTCATATACCACCTACTCAGGTCTCTATTGAACATAGTGACTTTATTACAGTTAACCCGTTAAACACAATTAGTTCACCCAGTGCCCCAATAGAATTCGTGATACCCAGCTCGGGCCCTTACGTTTTTGACCCGAGTTGCATGCACATGTATGCTAAACTACGCATAGCCCATTCTGATTGAACGGACTGCGATGATAGTTACGCTGCCTACCCTGAAACCAACTTTCTGCACTCCATATTCAGTCAGTGTGATGTATATTTAGATCAGAATAACATCTCGGCAGTCACGGGGTACTACCACCTACGAGGCTATCTGGAAAATGCCCTCAACTTTTCAAAAGAAGCGAAAGACACCTTTTTATCCGCCGAGGAGTATTACCACACTAAAGGCAAGAGCAGTATAAAGGATAAATTTAAAAATTCTAAAAAAAAGATATACGAGTGTTTTGGACGCCTGCATACAGACTTTACTTTCCAGGAGAAGTTGCTTATGAACGGGGTAGATATGAAATTGAAGCTTACCCGCACGAGCCGTGAGATCTGCATAAATCTGGGGGCTGCCTAAAAAGAAGGCGCGAAACCCGTTGTGATACACATCATGGAAACATATTTACGTATACGCCGTGTAAAGTTAAGTTTCCCGAAGCAAATAAAAATTGAGAAAGATTTGGTACATGCCACAGTAAAATATCCAATTAACAGGGTACAGATCAAGCTGTACACGATTCCCGCAGGGCTGGCATCGAAACAGCTAGAAAACATTGCTCTTGGAATCCTACCTAAAAGGATTTTAATTTGAATGCAAGATCACGCCTCGACGAATGGAAATTATAAAAAGAGTGCCTTAAAATTCGAGAATTTCGGCCTTAAAAATATTACTCTATGCGTAAATGGCATCGCCATGGGTGGGGTAATGGATATGGATTACTCAACAGATGCAGTGTTCCCGCTCTGCGCGAGAGCTTATAGTACTTTGGCTCATAATACATGTGCGTGTGATGAACTTGGTTTCGGCATAATACAGAAGGAATTTTTTGAAGAATTTAACATTTCCTCATTTGACATTACGCCTGACTTAACTGCTGGCGTAAATAGGCATTTAAACCCCCAACAGAGCGGTACCATCTCAGTGAGGCTGGAGTTTGCTAGAAGTAGATAGATTTAGGAACGTCACCACAGATTTTTAAAATGGACGCGAATACACTCGAGAGAGTGATGAAAAGTGACTGTTTCGCGCGCTCAAAATTTATCAGTGTTCGTGAAGAATGAAATATTGAAGCTGGCTAGTTCGAGAAACTGGTACGGGGTTATCGTTAACACCGACATTGTGGGGGGTGAGGGAATTCATTGGTTTACAATCTATTTTAAAACTAACGAAAGAATGTACTATTTCGATTCACTCGAATTTCCACCATGGAATGACTCGGCAATTGTGAAGTTCATAGCGCAACTAGATGTGCCAGAGATTATTTGGAATCCATATTGTTTCCAAGGATATTATACTGAAACATGTTGATTGTATTGTATTTTGTTTCTCATGCATATGTATTAATTAAAAGTAAAAACAGAACTAAGACTGAAAGGAGATAAATAAATAATAATAAAATAATAATAATAATAATAATAATATCAGGTCATCCCGTAAGTAAAGTCGTTTTTTAGATCGGAATTTGAAGGACAAAAACAAACTCAACTGAAATTTTTTAATTTAGTATATACTGTATTTTCCATCGGAATCAATGACACTCTGCCAACGTTCTACAAGCTTTTCATTGCCATGTTTATAAAATTAAGGCGGTTTTGAGGCAAAAAACGTACAAAGACTGGTGTGCAGGTCATCTAAAGAAGTATACTGTTTCTCGTCAAGATAGTTTTGCAGACTCCTGAAGAGATGATAATCTGTCTGGAGAATATGGAGGATGTGGAAGTTTTTCCCACCCAAGCTCCTCAATTTTTGCAGAAGTGATCCGAGCGTATGAGGACGTGCGTTGTCGTGGTGGAACACGATTCCTTTCCGATTAACCAAAGAAGGTCTCTTTTCTTTTAGTGCAGTGTTCAATCGATCCAGTTGTTGACAGTAGACTTGAGCGGTGATTGTTTGGTTGTGTGGTAAGGTTTCAAAGTGTATTACACCACCTTTATCCCACCAAACACTAAGCAACACCTTCCAAGAGTGAAGATTTGGTTTTGGCTGTGGTGTGGCTGGTTCTTCGGCACAAACCCACTGTCGACGGCGCTTAACATTCTGGTACAGTATCCACTTTTCATCACCACTCACTAAACGGTGCAAAAACGGATCTTGGAGTTCACGGGAATGAAGAGCTGTGCTAATGTTTACCCGCACCCTCAGATTGTCGACCGACAATTCATGTGGCACCCATTTTCCTAACTTAGGCACTTTCCCGAGTTGTTGCAAATGTCGATGGATGGTGGACGAGGATGAATTGAGTTTCTGGGCCAATTCTTCGACAGTTGTTGAACAGTCTTCTTCAAGTGCGGCTAACAGCAGATCATCATCAAACTCAGCAGGGCGTCCAGAGCGTGCTGCATCTGTCAAACAGCAGTCACCATTCCTAAACTTTTGAAACCATCTTTGACACTTCCTCACATGCAGAATATCGTTGCCATAAACGTCCTGAATGTTTTGCGTTGCTTCAGTAGCACTCTTCCCTTTTTTGAACTCGTAAAGCATTATATGCCTGATATGCTCTTCTGATAACGCCATGTTTATGAGGGGTTCACATAAAGCAAAGCACACGTCTTCACTGGTCAAGGTCTGTAAAGTATGTAGCGAAACACGATAGATCTCTTAGATATAACCTTCGGAAAATTTATGCTTAAACCGAGTAGGACTAGTTTAAACTTAATCTATCGTAAAAAACGACATCACTTATGGGATGACCTGATAATAATTTTCAGTTTCTATATACTGTACCACACGGCTTTCAGGTACTCTAAAAGAGTCCGCATTGCCAGCCAACAGGTCTCAATTTAGTCATACACACATTGTCTGACGACTATTTTTGCATATTGTACACATTACTTACGTACTGCATATGATTACTTCTACTTCCTTTTCTGTCTCTCTGTATATATATATATATATATACCGCTTTCCGTTTATCAGCGAAGTTAAGCGACATTGGGTCTAAGTAGTAGTTGGATGGGGGACTGTCCTCCGCGTCCAGATTATGTAACGACCCGTGGTTCGGATCCCGCGTAAAGCTCTAGGTCCCCTCCGTCATATGACCTTAGATGTTGTGAAGATTAAACAACCCTAATCATTCATATATATATATATATATATAGATTATATATATATAGAGTGTGACTTAAACTAATTTCGTAAATAATTATTTTTTGATATTTATGTAAAAAACTAAAATAAAGAGAACAGTTTTGTAATTGATATGAAAATTTTCTTTGCCAAGCATGCTTTTCCTTTTATTTTCAGTAATTAAAGTTTTTATGCGATATATATATATATATATATATATATATATATATATATATATATATATATACATATATATATATATACATATACACACACACACACACGACTGTGTGAGCTACGTCGTGCTCAGTGTCGTAATACCACTTCTCGTTGATCAGCGCATTTAAGCGACACTGGGTCTGAGCAGTACAGTATTTAGATGGGAGACAGTCATCTGGATCCAGATTGTGTACCGACCAGTAGTTCGGATCCCACGTAAAGCTGTAGGTTCCCTCTGTCATATGACCTTAGATGTTGCGAAGCAGGTTAAACAACCCTTGTCATTACATTATGACGTTATGAGTTCTTGTACATATATAGTAATTTAAGCAAAATAATGCAATTATTAATATTATTATATTATTATTATTATTATTATTATTAGTAGTAGTAGTAGTATAAATAGCCTTATATCCAATGTCTATGTCAGTCAAAAAATAAATACAGTGTGTCCGTAAAGTCATGGTGGGATTTTAAATAGCTATATTATTGCAACGAAACATGATAATGAGATGAAAAAAAGGCAAATTGAAGAACAACTCTAAAAGAATAACTTTATTTAACGTAGTTCGATATGGGCTCCTCTGGTAGCCCTGCAGACATCTAGGCGGTGATTCAATTCCAGCCACACACGCCCAAGAACATCAGGAGTGACGGATGCGATAGCTTCCGTGATTCGCTCGTGCAAGTGATGAATATCCCTAATGGTTACACTATACACGCTTTGCTTGACGTAACCCCACAAATAAAAGTCCAAAGGTGTCAGGTCCGGAGAGCGTGGAGGCCATGGCTTCCATCCTCCTCTTCCTATCCATCTCTGTGGAAATTTTTCATTAAGGAATTCTCGAACAACGTTGGCATAGTGCGGAGGAGCACCATCTTGCTGAAAGATGACATTATTGTCAATAAATTGGGGTACTGCAAAATGTTCCAACATAGCGAGGTAGTTGTGTGACGTCACAGTGGGTTCCGCGAAGAAAAATGGGCCAATCACTCGATCTCGTGCTAGAGCACACCACACATTAACTTTCGGGCTATTACGCTCATGTTCAACATAGGCATGTGGACAGCCTAGACTAACTACGAGATAAAGGTTAAGCTTAGCCTAGACTAACTACAAGATACAACTTTGAGAGTTGTTCTTAAATTTGGCATTGTTTCATCTCATTATCATGTTTCGTTGCAATAATATAGCTATTTAAAATCCCACGATGACTTTACGGACACACATCACCGCCTAGATTTCTGCAGGGCTACCAGAGGAGCCCATATCGAACTACGTTAAATAAAGTTATTATTTTAGAGTTGTTCTTCAATTTGCCTTTTTTTCATCTCATTATCATGTTTCGTTGCAATAATATAGCTATTTAAAATCCCACCATGACTTTACGGACACACTGTAAATAGTATCTGTGAAAATGTATTAATTTCATTTTCTATTTCATGTATGAAAGCCATTTATATCGAGTGTAGACCGCCGTGTCAGTTAAACGGTGAAGTGATGCTTGGGCGGTTTTACCACATCGTACAAAGTAATGTCGATGTGGATGTAGACTTTATCACATGCGAGTTTAGCGTTTTGCACCGTAGAACTTAAAGACAATATATATTTTTCCTGTACTAATATGATTATACGTTTCGTATCGTTTCAATATATTTAAAATAACTGCATATATTTTTCCTGTACTAATATGATTATACGTTTCGTATAGTTGCAATATAATTAATATAACTATATATTTTCCTGTACTAATATTTTGTTAATACTATGCCTTGTATGATTATATATTTAATATAAGTGTATATATATTTTTCTAATATTTTGTTAATACTATGTTTTGTATGATTATATATATTTAATATAACTATATTTTTCCTGTATTAATATTTTGATAATACAGTACACGCCGGATTTAGTGTCCCCGGATTTTGTGTCTCGCCGCTTATAGTGTCTTAAAACTATGAAACAGTTTGGCATGCCTTGTATTTGTGATGCTGTGCTGTTTACAGGCTTACTAGATGGCCATGGAAGGAAAATGTTTCGTTTTAATGTAAAATGAACATATTTTTGATGTTTCAGTTGAATTGTAAAAACAATTTTAATGAGAAATTGCCTAATAAAGGTGTTTATGTTGTAAATATATTGATATACAGTACATATTCACTATTTTTAACCTTGCAACCCTCGAGAGACCAAACTGTGGATATAGTGTCTCATTGGATATAGTGTCGTTTTGGCTTGGCACCGAGTGGGACACTATAAACGGTGTCTACTGTACTATGTTTTGTATATTTTCAATATAATTAATATAACTATATATTTTTCCGGTACTAATATATTGATCATACTATGGTTTGTGATTATATATACATTTAATATAACTGTATATTTTTCCTGTATTAATATTTTGATAATACTGTTTTGTATATTTTCAATATAATTAATATAACTATATTTTTCCTGTACAAATATGTTAATCATACTGTCTTGTATATTTTCAATATATTTAATATAACTATTTTTCCTGTATTAATATTTTGATAATGCACCATTTTGTATGATTATATATTTTCCATTCTATTATTTGATCATTGTATATCCATTAATTCAGCTAAATAATTAATCAGAACGATGTATTTGTGTTTTATTTATTCCTTGTACACAATTATATCATTTATTTCTAAAGTGGATTTCAGAATAATTAATTAATTGCTATCTGTCAAAGCGATCTTCTAAGCCAACTGGAATATATGGATTAATTAAATACATAGCGCAATACTCAGCCTTCTAAACGAACTGACTGAGGTGCCCGTTGGTTCTGTCTGATTAATATATGGTTTAAATAAATAATTATTGCCATCTGCCAACTCAGCCTTCTAAGCCAACTGGCTGAATAATATATGGAATAATTAAATAAATATTGCTATCTGGCAACTCAGCCGTCTAAGCGAGATGACGGAAGAATATATGGATTAATTTAATAAATAAAGAAATCTGGCAACTCAGCCTTTCAAGCCAACATTAAAATATGGAATAATTAAACAGATATTGCTATCTGGCAACTCAGCCAACTGTCTGATTAGGGGCCTATAAGAGAACGGCAGGGTGGCTGAAGGATTCATATGAGCTTGGCAGTAGCCAAGCGAACACCCTTCCTCTGGGTTCCCTCCACCTCTCTCTCTCTCTGCCCCTTTGGGGGTTGAGGCCGTCTCACCTTCTCCCCCAAAGAAGCCCCTTAGGTTAGGTATGCCCCTTTGGGGGGTTCAGCTTGGGGGATAACTCCGCCTCCAAGTTGCATACCCCCATTGTGTAGGGGCGTGGTCCATGTACAGTCCAGGTGTATTCTAGAAATTGGGGGTAATTAGTGTGGTTGAGTGGGAATATGGGTGATAATTTTAATTGTGACTGGTCGGTGTGAATCAAGGACTGAAGTATTTCCCATGGTATTAGGGTGGAAAGAGTGATTTTTCCATGGGCTAGCTGGGTTGCACGCAAAACCTTGGAATGAATCGTAGTTATTCGTTGTAAGTATTTATCGATTAGGGTTACTTGTAGGTTATTATCTCTATTAATTCTAGATATCTTTTGTGTTCTTTGTATTGAGCTAACATGGATTCAAGGTATGTGAATCTGTCCGAAAGGGAGTGGAGGAAGCGATTGTTTTCGTGTAATGACCTAATAGTTTGTTCTAACATGTGTCCATTATATGTCGATTTCGCGCGAAGAGATTCAATTTGTTCAATTCTTTTAATATCTTCTTCGGTTGCTAATCCGAATAAACCTTTGAACAGTTTCCCTCCTATATCTATCAGTCCCCTTTACTTCTTTGGTTAAAGTTTTCTGAGTTTTTAGTTTCAGTTTGTATCCATGGTAAGGCTAATATTTCTGATAGGGCGCGTGCTGTAGTTTGAATATTTTCGAGGGTATTTTCTAACAGAACGCGACTAATCTGATCTTTTCCTTGGAAAGAATTCTGGACTTTACTTTCAAACGTTTTTAATTGGGTTTGTATCTGAAGGAGATTGATTTTAATTCTAGCAGGGGGTTGCAAATTTATATAAAGGTCTGCGTGCCCTTTCAAAAATTTACCTTCTGCAAGTTTTTCTATAACAACTCCGGTAGAAATTTTAATGCTAGGGCTACAAGAGTAAATAATTTGGAAAATTATAAGGGGCAATTTTATTCATTTCTACGCCTTAGGTTATACGGAGCTGGGGTAGTTGTGTGGATACTTGTGTTTGTGGGCGAAGGGGTCGGCCTCGTTTTGGTGGCAATGGGGGTCGACCGTTGAGCTCGGATTCTGAGCGGGTTCGTTTCTTATGTGAAGGTTCTAGTTCACGTGGGTGATGCATTTGCGGGCGGTATGTAGGGTCCGTGCGTCGATCATCAATCGGTGAGGGTGGTGACAGAGGAGATGGTGGAGTTGGAGGAGATGGTGGAGTTCCACTGAGTGATCCTCTCGAAGGGGTTTCTCCAGGGTCTGGGTCCGATGGGACGCTTGGCTCTGGGGCCTCCTCTTGTTCAGAGATTGCCTCGAGTACTGGTGGTATTACGAGGTACCAATCTTCGTCATGGGTAGCGGTTCCCGCGGTGACCACTTCAGTTTTTTTATCCCTGCCCGATTTGTTAATATCTTGACCTTTTGAAGGATAGGCGGCTCGAACGCCTGGCAGCTGTTTTTTGGGAAGGTGTTGTTCGGAAGCTATCTTCAAATTGTCAGCGTGAATGATCTTTAGTTTGGAATGATCCCGGAGGTCGAGGATTTCATAACGATTTTTTCCGAGGTTTTTCATAATCCTATATGGGCCATCCCATTTTGGGTATAATTTGCGATGAGCACCTGGCGGTTTCACGCTCTTCAGATAACATCGCATACCGACGATTATAGTCCGTTGACGGGGATGACGCCTATGTTGCTCTTGCTCCATCTGTTGGTTTCGTTGGTCGAGGGCATAGCGGATTATGTCAAAAATCTTGAAAGATCGTTCAGCTAGTTGCTGATTTGCTTCTGCCATTTCGGAAGATGTTAGAACTGCCGGGTCGGTTTGGTCGGGCAAATCAAAAGGTAGACGCTTGTCGTAGTGATAGAGGACGAAATGAGGGGTGTCCCCGATGGACACATTATAGCCATTGTTGATGGCTGTTTGTACCATGGGAAGGGAATCATCCCATGTACGGGAGGATGCATCGACAACGTGGCGCAGGGCTTCCAAGATCTTTCGATTGTGCCTTTCCACTAAGCCGTTTGCCTGCGGATGGTATGCCACAATGTGTGTATTTTTAATTTTACACATGTTACAGAGTGACTCGAACAGTTTGGAAGTGAAACTAAGGGCGTTATCCGAGATTAGGATGGAAGGAGTGGTATGATTTTGGATGACGCGTTCCACTAGGGCTCTTGCCACAGTTTCCGAGGTCTGGTCTGGAATGGCGGCTACTTCGCTGTAACGCGAGAAGTGGTCCGTAAACACAATGATGTACTGATTTCCCTTTGACGTTTTGGGAAATGGTCCCAGTATATCCATTCCAGTTCTTTGCCAGGGCCTTTGGCATACTGGATATTTATGCATCGGAGCTGTGGATGGTACGTTGCCCTTATGCTTTAAACACGACGGACATTCGGCGATGTATTCTTGTACCTTTGTTCATCTCGGGAAAGTGGTATCGCTCCAAAAGACTCTTGATGGTGCGATCCGGCCCCATGTGTCCATACAAAGGTGAGTCGTGACAAAGTCCAATGGCTATATCGACGAGATCCTTTGGTATCTCCACGAGGTCGTTTCCATCTTCGTTCCTGAAATGTACGAGCCCATCTTTGAGGTTGTACTGTTCTTTTACCTTCGATGGTTCCTTTTGTTCCAGGCGCGCCCGAAGGTTTTGGGTGTGTTGGTCCTGTTGTTGGGAGTATTGCAGACACTCGTAGTCGAACACAGGAAGAATTCCTATTTTATTCACTTGGGCGTCGGGCTTGAGTCTCGACAATCCGTCTGGAATAACTTGCAGTTTTCCCGGTTTGTATACGATTTTTGCTGCAAAGTCCTGAATCAACAGAGCCCATCTACTCAATCGTCCTTCAAGTAGCTTGTCCTTGAAGAGGTACGTGAGTGGCTTATGATCAGTCTTGATGGTTACATCGTAGCCATAGACGATATTTCGGAATTTTTTCAAAGCCCAATATACCGCTAGGGCCTCTCGGTCCGTAGTGGAATAATTCCGTTGAGGTGCAGAGAGAAGTTGACTGGCATAAGCAATGGGTAATTCCACACCGTCTACGTCCTGTAACAGGACGGCTCCTAGTCCATAGGAGGAAGCATCTGTGGCTATGATGAAGGGTCTTGTGTAATCAGGATATTGTAAAATGGGATGACAGGTTAGTTTATTAATTAAAGTTTCAAAGGCATGTTGGTGATCGGATTCCCAGTTAAATTTCGAATTTTTCTGGAACAAATTAGTAATGGGTTTAGCAATATTTGAAAATTGGGGGATAAAGTTCCGATAGAATCCGACAAAACCAATAAATGCACGGGCGTCGTCGATGGTTTTGGGTACAGGGTACCTTTCCAGGGCTTCGAGTTTGGCTGGATCAGGTTTAATTCCTGTGGACGAGAGTAGGAATCCTAGGTATACCAGGGATTCTTGTAAAAAATTGCACTTTGCAAGCTTCAGTTTAAGGTGTGCTTTTCTCAAGTGTGATAGCACATTCTGAAGGCGTTGAAAGTGTGTTTTTATGTCCGAACTGTAGACGATAATATCGTCAAGATAAACGAGAGCTTCGACACCTAATAGGTCGGAAAGGACTATATTCATCAACCTAGAGAAATTAGCAGGCCCATTTCGGACTCCGAAAGGTAAAACCTGGAATTCGTAATGGCCTCGGTTAGTGGAGAAAGCAGTCAATGCCCGAGATTCGGGACTGACCTCCATTTGCCAATAACCCGATGCTAAATCGAGGGATGAAAAAAGTTCGCTTTCCCTACGTTCAGAATTGTTTCCTGCATGTTTGGAATCGGGAAACGGTCTGGGATGGTAATGTTGTTCAGGCGTCTAAAATCTATACAAGGGCGAGATGTTCCGTCCTTTTTGGAGACGAGAATCATAGGAGACCAGGGACTAGCTGAAGGCTGAATGACATCCTGCTCCAACATGTCCTTGATGTGTTCCTCAATAGTGACTAATTGGGAATGTGGAACCCGATAGGGAGGAATGAAAATGGGTTTGGAATTGGGTTCCAACTTGATTTCAAAAGGGACCAAATTAGTTCGGCCCAGAGGATCTCCTTTTAGGGCAATCACATCTCTATTTCTTATCAGGAAATCGAGAAGTGATTCCATTAGTTTGGGATCCTGTAAAGCTGGTGACTCCTGAAGGGAGTGCTCCAGACATTTCTTATATTCTTCTTTTAATACTGAAGGATTTAACTCTAAGGAACTGGAAACACGATTTATCATACTGATGGGGAAATCTGAATCTACTTCTACTGTGGAAACAGTTCCTATTTTCTGATTTGAAGTTAATTCTATAGGACTTTTTCCTTTGTTTAAACAAACAACAGGGATAGCTGAATTCTGACTCTGACTAAGGACTTGGGCAATAAGAACATCTCTTTTGAAATTACTTTTCTCTGTAATCAGAGTACGCTCTGACTCTAATAATTTTCCTTGACTGTTACTACTTTTGCTAGGAAACAAATCTTCTCATAAGGTGCTACTGTTATATGCTCGGTAGGGCATATGAAAAATTGTGAATCTGACTCTGGTTCGGCGACTAAAATTTGCCTTATTGGCTGAACTGAAGCTGGCTGACTGGAAACTGGCTGACTGGAAACTGGCTGACTGGAAACTGACTGACTGGAAACTGACTGACTGGAAACTGACTGACTGGAAACTGACTGTGTTGATCCAACTGGATTCAACAACTGGAACTGATTACCCTGGGGTCTGATTTCTGGAGCGGTTGTCCCTCTGGATACAACCGGCTGACTTGAACTGCTATCAAGTGGAGGGGGTTTCCTATTTCTTTCGGAAATCTGAACTGGACTAATTCTATTAATTAAGCTGTCTGTCATTCTCACGGAGATGGTGTGTCCTATTTCGACACTTTACTAACTTTCCGGCTGGGTAAATCTCCCATTGATTCCGGTTAAAAAAATCCATACCTAGTAGGATATCTGTCTGAAAGGTGGCGACTGTGTCCACTATACAACATTTCGCGGGGTATACCGCGTTTCCAACTTCTAAATATAACTCAATTTCTCCGTATGTAGGTATGGGTGTGCCCGTAACTCCTCTGAGTTGGCAGGATGGTGCCTTAAGTTCATATTTGTAATTTGTATCTCTAGTAATTCATCTACACATTGTTTCTTAATTAACGTCGCGTGTGCTCCTGTATCTAGGAGAGCAGTTAAATCTTGGTTATCTGCTACAATTTATTATTAAATCTAGGAGGTCCGCACCTATTATCCTGATGGGGAGTTTGTGTGCGTATCTGGGTCATTACTGTAATTTAGGAGGGGAGGTTGAACTGCCGCCTCCAATGTAGGGTCTAAAAAAGGGCTCGAATGGTCTTCTATGGGAGGACCTGGGTCATATTCTACGGGATTATCATACGCTGGAGGGTGTTCTTGAAAACTGTACTCTGGGGAAAATGATTCCTCCACGGGTACTTCTACGTACCGAACTAGTTGACCTTGCTGGTTGTACTGAGGTTTGTACATGGGGTAAGAGTGTGGTTGACCCTGTGGTCGTAATCTATTGGGTTGGTAGTTCGACTGAGGCTGGGAATGGACTGGTTTCTGGGGATTGGATGACTTTTGGGATACGTTTTGGGAACGTGGTGGTTTGGTTTCTGAAAGTGGGGTCTATACCCTGCAGGGGCTTTATCAGCACACTTTTGGCGATCGCCACGGCGATGACCATGTTCGTGACAGTGGGAGCAATAAGAGGGATAATTCACTGACTTATCATGTGCCCAAAGCTATCGCAGTTAAAACACTGTGGAGGAGGGCGTGTATTCTGGGTTTGGGGGGCTTGTTTCTGGGGTGTTCCCTGCATTGGCCTCGATTTATAGGGTTGTTGTTGTTGCTGTTGGTGTTGTGGCTGCTGCTGCTGAATGTAATGTACAGGGGTTTCTCTACCCTTTCGGTAGTTCTGGTTTGCTAAATCGGGGTAATGTTCCCGTGTTTTGTTTATGGCTACACTTACAGGTTTGTCAACATTTAAAAACTCCTGAAACTTTTTTTAGGTGCTCCGGGTAGGTTTTGGTAAATGGTTGTTGCTACTATTAGATTTCTTTGTTTCGAAGTGAAAGTTATGCCACATGCATTTTCTGCGGCACGGAGGGCTTCTCCTACAAGTTTATGTGTACGTGTAATAAAATTGTTTAAATCTTCGTGTTCCTCTTTCTTCCATTTAGCTTGGAAGACTGCTTCTAACGTGGCTAAGGGTTGTGCAAGTGTTATTTCTTTAAAAAATTCTAATAAGTTTTGTTTAAAATCGTCCCATGTTGTAGCTTCGCTAATTGATGGGACGTAGGTGACTGTGTCATGAGCATTCCCTTCTTTAGGGTCGATAAATCTTTTTGCTTCCCTAATTTTTATATCATCATCGGTAATGTTTTCGCGTAAGAAATGTTGCTCTAAAGATTCAATCCAAGGTCTTACGCGTGGTTCAACAAAGCGATTATCTATGGTCCCCTTAAAAATTAAAACAGTATGAGGAAGGTTTACTAGTCTGCCTAAGTTAATATATGCTGGGGCGGGGGTTTGAGACTGAGACATATTGGCTTGTTCTGGATCTGAAGTTTGTGTGTTTGGGAGTATGTTTGAAGGGCGCGGGGTAGGTGGAAAAATGGGTGTAGGTAAATTTTCGATGTCAGAAAGCGCACCGTCTGAATCGCTCATATGTGAAGGTACTTATTAATGTGTTCTAATTAGGTCTGCTTGACCGATCTTAATTTATGGAATGATCACTTAAGGGGTTTTCCTAACTACACTATCTAAAAAAATAAATGCACAACAATTTGCCTAACTAGGGGAAAATTTGAAAAGATTGCAAACAAAAATAATAAAAAAATGTAAACAAGATTATCCTGGGTACTATGTTGGTACATTAAATAAAATTATACTATACTAACTAGAATAGTGAAAATAACTGTGAAAATAACTCTGACAATAACTTTGTGACAATAATTCTGTGAAAATACTGTTTTCAATAAAAAAAATGTATCACTGGTGTCTGAAGTGTTCACTGTGTTTTGTGTTAATTCTGGCTCAATATTAAATATTAACTGTTAATAATACTGACTTTTCAAATGTTTAGAGATTATTTAAAAAAGAGTTTTGTACTTAACAAGATTCCTACGGCGAAATCCTTAGAGACGTGTCCTGAAGACGTGTCTTGCTGGCCACTTGTTCTTGGATGAAAACTAGGCGTGGAGAACTTGGAGTCGTGACGCACCGGTTCAAGGGTGGATGTGACGAACTAGAAGTCGTGACACGCCGGTCAACTGGGTGTTGGTTCTGGTTCCAGGGTCTGGAAGACTGGAAGAATCCTGGATGCAGAAGTTGTCAGTCGTGAAGATCCTGGTTAAAGGGTCGCCAGTTGTTAACCCCTCCGTCTATGGCCCGGGTGGTTCGAAGTCGACGGGGGTTCTAGTTAGGTGGCAGCAACGGATGTGTGACTTGCAGTAGTTTTCTTCTATATTACTCTCCGAGTTCTTCTATAGTGGCTCGGAGGACTCTGATAGACTTACTAAAAATGCTGAAGGTTCCGGACTCTTCTTATAGCGTATCCGGAAAGTTTAATGACTAAGTTCTTCTGAAGAGAGCAAGGCTCGAAGGATAAGATAAAAACTATCTTTACTGTAATTTACTGCTAAAATGTACAGGTAGTGCTCAGCCTCTGAATTAGCTTCTGAATGACAATGGAAGATTTTTACTGGGTTTATATACCCAAAAACTGCTAACATCATTATTATTAAATGCTAAAAAGGCTGTATTATTTTTGCACAATATTCGAAAATAAAGTAAATTTTCAGCTGTGGTAAGGCTTGAACGAGTAAACAAAATATTTGAAGACGAAACCATATTTTTATCTTAAACCGCGACTTTTCAGATCTGATGTTATCATGATCTGCCAAGTTAACTAAAAGTGGAAATCGGACTATGCATCTTTACACTAAAATATGCATATGAGTAAAATTTTAAGGTTTAAGATGTACAATTTTAATGCTTAGGCAAGACATGATCTCATCTTTTATAACGAAAGAGATGTATACAAAATATGAACATTGCAAAGCTTAAGCAGGATTCCTTATTAAGCGAAATCTAAAAAAATGATTATGAGATTTTAAAAAACAACAGGTCACCAATTATTTAGCAAAGTAGAAAGCAAATCATTTTATCCAAACTCGCGTTGGGCGATTTTGGTCCTTATGTAAAAATGAATACACACACGTACATACATATGAGTATAGGCATTATATAAAGTTAATATATAAGAATATACAGGATTATATAAATACATGAACCATATAACACATGAATTTTTAAAATGGATACAAGAACTATATAAATGAATACAAGAATTACATGAAGAATAAGATAATATAGGAATATGGGAATTATTTATGGTTCATTTTTACATATATTTATGGAATATATATATATATATATATATATAGAGGGTGTTTGAAACTTTCTGTACAAATTGTAATGGGGGATAGGCAACACCAAGACAAACCCTTTTCGTCTATAAGTGAATGTCCGCTGACGTCACCATTCGGCGCGAGAGGGCGCCGCTGCAATTGGCTAAAAGGTGAAGTGGGCTAGACTCGCGCTTGCCGCGGGCATTCTTAAATCGGACGTAGTACGCGTAACATGGAGCGCTTCACGACTGCTGAGATGGCTGACATGCATATGGTGTATGGGGCTGCCAATGGAAACGAAAGAGCTGCTGTAAGGTTGTACCGACAGCGCTTCCCAAACAGACGTGTGCCAAACCACCAAACGTTTGCGCATTTGCATCGGCGACTGCGAGAAACTGGAACATTCCATGTAAACATGCATGACACTGGTCGGGAGAGAAACGTGCGCACTCCTGACATGGAAGAAGAAATCCTACGGCGATTTGAGGACAATCCAAGCGCAAGCACGCGAGGTGTTGTACGTATCCTCGGTGTGAACCACGACCTGGTCTGGAGAGTGTTGCACGAGCAGCAGTTACATCCCTTTCATCGTCAGAGAGTCCAGGCATTACAACCTCGGGATTACCCTTTTCGTGTGGAATTCGCACGCTGGTTTCTGCAGCAGACAGCGGTGCAGCCTAATTTTCCGGCTTATGTGCTGTTCTCAGATGAGGCCTGTTTCACACGTGAGGGTGTGTTTCACATGCACAATTCTTACGTGTGGGCGCACGCAAATCCACATGCTACACGGGTTTGTAATGCCTGGACTCTCTGACGATGAAACGGATGTAACTGCTGCTCGTGCAACACTCTTCAGACCAGATCGTGGTTCACACCGAGGATACGTGCAACCCTCGCGTGCTTGCGCTTGGATTGTCCTCAAATCGCCGTAGGATTTCTTCTTCTATGTCAGGAGTGCGCACGTTTCTCTCCCGACCAGTGTCATACATGTTTGCTTGGAATGTTCCAGTTTCTCGCAGTCGCCGATGCAAATGCGCAAACGTTTGGTGGTTTGGCACACGTCTGTTTGGGAAGCGCTGTCGGTAGAACCTCACAGCAGCTCTTCCGTTTCCATTGGCAGCCCCATACACCATATGCATGTCAGCCATCTCAGCAGTCGTGAAGCGCTCCATGTTACGCGTACTGCGTCCGATTTAAGAATGCCCGCGGCAAGCGCGAGTCTAGCCCACTTCACCTTTTAGCCAATTGCAGCGGCGCCCTCTCGCTCCGAATGGTGACGTCAGCGGACATACCCTTATAGACGAAAAGGGTTTGTCTTGGTGTTGCCTATCCCCCATTACAATTTGTACAGAAAGTTTTCAAACACCCTATATATATATATATATATATATATATATATATATATATATATATATATATATATATATACAATTATATTAATCAGCGTTTTGAAAATTGTGGAGTTTGATGAAAGCGATAGATAAACTTTTTTCCTTGAACTTTATGATCTAAACTTTGGGGGTGAATGACACGCATTCATCACACGTCTCTGTCAATTTTTTAAATTTATTTATTGTATCGTACGATAAGGCAGGGACACCAATAAAGTTTTACAGGTATGAGAATTGTCGCGAAGTGCTGTAGACCTTTGCGCAGTGTTGATTTTTCCTTTTTCATTCATGAGTAATTGATTTTGAAATTATTTTCCAAATTTCTGACGTTTTATTTTTCAGAGGAAATAAAATTTCCAAGCCTAGTTTAGATGGGATACCATAAATCGATTCACAAATTTATCTTCCAACTTCGTCAAGCACCTCATATAATTGGATGCTTATTATACGTTCAAATCTCCCACCAAATCATCGGGGACAGAATACAAGATCAAAAACAACACGTTTCTCTCTCTCTACGAATGGGTAAATCTGACATGCCCCAGATTTCACGGGGCAGCCAATCACAACACTGTGGGCGGAGCCCAGAACCTCTGGTTGGAGGCTAGGCGGACCTATGCTTTAAGCTCTGCCCAAATTTCACTGATAGCCAATAGGAAGCTCGCGAATCGGGTATTATAGGATGTTTACAATTACGATGCCATTTATAAAAGGGGGCACTTTCATCTCAGAGCATCAATTCATTCGTTTTTTTTGGAACAGTGCTTTTGAAATACCTCGCCATGACCCAAGAGTCGCTCTACAACTCTCCGGATTTGTTTGAAAACTGCGGTTCATTCAGTGCTAGCTAACACTGGTCTGCGTCATTTTTGAGGTCAAGGTTTTTTTAGTTGTTCTTTTATAAGTTTTGCAAGCTGAATTAAAAAATGTAACTCATTTTGCTCAATCAGGTCAGGTTTTTATGCTATCTCAATTTTAAAAAAATTAGATAATCGTTATGAAATGAGCAAGTTTATTTTTTTAAAACAGACTTACATTTTAGCCAAGTGTTAGCCAAGCTCTATATAATAAATAGACAACTTATTTCTAATTACGATTGTCATTACTGTTTTTCAGCATGAATAGAATGTGCAAGAATGACCCAAACAGGTTCTGCTACATCTGTGGTAAAGTCACTATGTCAGACCGGCAGTCAAACATCACACATTTTGTGAGGGAAAGCTATCACGCCTACTTTGGAGTTAAACTTGGTGACCAGGACAAAGCCTTTGCCCCTCACATACGCTGCAAAACGTGCGTTGAAAGTCTGCGGCGCTGGAGCCACAAGAAGGTAGAGTGTCTACCTTTTGGTGTCCCAATGGTGTGGAGGGAAGGAAGAGATCATACTACTGACTGTTATTTCTGTATGACAAACCTACAAGGTAAGTTAGTATGAATTTAGTATGAATTTCATTTTATACTTACAAAAATATGCCTGACAATATATGAGGTATGTCTTTATCTTATCTTTATCTGTCTTTATCTGTTTCCTTTTAGGCATAAATCGAAAAAACAAGCAAGTATCCAGACGTGCCATCTGCCATAAAGCCAGTGCCTCATGGACCAGAAATTCCAATTCCAACGCCGCCCGACAACTTTGATTCGTCGTCCGACTCAGATGAAGAAATGGATGACGGTGACATATCTGGTACATACCAACCTACTGCCGAGACAAGTCAACCCAAACTCTTGAGCCAAGCTCAGTTGAACGATATGACAAGAGATTTGTGCTTGTCCAAAGAATCTGCTCAGTTGCTAGGGTCACGTCTTCGCGAAAATCGTTTGTTAGCTCCAGAAACAACATTCTTCTGGTATCGCAGCCGCGAAGAAGAGTTTCGAGAATATTTCACGTTGAACGAAGAAGCTTCGCTGGTTTACTGTAACAACGTCAACGGCCTCATTGCAGCTATGGGTTTAGCGTATGACCCTACAGAATGGCGGCTCTTCATCGACTCCTCAAGCAGAAGCTTAGCTTGAAAGCAGTACTACTCTACAATGGTAACAAGGTCGCGTCTGTTCCGGTGGGTCACTTGGTGCAGATGATTGAAAGTTATAGTAACATGGAGCTTTTGCTAACTGCTTTGAAGTACAAACATCACAATTGGATGATATGCGGAGACCTAAAGGTATGTTCGTGTCTACAAAAAAATACAAATATATATATATATATATATATACACACATACATATATATATATATACACACACACACACACACATATTATATATATATATATATACATATATACACACATATATATATATATATATATGAATAGAAACGACATAAGTATTAAGGAACGTTTCTGCATATGAGGAGAGAGATAACGAAATAATGAAAAATGAGGCGAACCGCCTGGAATCGAACCCAGGGCCTTCCAATTGCCGGTCGGACGCTCTACCATTATGCTACGGACCTCACTCAATCACAAATCGAAATTCTCCCAAATAGGGCAGAAACCAATGCCCTCAGAGAGCACCCTCGCAAATCGTGAATATGCGCAAATAACTGCAATGACCGCGCAGTATATAAATGAATAACTGCGCGGTCATTGCAGTTATTTGCATATATATATATATATATATATATATTTAGGCCCTGATATATATATATATATATATATTATAGGTTATAGCCCTAGTGCTGGGTCTACAAGGCGGCTACACCAAATACCCCTGTTTTCTCTGTCTGTGGGACAGCCGAGCAGACAAGTAACACTACGTACAACGCGACTGGCGAGCAAGACGTGGCCTGGAACCAGGTTCGCACAACGTTCTGTCACACGCTCTCGTGAATTCGTAGATGATTCTACTTCTGCCGCTGCACATCAAGCTCGGACTTATGAAGAATTTCGTCAGAGCACTCAACAAAGAAAGCCGAGCTTTCGCTTTCCTGAATCAGAAATTTCCACGCGTCAGTGAGGGCAAACTGAAAGCAGGTATTTTTGACGGCCCTCAGATCAGGGAGCTAATGAAAGATGCTCAATTCGACGAAAGTCTGGAGGACAATGAGATCAATGCCTGGCTCGCATTCAAGTCCATTGTCACGAATTTTCTGGGCAACCACCGAAGTCCAGAGTACGAACGTGTTGTCGAGGAGCTCCTGCAGAGCTTCCAGTCTCTTGGTGCACGTATGTCCATAAAGATGCATTTTCTCAGCTCGCATTCAGACTACTTTCCGGACAACTGCGGTGATGTCAGCGAGGAGCAAGGAGAGCGCTTCCACCAGGATATTCGAGTGATGGAAGAGAGGTACCAGGGCCGCTGGGATGTGAACATGCTCGCGGACTACTGCTTGTGCCTCAAGAGAGACGTTCCAGCTGTGGAACACAGACGAAAGTGTAATTTATAAAAGGCCGTAATAAATGCGTTTTGAAAAACTAGTTTGTTTATTCTCGGTCTATATACAACGTTTCATTCAGTGTTAGCTAATTTATAAAAGGCCATAATAAATGCGTTTGAAAATTAGTTTGTGATTTAAGCGGAAATGTATATACATCTTTACACAATATAGATACAATAGAAATATTAAAAACTTTTAAGAATTTCCTGCGGCGGGCCCGGGCTCGAGACTCAGTGTCGGCAGACGAACTGTAGCACACCCAGCTAATCATCCTTTTGAGCTGTAAATTAGTGTACTTGTTTTTGCCCATTCTCTGAATCGTTCGCGGTTATTTCATCATATATATATATATATATATATATATATATATATATATATGGTGTGGTTTTAATAATGCATTTCTCGATAACTTAAAGTTTTATAGACAGCTAGACAGCTCTGCGGTAGGATTTTAGAAATATTAGAAACTTTTAAGAATTGCCTGAGGGCTCGGGTTCGACACTCTGTGCCGGAAGACGATGTCTTAGCACTCTTACGTTTGAAAATTGTCAGGGTATCTGCTTTGTGATTATAATCGACATTTTCTCTTATTGTAACTCTTTGATAAAATTTTAATTTTATTTAACTTTATTTGATTCAGTATGAACTAATCATGTTAACTTCTCCTTAAAGGAGCAAAACGGAACTTGAACGTGTTATAGCTACTTTTCGTTTTGATGAAAGGTGAATAAATGATATGAAGGCTTTACCGCACAGCCAACCCTGCAACCCGAATACAGAGGTCTAGGTATTGGCTCATATCCGGTCCAACGAATGCCAGGTCATCGAGGAAGTAATGTAAGTATTTTGGGGTTAAGAACATAACACATTGTATTTTCATTTAATTTATTAAATGGTTGAAAACATGTACAAAGCAGAACCAGCGTCCATTAAATAACCCTTAATGGCGACATTATACAAATACGCCTTTACACAATATAGATACACACCTTTACACAATACAGCGGGTGCTAACGTATGGGAACCTTTTTTTATTTGTCTGCATACCGTTTCATCATTCATTTCAGTGTCGCACAAATCGAATAATTTTAAAAAATTTATAAATCACTTCCCACATGACATGTGCAGGAGAAATGAAAGACTATACATGCCGCAAGTGTTACTAAAATATCCTTGAAACGATAAGATTCCATACAATTCAGGTACATGTATCTTCGATAAATTTACAAACAGGGTCATTCCAGGGCTGAGTGCCGAGTGAATCAAAATAGTACATTCTTTCCCTATTTTTAAAATAGATTGCAAACCAATGAATCCCTCACCCCCACAATGTCGGTGTTACGATAATCCCGTACCAGTCTCGTAGTTGGCAATTTCAATATTTCATTCTTCGCAAACACGCCGATAAATTTGGAGCGTGTGATTCGGTCACTTTTCATTACTCTCTGGAGTGTATTCGCGTCCATTTTAAAAGTCTGTGACCACGTTCCTGAAACGATCAACTTCTATTAGAGCTTGTGATTCGAGGTACACGAGTACACTAATAGGCGCGTCTATAGGCTTGGCAAATTCCAACCTGACTGAGATATTCCCACTCTGTTGTGGACTTGTGTGCGTATACAGCAGACAAGTCAGGGTAATATCAAATGAATAAATGTTAAATTCTTCGACAAATTCTTTCTGCGTTACGCCAAACCCAAGCTCGTCACAGGCACCTGCATTATGAGCCAGACTACTATAAGCTCTCGCGCAGAGCGGGAACACAGCGTCTGATGTATAGCGTCATAGCCTCCCAAGCGACGCCATTTACGTATAGAGTTATATTTTTAAGGCCGAAATTCTCGAATTTAAAGGCTCTTTTTATATTTTCCATTCGTCGAGGCGTGGTCCTGCATTCCAATTAATATCCTTTTAGGTAGAACTCCAAGGGCCACGTTTTCTAGCTGCTTCGAGGCCAACCCGGCGGGCACCGTGTATAGTTTGATCTGTACCTGTTAATTGGGTATTTTACTGTGGCGTGTATTAATTTCTCTTTCTCATTTTATTTTGGCGAACTTAATTTCACTCGGCGTACACGCAAATACGTTCCATGATGTGAATCACAACGGGTTTTGCGCCCTCTTCTTGATCAGACCCCAGATTTATGCAGATCTCAGGATCGTGCGGTTGAGCTTTAGTTTCAGATCGACCCGTTCATAAGCAGTTTCTCCTGGAACGTGAATTAATTCTGTATGAAGACGGCCAAAACACTCGTATATCTTTTTTTTTAGAATTTTTAAATTTACCCTTTATATTACTTTCATCTTTAGCCTAATAATAGCCCTCGGCGGTTAAAGGTGTCCTTCCCTTCTTTTAAAAAGTTGAGGACATTCTCCAGATAGGCTCGTAGGCGATAATACCCCGTTCCTGCCGAGATGTTAACCTGATTTAAATACACCTCACACTGGCTGAATATGGAGTGTAGAAAGTTGGTTTCAGGGTATGCAGAATAACTATCATCGCAGTCCGTTCTATCTGAATGGGCTATACGCAGTTTAGCGTACATGTGCATGCAGCTTGGGTCAAAAAAGTAAGGGCCTGAGCCAGGTATCACGAATTCTATAGGGGCACTGGGTGAACTAATTGTGTTTAATGGGTTAATTGTAATAAAGTCGCTATAATCAATAGAGACCTGAGTGGGGGCATATCAAAGAGGGACAGTTCCGATTTACAGCATTGTGAACTACACGGATGGATGAAACGCGCCATGACGAGTCAGAAATAGTACCACCTCTCTCGACAACTAGTAATCAGCTTATGCTTCGTAAGAGTAGTGTCCTCAGCTTATATCAGTTAAAAAAATGATCAGCCATAGGCTTCATACGCTTAGAGCACTTCTTTTTTCATTTCCTTTTACGTTTAGCGCCACGTGATGGTAATCCTTTATTCCTGGCAGCTCTCTTCTTTCCGCCACCACGCATTTTTCTCTTTCTATCCTCGATAATTTCGTCCCGTGTACGTTTTTCAGAGCTTCTTTACGTTTAGTTCCACCCATTATGCCTTCCACCGCGTTAAAACCTGATTGTAACGCCTTCCTCACGAGGTATCTAGCACTCCTCTTCAACAGTGGAACAGCGGTGCGTAGTATGGTTGAAAAAATGGATCCAAACCCACTCCTACGCTGATATATCACCTCTCGATAGACTGTGAATGGCCTTCGGGTCATTATAACTGAATGCGACGAAAGTGTAACTTCACTGTTAAGCTCCCATCACCGAATGGGAAATTTTTTCCCTCAATCGTTCTTATATATATCGAGATGTTGGTTAATAGATTAGTCGCAACATTCACATAATGGGGCTTGTCATATGTAATGCTCAAACTTTTCCCTCTATGGTTGGGGATGTGTGCAATGCGCAGCAGGCGCGCCTGGGTGTCCCCAACAAATTGATGCTCTACGATATTGCTGTAAATATAGCACATGTCTGGGAATGGACAGGTTTCACCCAATTTCTCCATCTTCAGCTGATACATTAAGGTATCTCTTTGGAGAGCTGCGCTATATCGGCCCTCAGCCACAATTGTGAACAGCTCCTTATCTTTAATATTTCTACTAAGCATTGATTTTAACTTCAATGTGCATTCAGGCGTGTCTATGTTTATGACTTCAAAATGTAAATCGTTTGTCAGGTACGACTTTTCAAGACTCTTGTTTAACCCCGTCACAATGTCCATGGCTGTCATAATGACCGATTCCTAGCGTACATTTGTTATAGTACTGTACCTCACCGAACAGGACTGATCGCATAGTATTGTCTAAGGTTATGTCTAATTTTTCGCACTCATCGATTCTTCTAAGGATCAGAAATATGATTTGCTCATTTTCAAGAGTTAAAAATTTGGAGCTAACTGGAGTTCACATAAACCCACCTCATACGAATCACGCTCCAATTCAATGGGTCCGTGGAGTTCTGTCACAAAGTTGGCCAGGGTGTTGTTAGGATGTACAGAGAGAAGAAGAGGACGGGAGTGTGACATAGAAGTGGCTAGGGCCATGTTGCATACTATTTAAGCTTCATTATTGCAGCAGCTTTTATTTCGGTGTTGAAGCTTTCTGGGTAACCCAGCCATTTCACCAGGTACATTTTTCTCTTTCCTGAACCTTTGCTTCCTAAAATTTTTTCAATTTTAAACACTTTTTCCTAAATTAAATGTCACTTTCTGCAACTCCTCGCGGTAAAAGCCTCCAGCGATCTCTTCCCCATTCAAATCTTCAACGTAATACATCATTATCTCGCTTTAGGTCTCATAGCACTAACTTTAAAAATCTCACGTGTCCATCCTTGCTCAAATCCCTTCGCGAATTTATTTCCCGAACGTGATAGCCTTACATAATCATTGATTTTGAAATGTGTAGAGTGTGGTGGCGGTGCTCCATCTCTTCTCACCTCTGGCGCGTACCTCTTTCTAAAACTTCGTTAGGTGTTGTGCCAATCGTACGGTGGTGTGAACGGTTGTATACGGCCAATGACCAGAACGTTTATATATCTGTATGTGTTTTTATGTGTAAAATAGCGATGCATGCGTTCCTTTATGGTACGCTGAACTCTTTCAGCTAAAGAAACCTTATGTATAGAACTGGTAATGTAGTAATTGATATTAAACGCTGTCAGCATGTTCTGAAAAGCGCGACCTATAAATTCTTTCCCCATATCCATACAAAAATAGCCAGGAACCCTATCTTCTTTTAACATAAACGTTTTGGTCGCTTTAGCAACTGTTTCAGGCGATTTATTTTTCAGTGGAATTAACCACAGATATCTAGAGAATACATCTATTATGAATATGATGTAGCAGTAGCCATCATTATACACTGACTATCTTTGCATGTCTGTTAAATCCGCTTGCCAAATAGAGTCAATCGAAGCCGCTGTTGTTCTTGGTCGTTTTAAACCTTTTTCTCACCGGTTTATGAAGTGTATAAGCATCCTGCTCCCGCAAAAATCTCAACATCCTTTTCCCCTACTCCTAAACACCTCTGTACAGTCTATTAACGCCGCCATAAGAGGCGGGGTTAGAAATGTCATAATAGCGTTTACTTAATATGTTAGCCATTTGCGTATTTTAGAGACACGTGGATAAAGTTGGCCGTTTGTTCTCTTCTTTCTCCTCTTCAGAAACGCTACTGCTGGGGGTGATGGCGTACTCAGTTGTGACACATGCGAGACCTGATCCAAGTCTTTTAACCTATTCAGATTACCTATCAATGTTTTGGGGACATTTATTTGTTGTTGTCTTGCTTTAATATGCTTCCATCCTGTTGGTGATGGCCTGTCGCACTTTCTCACCAGATCATGGACAATGTCAACGATGTTTGATCCTTGTACCCTTGTTCCTTCAACAATGACCTCGCCTGTATCGGCCCACTGTATGATAGGGTCCTCACTCAATAGATTATAAAGACTTAAGCCTTTATTCCTTAATGTATGTGGGAGACTTCTTTTTAATACATGCTCGATGTGCTGCGTTCCGTTATTCCTTTGTTAATCATCTCTAACGTCGGGCCCGGTTCTTATGTCGCCATGCTCAGCGTTGCTCGCGCTGTGCCTAATAACCACGGGGAGCTCTGTTGGATTCTTATAATCTTCGGACTCATGAAGAAATTTCTGCAAAGCCTCTTGGTACAAGATCCTTTTCTCATCAGGTGACTTTTCACTGTTTTATAGGGCTAGCAACTCGCTTTCCACTCTTTTAAGCCAGCTTTTACGGGGTTCTAGAGTCGTGTCTGGAATCTTTGAACTTTGCAATACAACATACACCTCATGCGGGATCACAACCACCTTTTTCATTATATTAATCTAGTCAGTAAAGGGCCCAAAACTGAAAATAAGTTGGGGAGGAATGATCCTCCTCTTTGTACAATAATTCGCCTTTTCTTCCCAACAGTTTCACTTTTACGAGCGAGCGCACGTATTATGTTCTTGTAACGACGTAGGCAAGCCTTCTGAGGGGGTTTCATTGGCACATTACATTTTATAACGTTAAGACAGATTTCATAGATGTATTTTAAAAAGTCAGGGTCGATATTTTTAACAAACATCTGTTGCAACTCCCGGGGCAATCGATGATAGAATTTTATTAATTCACAATATTTCTTCAGTCTATTTGTCATTCTGGAATATACACCGTTTCAGGTTCATTTCGGAATATGCTCGTTCTTAGAAGCACCCTAAACGTGTTTCGCGGGTGAAGATCACAAAGTAAATATCCGTAACGCTGACTTGTGGATTCTTTATAAACCTCCAGAAACTCCTTACGTTGATTCGGGAAAATTTGATTGGCTAATACCCCATTTTGTGACACATCTCTACGTTGTGCGAATAAGACTAGATATTGTGTATTTAACGACACATCGCGCATGTATCTATTTTTGAAAAATAGATTCTGATTTATGAAGAATATGCTTATGTTAAGATGGTGGGAGAACGCTGTAAATGTCTCGGCAAACGTTTTATCCATTTCGAATATGAGATCGTCAATTACAATGACTGTATGCTCATTACCCTTTAACGAATTAACGTCATAGACACCTTTGTTGAACAAAATATCATCTTGGTACTCGTTGAACACTGACTGATACGTCGAATAGCACCATATTACTTTATGTACAAATTTTGAGAACATCCCATTATCTTTAATGATTTTAAGCATAAATACAGTTTTACCACATCCTGTAGGGCCAGATATAATACATGTGGAGGGGCTTGTGAACCTGAATTTTTCTACAGATTCCATCTCTAACACGTTATTCCCCTAAGTGGGTCATTTACAAAATATTACAAATTTTGAGTGCTGCTCCTTCTCTTCTTGTTTTTCTTCTTCCACAGAACCGTGAATGACGACGATATACAGCCCCCCCATCATCGATATCACAGATGGCACCGATGACCGTGTAGCTATAGAATCCTTCCCCGCTGACGAACCTTCACCAGCGACACCTGTAGCATGCGAGAATTCAAAGCGGAAGCATGATGAAGAACCCTCCACGTCAGGTATAAAGCATGCCAGGATTGCGCCTGTTTTTAGACCCCCAGTAATATTGCCCCAACCCTCTACTGTACGTCTTACGACACAACCCCCACAATAGTACCTTCCTCAAATATGCACCATTCCCGTTCATTTCCGGGCACCTCCTCCACAGCAGCAGCAGCAGCTTCTCATACTGTGGAGGATGGTATAACATTCGAGTTGCGTCGCACCGCTTCCCCAACGCCTGCCCTGACTAGAAATCGGTACGTGGTCAGGGTTGGCCCTGGATCTCTGTATACCAACGGTGTTGGACTGCGACGCGTAGTTGAGCGTATTGTGGTTTGTTCTTCAGAACCGCGACGAACGTGAAGTCCGGACGAGGTTGTCCTTCAGGTTCGGGTCAGATGACGGGGAAGTAGAAGATTTTTGGGTAGTAATACCGTTCAGACGTTTGGCGGCTGTAGACATAGAATATATCTTGAGCCGTATAGTGCAGGCCTCTCAAAGTAGTACAGCCTTCAATATGGACAACTTCATGGTAGATATTGAGAGAGTATTCCGGGTTGCGGGTCATAGTGCCACACCTTATACTCTTAATTTCAATTCTCCGGTTATTTACAGAGAGCATTTAAACGTCGATCGTGGTTCGGCTTTATAGCAATAGTCTTAGCTCATATGTTCACTGTGCTAAATACATGGACACAAAAAATTTGGCTGCCTACGGTTGTGCAGCGTGCCCGTAAACTGGCTTCAGATTGTGAGCTTGAGTTTCAGTGTAATATGGGTCCTGAAGAACTGAGAAGGGCCGAACAGGAAATGAATGCACGGATAGTCGTATTTGGAATGGATGATCGTCGTAGGACTGTGTATGTTTTTAAAAGCTGCGTGAGATATCGTACAAGACCTCAACTTATTTTAAGATTGTCAGGAACTTTGTATCTCCCCATCCGTAACATAAGGGCTCTCTACGCTAGTTATGATAAAAGTCGAAAATATGGAAGGCATTATGATTTGTGTAAGGGATATCTCGAGTTTGCTGATGATATAGTGAAACATTGTAAGGAGTGCTATATGGTACGTATGTGAGCAGTGTAAAAGCCCCAAATGTGAAAGTCGTGTAGTTGAAACCGAGAAGAGGGAATGTAATGTGTGTAGACGAACATTTTTCAATAATAAATGCTTTGAACTCCATAAATCAGTTGGCACTTGCAGGAAAATGAGGATTTGTAAGTGCGGTATGTTTCACATGATGGGTAAATGGGGGAATTTCATTGCATTTATGTTTGAAATTCCCCCAATTATCCATCATGTGAAGCATACCGCACTTACAAATCCTCATTTTCCTGCAAATGCCAATTATATTTATGGAGTTCAAAGCATTTATTATTGAAAAATGTTCGTCTACACACATTACATTCCCTCTTCTCGGTTTCAACTACACGACTTTCACATTTGGGGCTTTTACACTGCTCACATACCATATAGCACTCCTTACAATGTTTCACTATATCATCAGCAAACTCGAGATATCCCTTACACAAATCATAATGCCTTCCATATTTTCGACTTTTATCATAACTAGCGTAGAGAGCCCTTATGTTACGGATGGGGAGATACAAAGTTCCTGACATGAAAAATATAAGGCGGATGGAGTGAAGCATGTATGTTATATGAAAGATGCTAAGCCTAACAATAACCCTTGTATAACCGTGTACTACGATATAGAAACTTACACAAACGCTGAAACCAAAGAGGTTATCCCACATCTACTCGTAAGTCAGGCTATCTGTGATGAATGCATGGAGATCGAGTGTGGAGAGTGCCACAAATGTGGAAAACGGACAAACGTTTTTAAAACGACTGTACACGGCAGCCCTGTGAAACGTTGTATCCTATATTGTCAAATTAGCGGAAAATTTAAAAAAAATGACTGTGTATATTCTTGCCCATAACGGGGCCAAATTTGACACACAGTTCCTTTATAAGGAATTGCTTGAACACGACTCGTCTGCGACATTTACAGGTGATCCCTTGAAAAGAAGCAACAAACTAATGCAGATGCAGATAAGAGGTAATGTACAGTTTGAAAACACCCTGCTGTTCACACCTTGTAAATTAGCAAAGCTACCCAAGGTCATGGGCGTAGCCTCTGAAGTTTTAAAAGGGTATTTCCCTTACACATTGCTCACTAACGAAACTTTAATTATGTAGGACTACCTCTACCCAAACATTACTTTAACTACACCAACATGAGTGATAGTGAGCGTGAAGATTTTGACCGCTACTACAACAGTTTTAATGAAGCTAATCCATACAGTATAGCTGATGAATGTGAACGTCATTGCGTAAATGATGTGCGTGTGCTTAGAGTATGTTTCCAGGCCTTTAGAAGGATGTACATAGCCCGTTTAAAATGCGATCCGCTGCAAGTCTCGACCACGATCGCCTCATTATGTTTTACAGTATTCAAGAATAATTTCATGCCTAAAGACACCTTTGCACTCATTCACAGAAACAACCCCCGTAGTTATGGGCACAAGGCTATTTACTGGCTCATACACATACAGTAACAGACCGGGGTATACATAAAACATGCCCGCAACACGGGTGAAGTACCCGTTAAGGTCAATGGTCGTGTTTTTTGGGTTGATGGTCTAAGTGAGGATCCAACCACTGGTGAGAAGACTGTGTAATCCTTTAACGGCTGGTGGTTGCATGGATGCCCGCGCGCTGAGTGTGCCGTCACAGGGGACCTCCATGGAAGATTTCCCGCCGACAGCCTCGCATGGACCCGTAACCGTGATCAACTTATAGGCTCCCACTTCACTCACAAGATCGTGTGGGAGCATGAGTATGATGCAAGGATGGAAACAGATGACCAGTACCGTGAAAAATAAGGGTCATCAAACGTCCAATGGTGCTGGGCCACCTCAAATGCGGTGACAGCTTGTTTGGAGGGCGTACAAACCCATTCAAGCTATAGTTTCCGCCTACGGAGGGCGTGAAACTCCATTACTACGACTTCTGCTCTTTATACCCCTTCGTGATGAAGAACAATCCGTACCCCGTAGGTGCGCCTGAAAAACTGGTGGGCCCCACCATACCAACCATCGAGGAGGTTTTAGCTAACTTGAATGAGCGCTACTTTGGACTCTCTTTCGTAGACGTTCTTCCCCCACGCGATTTATGGATGCCGATCTTACCCGTCGCTATAGATCACAAGCTCATGTTTCCCCTGTGCATGAAGTGTGCAGAGGAGAACAACGGTGATTGTGACCATACAACCAACCAGATCAGGGGTGTATATACAAGCCCTGAGCTGGCCCTAGTTCTTCGCCATGGGTACAGAATATTGAAGATACATGAGGTGTGGAGGTTTTAGAAGCTACCCAACCTTTTCACACCATATATAAACGCTTTTTTGAAGGATAAGGTAGTAGCATCGGGATATCCGCGAGGGGTTGATACCAAAGAATGAAAAAACGGCTTATATTCAGCGTTACCGTGCCCATGAAGGTATACAGCTTGACCGTTCCCAAATTGTTAAGAATCCTGGCAAGCGCTGTAGTGCAAAGTTGTGTCTAAACAGTCTTTTGGGGAAATTTGCACAGAATACTGGCAAAGGGAACGTTCATTTGGCACAAAGTTATAGTGAAGTTTGGGATTATGCCAACGCTCCCTATAAAGATGTTATGGAGATCGTGAATGTAGGTAATACTTACATAATAAAGTATGAAGTATATCCTGAAGGCTAAGGGTATCACGCTTAACCATGCGAACCATCGAGTCGTCAACTTTGATTCGTTGAAGGATCTAGTGTGCTTGGAAGATGAGGGTGACCAGCCACCCCAACTGACTGTGGGGACCCACATTTTTCGGGCGCAGAAACTGGGGTGTGTGAAGGAACTTAGGGGCACGAAGGTATGCCGTAACACCTATAGGAAGCATTACCAGATGCCTGATACCTATGATACCGTACCCTTTGGATACCTTAATTAATCCTTGATTGTCTTTATATATACATATGTATTGTTAACGATATGTTTATTTATTACATATATTTCCTTCAATTAAGGTTTCACTTTCTCCTTTGCGTGCGTGTGTGTGTGTGTACATTCCTAAGCTCCGCCCACTGTAAGATCGGTCACGTGACTCCTACCACTACCTGAGCATATCTCTATCCCTGCGTGCTCAGTTGACCTCTGCAAATCCTTGAGCTCAGACGTGTATTTTCTCGCGTAGACGAAAAATAGTAATGACTATCTTTAATATTGCGTGTTCAACATTTATGAAGTGGTATTCGGCAAAGTGGCAAGATGTGGTGGATACTGAAAAACTCCCTATTCCACCCTCCTTTGACATTTTTAAGGCTACATTGAACCGTACAATGGAACAAGATGTTCAAATACTCTATGGATATTCTGGCGAGGGCATTGTAAGGATTTCGTAGTACAAGCGATGTATTGAAGTATGTTGTAGACTTACCCTTTACAAAAGCTCACATATACCGCGAAGTAGAAGAAACAACACGTTCAGAAGATAAGCAACGGTTATGGTTAGTGAGTCTTGTTGATGAGTGGTACGACAAGCGATATTATATCATGTTACATCGTACCGACTACTCGTACCCTACGGTTGAGAATGTAAATCTTGTCATCATGGGGAATCTTAAGTATTTTTACCACTATATTAATATATATCATGACGAGGTTTGTAGTGAGGTTGTGGCTAATGGCCTGTGCGAGTTTTTAACAGAATTTAGAAGGGGTATCGTTTGTTAAACAAAAAGGAAAAATATGGACATATGTTTCTCTCAAATAGTGCACCGGATTGTCAATAAGATGTGTTTAGTTTGTGGAAATGAACGTTTGGTGAGGATTGTGATAAACCATTAAAACCGGAATTGCTTCATGTAGCGGAAAATTCTGTTTGCCCAGTATAATGGGGCACAAGTATTCGAACAAGCCTGTACACGCTTCAGCAGTTTATGGTGTGATTCACTCCCCCCATCGAGCCGCCCACCTGTGTACCTCACCCCCTCCGAAACACACGAGTTCGAACAAGCACGTACACGTTTCATCGGCGTAACTCACTCCACCCGTCGAGCCCATCCGCCCACCTGTGGCTCATAGTCATCTCAGAGCTTGAACCGACTGGACGTACGAATACGATGGAACTTCCTTTGAGAAGCATTCTCAACGCTGTGTACGATGTGTCCGTGACGAAGTCATCGCGCGTGTTTAGGCACGAAACCGGTACCATTAACTATGTACTTGAAATGACTTGTAGGCAAGCAAACTCTGATAAATGTAATGTTATTCATTTAATGTTGAGGAGAGAGAATAGAGTCTTCGTGATAGTTGAGAAGTGGGGAGAGGACCGTTATAAAATACCTGCAGGTGTAGGTACAAGAAGAGAACAGATTAGTGATGCCCTCTCATATGCCGTTGTTTGCACGTTATGTATAAATAACGATCAGCCATGCATTGATATACTACTGATGTGGAAAAATGCATCTGATAATAACGCTCTTGTCCCTACGCGAAACCGTTTCATCCTCGACAGAATGTTTGAAATCGTCGGATTCCGCAAGCTGAAGCCTATATGAGACGCTCGTGTTACGGTTATGATTTATTTTGACACGGTTCCTGAATACGCATACACCGCTCTGCTCGACGGATTTATCGAATATAGGAATGAACAAGGCGAGAATGGTCTAGAGCTGGATGCATATTTAAAAGGTTTAAACTCTTCGAAATATCTCGAACTTTGGTACAATGGACTTGAGCGGTACAGGGCAGAGCTCGCCTACACTGTTCACCCTGAAGAGCTCTATCTCTATATAATGAGTAGCTGTCGTTACGACTTGGAAGATTATTTCAATTGCCGCTATGCAGAGTGAAGAAGAGTTCACGATTGAAAAGCTCGGGACAGTGAGAAAAAACCCTTGATTGGAAAGGAGTGTTTATAAACTTGTATTTAATAATGATGTTGTGGCCAACGATGACCTCTTTTTTCGTGCTTTTGATTGTATTCTAGCCGTGTTTAAAGATAACTTGCCAACCGAATGTAAAGTGGACACAAAAATAGTATTGAACGATATGAAGGCCATTTATATCGAGTATAGGCGCCCGCACACCTTGAGCGGTGAAATAATGCTTGGGCGCATTTACCGTGTAGTGCAAAGCAATAATGATGCGACTGTAGACTGGATCACGTGTGAGTTTAGTGTTTTGCGCCGTAGAACATAAAGTATTTTGATGTATATTTATTTTCAATATATTTAATTATTTAATATAATTGTGTGTGTATATATATATATATATATATATATATATATATATATATACACATTTTTCCTGTACTAATATGTTGCTGATTATATTCCTTCTTTTTGTATATTATTATACACATCTGCCTTCTAGGTATTCTAAGTCAACTAGCTGGTTAAGCCAGAATATATGCTTTAATTAAATAAATAGTGCAATCTGGCAACTCAACCCTAATAATGTACACCTGAGCAAACCATTTACTCCTTCTAAGTCAACTGGCTGGTTAAGCCAACTGGCGGATTAAGCCAGAATATATGCTTTAATTAAATAAATAGCGCAATCTGGCAACTCAGGCAGTTAAGCCAACTGGCTGATTAAGGTCTTATAAGACAGCGCCGCTTGGCTGAAGTCTTAATATGCGCTTGGCTCCTGCCAAGCGAACACTCCTCTCTCCTTCTCTCTCTCTCTCTCTTAGGTTAGGTATACCCCTTTGGGGGTGAGGCCGTCCCACCTTCTCCCCAAAGAGGTCTCCCTCAGCGGGAGTTCATTGCAACTTGGGGGATAACTCCGCCCCCAAGTTGCATAACCTCTTGCAACAACCCCCCCTCACTCTTTTGTTGCATAACCTCTTGTGACATTCCCTCCTTGTTGCATAACTTTATGCAACATTTCCTTTGCAACACTGATCAACATTTGCAATTGCAATGCACTCTCTCCTTTTGCGCCCATACAACTGGCTTCATACAACATGCCCATCTATAATATCCAATGCTTGAGTTCTAGAAAATTATAAAATAATTGACGGGTCACCTGAAGATCAGGGGCCCCAGCCTTCTTTAGTTAGCCTTATAAGCTAACTAACAAAAATATCACGACCTAACCTAACCAATCATTAGGTCAACTGTACGCCCCTTGACGATTGGTTAGGTTAGGTCGTGATATTTTCGTTAGTTAGCCTTATAAAGCTAACTAAAGAAGGGTGGGTGCCCTGATCTTCAGGTGATCCTAATTGACGAGTGCGGATGTTCACCTAACAGATTAGAATTTTCAATGAGGCATATAAATACCAACAGCGTGAATCAAGATGGAGTTAAAATTATAACTGTTTCCCTCGAGTCTCGCAAAGAAGATCGAGAGTGCAAAGGCAGAAAACGAGCAGGAAGGTACAATCTCCGCCTCCTGAGGGAGAAAAAAGAAAGCGTACGTATGAGTTTCCCCGATTCCAATTGCGTGCATACAGTAATTCGACCTACAAAAGCTGTAGAGGAATGTTGACCTAGAAAAAATAAAATTAAATCGATTACATAATTGATCTTACTTAATTAGTCTGAGTAAACTAGACAAAAATAGGAAATAAGTAATATTTTAAAATAAGTATTAATGCCCAGTAATTTAATATAGTACTAAAATAAATTAAACGTAATCACTATTACAAAATTCGGATCGCCCCCAGCCTGCGTTAGTTAGCCTTATAAGGCTAACTAATGAAAATATCACGACTTAACCTAACCAATCGTCAAGAGCGTACAGTTGACCTAACGATTGGTTAGGTTAAGTCGTGATATTTTCGTTAGTTAGCCTTATAAGGCTAACTAAAGAAGGCTTGCATTGGGCAAGCACCAATATCTCAGCCAGCGTGGACCGAGCCTTGACGTGGGGAGGTTGCAAGTTTCTCCTCTTCATTCTTCTGACAAAAATCCACACACCGCTGTTCTACCCCGATTTTTTCTTCACAGAATAATCACCATGGCTGGGAAAAGCCTCAGCAATGAAGAGAAGGCACGCACCCTTGAACTGGTTAGCAAAAAAGTGCCTTTGAACAAAATTGCAGGAGGACAGGACGCAGTACAGCAAGCACCAAGCGACTCGTGCAAACGGCCGGAGATCTTCCTGCAAATTCTATTCCACATCGAAAACCCGGGTCTGGGAGGCCCAGAAAGACATCAAAAGCCACTGACACCCTGCTGGGGCGTGAGTGATAAATTATCTAGCGATTTCTGCAGCAGGATTGAAGAAATCTCACCCCATAATCCTACAAGACGTGTCATCGTGGACCATACAACATCGAATTTAGGAGCTGAAAATGCTATCACTCTAAGAAACCACTCCTCACGAAGTGTATTTGCCTGCAGCGGCGTCAATTTGCACAAAAGTATAAGGATTGGCTCATTGAACAGTGGAACAAGGTCAAAACACCTTCAAGTGCATCACATCAAACCCATGGAGAGTCAGACACCCATATGATACCGCCGGTATGATCTTCGCTACACCGTGAAGACAGTAAAACACCTAGACGGAGTCATGATGTGGGGGTGTTTCAGTGGTATCGGGGGTCGTGGTGGCCTTTACTTCCTCCCCATACACACCACCATGAAGGGAGAGCGATACAAGACAGTCCTGCAAGTTCATTTATTGCCGTTCCACAACATTCATCACACCGACATTTATATGCAAGATGGGTCCCCCTGCCCCCTGGTCAAGAATTGATGCGAACTGGCTTCGTGACAGCAATATTCAGGTGCTGGAGTGGCCTAGGAACTCACCAGATCTAAATCCAATCGAGAATACCTGGAATGTGATGAAGCGCAAGCTGTCAACGTGCAACACATCATCGGTGATGAACCAAATTGAGGAGATCAAGCGAGTCTGGACAAAGGAGATGACCCACGATTATTTCAGGAATCTTGCTGAATCCATGCAAGTGACTTAATCTGGTGTTGAAGGCAAAAGGCAACATTACTAAATATTAAATAATAAATACAAGTTTGCAGGTGTTTTATAGAGTTTTATTTATCTTTTACTTGTGTTTTGTTGAAAAAACAGTAACAAAAATACTGGGATCATGTTTTTTTTGCGGACACTATCTAGCTATCTATCTATATATACAGGGTGTCCCATAAGTCCGGCATCATAGGAAAAATAATAAAAAAGGCAAAACAAACACTTATTTACAGAATGTGCTCAATATGTCCACAATTGTTTTCAATACACAAATTCAGACGTGATACCCAGTCAGCAAACACACGGTGAATGATGTCAGGAATAATGGTGTTACATGCCCCAATAATGCGCTACCGCAAATGTTCAACACTCCTAATTTTCTCTGAGTAAACCAGCGCTTTGAAGTGGCCCCAGAGATAAAAATCTAGTGGCGTGAGATCCGTCCGGGCTTCTAGCTGGCCATTCCACAGGCCCTCGACGTCCTATCCAATGACCAGGGAATTGTTGGTACAGGTATTCCCTTACTTGGGTGCTGTAATGTGCAGGAGCGCCGTCTTGCTGGAATCATGTTGGGAAATTTCCTTCTTCGTCCAAGACACTGGGAAATGCTTCTTCCTTGAGCATACGTAGGTAGGTGCCTCCAGTGACATGTTCATCGAAAAAGAGGGGGCCTATGATGCGATCCTTCCAAATGTCACACCATACCATCACCCGAGATGCACCTTGTTTCTTTGAAGAGGTATACCAGTTAGGGTTGTTTTGAGACCAGTAGCGGGTGTTCTGTCGATTTACCTCACCATTTCCATAATAAACAGCCTCGTCACTGAACAAAATGGTGGACGGGAAATTGGCATCCCGAGCATATTGTTCCGTAGCCCATTCATTCACAAAATTCCATCCGCCGGTCGGGATCATCTTCGCTTAATTTCTGTAGGATCTGAAGTTTATATGGATGCCATTTGTGAGCCTGAAGAATGCGATGGATGCTACTTTTCGACACTCCTGTCTCGGCGGACAATCGCCGAAGAGACTTATTGGGACTTCTGTTAAAATGAGCCAGGATAGTAGTCGCTGTATCATCGTCAGTAAACCTCCTTGAAGGTCCACTGCGTGGTTTATCTTCTATGGATCCTGTTTCCTTAAACTTTGCAACAAGTCTGCTAACACAACTCTGTGTTATTGGCTCGCGGTCTGGATGCAGTCTGTTAAATTAAGCAGCGGCCTCTCTTTGACTCTGATTTCCTATGAGTAGAATTATCTGGATTCGTTCTTCCTTGCTCACAGTTATTATGGCCTGTAGAAAGAGAAAAATATGAATTATTGTTTGTAGAAATAGAAAAATATGAATTTCTCCTATGATGGCGGACTTATGGGACACCCTGTATATATATATATATATATATATATATATATATATATATATATATATATATATATATATATATACAGGGTGGGCCGTAAGTTTCCATACATAGGAAAAATAAACATTTTGTTATGGACAACCATTTTTATTTATATAATATGCTCTACATGGTTGCCATTGTTTTGAAAACACATTTCAATACGTGTTCCCCACTGTTGATGAACACGCATTAGCACAGTTGACGTTATGCTTGTAATGGCGTTGGTGATACGTTCCTTTAGATGATTTATGTCTCGTATCTTTTCCTGATATACCATGGCCTTCAAGTGCCCCCAAAGATAGAAATCAAGGGGGGTGAGATCTGGGGATCTGGGAGGCCACTCCACAGGACCACGCCGACCAATCCAAGCATCCGGAAACTGCTGATCCAAATACCGACGCACGTGAAGACCATAATGAGGTGGAGCTCCATCTTGCTGGAAGTAAACTGGGAAGTTACCTTCCTCGTTTAGCAGGGATGGGAAAATCTCTTCTTGCAACATGCTAAGATACCTTTCGGCATTAAGATTTCCACTGACAAAAATTGGTCCAATAATTCTGTCACCCCATATCCCGGCCCACACCATCACTTTACCGGCACCTTGCATCTTCGTCGGACTCAGCCAGTTAGGGTTAGCATTACTCCAATAACGTATGTTTTGCCGATTAACCTCTCGATTGACGTAAAAATTTGCTTCATCAGTAAACAAGATCTTACGTCAAACGCATATTCTTAGGGTATCTGAAACATAAAAACAAACGTTTAATTTTTCCTATGTATGGAAACTTACGGCCCACCCTGTGTATATATATATATATTAGGGCGAAGTGAAACTAGACAAAAATTTTCTTTCCCTTTAGGCACACTAAAATTATATTGTGGTTTTAACTAGGAAACACAAAGAAAACTGAAATAATATTCTAGTGTCTTGAACTGCCTCATTTTCAACAAAATATGAAACGGGTGTCGTAATTGGGTTTACGGTGGTTTATAACTAATTCTTGGCTATGTTGTTGGGGAAACAAATAGATATAACTCGCACAAAACTTAAAAATATATCTTCTGCAAATAATTTTCAGGTTATTTAATGAATTTCTTTTTACTTTTTCTTTTCCGGATTAATGATATTCTCGAATTTAGTGTTTTGTTGCAAGTAATATAAAGAAACAGGGAAATAATTTTTTTTTTAATTTGTTTTATTAAATACATATAGATTATAGAAACACAGCAAATGAGTACACAAATGGTAACTACAAAAAACAACCTTACTATTCGAATAAAGGCAAACTTTTAGAAAAATTCTTTTTGGTCTCTACGTCTGGCATCAGGCTACGTGAAATCATTCTAGCTCTGATAAAACCATCTCGTGCTTCAAACCCAAATATCGAACTTGAAGAGTCCGTCACTAATTTAATACAACGCTCTACATTCTGGGTATGATTGAAATAATTTGGAATGTTCAGTGCGTTTTCTTTGATAGCTAAAATTTCTGCTTTTGCTAGCTTCATTGTAAGAGGTGGCTCACTTAGTTTAGTATCATTCCAATTAATTATTTCATCCCAGTCATTTGCATTAAAATTAAGATTAGGAACCTTGAAATCTCTCAATTCTAAAATTTGACCAGTCTCATTTCACATGTCCATGATTTTGCTAACAGCCTTTTCACGTTTTTCCCTGAGTCACACAACATTTCCAGAAGAATATTTGGTAATGTCGTGTTTTACGTTCGTAAACTCAAAAAATTAACAAAATCCTTCATTGAAGCAGAAAAACAACGAACAACTATCAAACAGGGAAAATAAGTTTGCAGTTATTTAAATTTAGTAATATTTGGGCAAGTTGTTGACCTAACCAACATTACCGAATATTTTTCGGGTGAGCAAAGTATGCATTTCGGAATATATACTTCTTAACAATTTCTACTGATTCTCTAGGCAAATGCTTAACCCTCTTAATAGCAGAAAACACATGCCTTCGGCCATCTATGCAATTAGGTCTACACTTGATGTCAAACCAATTAGGACCATAATTTGTCACAATGAAGTGTGTTATTGTGTAAATTTTCTTTGTTGGTTTCACTGTTGAAACAAAGCCTACAAACCCTATTAGCAAGAGTTAACCATCTAACAATCTAGCATGACTAAGAGGACCTGGCTTTATATGATCAAGGTGTTCGTCAACTGTACCATTTCTGAATGCTGAAATAATACGGTATAAGCAGTGCTGATCTCCACTAAGACCATCAACAATGTCTTGTGGCAGATATAATAGTTCTCTACCACTAGTTATAGGTTTGAATTGTACTACTAGATTGTTTTGACAAAAGTGAATGGCTTTCGCAATAGGACCAACACATGTGCTTGCCCAGAGATGTTATACTGTTCAATGTTTCAAAAATGTCTTGGCAGTAATTCATTTGTATGAAGCATACAAATGAACCACTGAAGTGGCCTACCATGTGCTTTCTCCACAACATGAATCACACCTCCTTTATAACCAGTGTTGGTGTTTGTGCTATCACAGCTATATCATTGTGTTGAGGCCTCTTCAATAACTAACAATACTGAATTTGCTATGTCTGCAGCCTTACTCGATGCTGATGTCTGATATACTTTCCACCTGGTTCAGCAGTCATTACATGGTGTTCTTCTCTTCTTTTCACTGTACCACCTATCATTGACTTTCACTTTACTTAAAGTCTGATCCTTTCGACCATCGAAGTATATGGAAGTAATAGGATTCAATTTATCACTTTTCAATGTTTTCCGAAGTCTTTCGCTTTCTCTTCTTACTTTACTTATATTACGAGATGGTCATCATCTTTGGTGATCATATCAACGTCTATCAAAGTTGCAGTTGCAATAGCAGCAGTAGCACGATCTGATACACCAAATCTATCTGCCTGCATTGCAACATGCCGCAAAGACACCCTCATTTGACTTCCAGTATTTTCAAAACCACAGTCTTCAGGTTCCATTATCCCATTGTCATTGTTTTCATCTGGAGAATTTACTACTAAGCTCAAAGGTTGAACTTCAGTGGAACGATTGATGGTTTTCTTTTCTTGTTCGGAGAGCTTCCCTTTGTATCTCTTTTGTAAAATTTGTGTGGCATGCACGTCTACCTATTTATGTACATTTTACGATCACTCCTCTGATCAAGTAGAAACTGTAATTCCTTTTTTGGTACTTTTTATCGCTCCGACATATGCAATCAATGTGAATTTCGTTACAATCATTACTGCATCCTATGTCTGTATGAGATTTTAAATTACATTTACAGGCACATGTATCAAACAAGTTACTGAGACCATTCATATATTAATTTTTTAGTTTTACTGATGTTTTTGATCAACTCAATTGCTCCTCTTTCTATGAATCTTGCTACCTTTTAAAACGCAGCTTTTACCTGAACTGTGAGGATTGATTCTTGCTGGCAAAGTTTTAGTAGCCCCTGAGTTATTTTCCTTTCTTTGAGATTGAGAAAGTACTGAGCCACTGGTAAATTAGTTAGCAAAAGATTATAAGGCAACTTCTCAGGAGTTCCAAAGCAATGTTGCTTAGAATGCCTTGTGCTCACAACTTTTTTCTTTGCTGAATAGCATGGGGAATTTGAAGGCGTAGATGTGGCTGCATGGAAAGCCGTTGGTGTAGAGTTGCTGCAAGAGGGGATGTTGCTAACTTGATGTGAAGAAGGATGTTGTTTCAGTTTAGAGACTCTGGTGTGTGGGATACTGATTCCATCTGTGCTCTTCTATAGCTGAATTATTAACTGAAAAATAACAAAAACTCAAATATATTTCAGTGAATTTTAGTTGCTTAAGGAAAAACAACAAATATTTACTCAGTTTACTCACGTCAGTCATATGTACATTGTAACAGGTGTAACAGAATATTTTTCATTTCTTTTCTCATAGCATGCTCACTAGCTACTTACCTCTGGATTCTGTAGCTAGGGGACAACTACTGTAGCTGGCTGTCAGGCGAACTGTGGTGCCTGGGGAGTCAGAAGCCACGATACATACAAGTATACAGTACGACCTTGGCTGGAATACTTAAATCTAGGAATGACGCAAAATAATATATTAAAGTTATAAAAATTTATAATTGTGGTTTCATAATGACATTAATGGGGGTTATTCATACGATGAAATGTTGACGGATGTATGCTAGATGAGAAGTTGAGGACTATTTCCTGTTTGTTAAATTGAATTCATGAAAAAATGGGGCGGTTGGAGAAACTTGGTACAATTTGTATCATCTTACTTTTTTCTCAGCAAAAACTAAAATATCAGTGTCATTGTAAATTATAATTTTCACTCCGCCATAATAAATATATTATATATAATATATATATATAATATATATATATATATATATACACACCTTACCTTATGAACCTTATGTTGTTTCGTGTGTTGGTCTCTCTTCACACGGAGGTCAAGCTGGTGGCCCCGCCTCTAGGTCTGGCCTGGTGGAGGAGCGAGTTACTTTCTTGCGCTCTCCACCGTACATAGCCAGGCACGCCCGGCTCATCTGGTACTGTCCTGAGCCAGGCATCCAGTCTTTTCTTGAAGACTTCAACTTTGACCCCCGTTACGTTTCTGAGGTCCTTAGGAAGCTGGTTGAAAAGTCTTGGCCCCCTGACAACCAAGCTATTTTCCTTCAGGGTTGAGGAGGTCCCTTGTCGTGCTTTTAATTTGGGAACACTACACATTCTGCCTTTCCTATTTTCCAGTGTTGTTTGAATGGTAATTGGGTTTAGTTTTAGGTTTGGTACCAGTTTTTCGATCATTTTCCATATGTAGATTATGATGTACCTCTCTCTTCTTCTTTCCAGTGAGTACAGATTTAGTTTACGTAGTCTTTCCCAGTAGTTGAGTTCTTTGCAGCCATCAATCTTGGCTGTGAAATGCCTTTGCGTTTCTTCTAGTTTATTAGTTTCTTCCTTTTTATATGGGGACGTCAAAACTGAGCAGTATTCAAGTTTTGGTATAATCAGTGTTTTTAGCAGGGGAATCATTACTGTCCTGTCCCTTCTCTTGAACGTTCTTAGAACCTGTCCGGCGACTCTTTTTGCTTTATTTATCGCTATCTGATTTTGTGTTTCGAATTTCGCATCATCTGTCATTATTATCCCGAGATCAATCGCTTTCATGCTTCTCTGAATTTCCTGTCTATCTGGAGCATAATATGCAGTCTGTTTAAGTTCTTCTTTTCTACCATATCTCAAGAGCTGAAATTTCTCGGCGTTGAATGACATGTTGTTGTCTTCTGACCATTTGTATATTTTGTTCGTGTCCCTCTGCAAGGCCTCCACGTCATGTACATCGCTGATTTTTCTGCTGATCTTTGTATCGTCTGCAAAGGATGTTACTATACTATTGCTGTTTACTCCGCTGTCTATGTCTGTTAGCATGATAATGAACAGGAGTGGGGCCAGTACTGTCCCTTGTGGTACTGAGCTGCGTACTTCCGATTCTGATGATGATATACCTTGAATTTTGACGACCTGCAGACGATCACTAAGGAAGTTGTAGATCCATTTTCCCACTTTGCCTGTTATTCCCATGTCTTTAATTTTATGTCTATTATACCATGGTCACATTTATCGAAAGCTTTAGCAAAATCTGTGTATATAACATCGTAGTTGTCATTGCCTTCCAATGCATCTAGGATATTGTTGTAGTGCTCTATTAGTTGTGATAGGCATGATCTACCTGATCGGAATCCATGCTGATTTTCGTTGAATCTTTCCCGTGTCTCCAGGAAATCATAAATTTTCTCTCTAACTATTCTTTCAAATACTTTGGTGAGGTGGGACGTCAATGACACTGGTCTATAGTTCTTTGCTTGAGATCTGTCCCCTCCTTTATATATAGGGACAATGTTTGCTCTTTTCAAGATGCTCGGTATTTCCCCAGTGTCTAGGGATCTTCTCCATATCCAGTATAAAGGTGTAGCTATTTCATTTTTACAGTTTTTAATCAATAATGCGTTCCAATTGTCCGGACCTGCAGCTGAATGTAGTTTCATTTGTTCTATAGCTCTCGCTACATCTTCTGGTGTAAACTCAAAGTCTGTTATATACTCTCCTTGCAATTCCTCTTCAAAGAATGCATTTATGTCAGGTATCGCTTTGTCACTTTTTGGGGTACTGAAAACTGATTCATATTGAGCTCTCAATGTATCAGATATTTCTTTTGGATCGTCGGTTAGTTCATTATTTCCCGTCCTTAAGGGCCCAATAGCGGCGCGCGTTTTTGTTTTCCTTTTTGCATAGCTATAGAAGTATTTTGGATTTTCCTTTATTGCTTCTACCGCCTTTTCCTCTTCCCTCTCTGTATGGTCCTTAATCAGGGCTTGTATTTCCCTATCGATACCCTCCAGTTTTTCTTTTATTATTTTCCTGCCATTATCTCCGCAGTTTCCTAACTTCGCCTCCACTCTCTTTCTTTTGCGGAATAGTCTTCTCTTTTGCCTTTCTAGCCAGCTCCTCTTTCCTTTTGGCTGTGATTTCGGAGCATATTTTTCTAAAATTCTCAGCGTTTTTTCCTCCAAAGTTGTTAGCATTTCTTCAGTTGTTTTATTCTCGAAAATTGTTCTCCATTCTATTTGGGCCATGTGCGATCTGATTGCTTCCCAATTTATAGTCTTCGAGTTTAAGTTAAAGGCCCCGAATTTACTTCTTTCCACAATATGTGTATTGTCTTCTAATGCTGCCATCATATTTGTTGATATCTCGATTAAGTTGTGGTCTGAGATAATGGTTGGGGTTATTTTTATATCAGCAATCAAGTTCGTGTTATTCGTGAATACCAGATCCAGGCAGTTATTTTTTCTGGTATTTTCTGTTATCTCCTGTGTCAGCATAAACTCGTTTGTGAGAGCCATCAACATTTTTGCTTGTTCCTGATCTTCTCTTGTGCCCCCCTTGTCCTGGTGAATATATATTCCTATTCACCTTTTTGTATTTTATAAATGGGAAGTTAAAGTCTCCGCAGATCATTATATTGGGGGATGGAGGGTTTATGGCCTTTATTAGCTTTCTAATGTCATCAATGGCCTCCGAGAATTTTTCGGTTGGGGTGCTTGGAGGTCTATAGATGACTATTACTATCAAGTTTAGTTTTTCTATTTTCACTGCTAGGAGTTCCACATAGCTGTTTGATTTACTTATTATCGTCTCTGTCATATGACCTTCCTGTACATATATAGCACAGCCACCTTTCCGTCTCGTCGTTCTATCCGCTCTTAGTAAGTTGAAGCCCTCTATATTTATCTCTTTCTTATCAATACAATGTTCGCAGTTTTCACAATTTCCTTGGCAATCTTTAAGATGAGTTTCTGTGAGGCATGCGATGTCCGCCCTTGTTTCGTCCATAAATCCTTTCAGGTACGAAACCTTATTGAGTGATTGGTTTGGTCTTATTCCTTGAATATTAGCCAGGACAATTTTTATGTTCTCTGTTTTTCGTTGCCCCTTGTGCATTTCAAGTTCGTTTTCCTTCGATATCGCTTGATTCGTTGCTCTATGATCCTCCGAAAGAGATCCGTTTCCTCCTACTTGTATTGGTAGCTTCTTGCCCGGTAGCGATTTGGCTCGGGGGTTTCCAGCTGTGTCAACTGCATGTGGATGACATTTAGCATTCGTAAGGTGTCTGAGATGTTGAAAAAATTTTCTTGTTCGCTTATTGTGTTCCTATTGTTGTTCCTATTGTTATTTTTATTCCTATTGTCATTTAAACTTTTTCCTTTGTTCGTTGAGTCCGTCGGGAGATGTTGATAGTAGCATTTATTCCCGAATTTGCAGGTTCCGTATTTTGCGTAAGTTCTGCAAATGTCCGGGTGGTAGAATTTACATCCGTCTCCAAATTTACAATGACCATTATTATAGAAGAAATTGCATATTGGGGGATGTTCATATATACATTGTCCTCTTTTAAATCTGCAATTTCTTTTATATAATACCTGCATATAATTCCTTCCCCATATTTACTCTTGGCTTTTGTTTTTTCTCCTTATTGGGGGACAGTTTTACTTCGTTTACTTGACTGCCCTCTTGTCTTGTCCTATTTGTGCTATTTGTGCTAGTTGTGTTTGTGTCCTTCGTTGCCCTTATGCTGTGTGTTGTCTTTACACTCTTTGTCGCCTGTGTGTTTTCGGCCTCATTTTGTGACGGTATTTGAATTCTTTCTATTTCGCCTTTCTCCGTTTCTTCCGTTTTCCACTGTTCTTTGTTTCCACTTTCCTCTTTCATTCTCTTCTCGTAGTCTCTTTCTGCTTTAAATACCGTAAAAGAGTTTAATTCGGTCAAGCAGTTCTCGCAGAAAAATTTTATTCCATTAAACTGCTTTGCGTTCGTTATAAGGGAGATTTTTTCATCTCCCCATTCTAGGCATTTAAAATCAAAAAGTAGCTGACAAAAATCGCACCTGATCGCCTCTGTCTCAGCTGTTGCAGTTTACAAATTCCACAGAGTTGCATGTATGCATTAATTTCCATGTTGGTGAAGTGACTCAAAAAGGGGGTATTATGGGAGGTATTGGGTGGGGGATGACTCAAGCTGTGTGAGGGAAAGAATTTTCCGTTACTCCAGGGTAGGGGATGTGGCACGCTGTATACTTCTCACTGATTGGTCCTCTCGACCGTGGCTGCGGGGGATAATGGGGGGATATTTGCGGGCACTTCAAAAAACAAAACTTTCCTCACAAAGAGACTCGGAAAAATAACAAAAACAAATGCTGTATATATTAATTAATTACACCTATATATATATATATATACACAGTATACACAGTATATATTTTTTTCCTTTGGTTAACCGCCGATTCGTACCCAGGGAGGGTGGTACATATGTCGGCGAGACAGTGGGTGGGTGGTGTCGCTGGAGTGGGGGTACTGGAGTAGGGGATTAAGAAGGTTCGGTTATTGTATATGCGGGAGGAGGGGTATGGATTTAGATGCGGTGAAGTAGATGAGAGCGGGTGAGGAAAGAGAAAATTGCTTCCGCTGAAAAGCGGGGAGTAGTGTGCCCACATCTGGGGGGGGCAGACATACATCAATTTGAGAATTCCTCTTCGCATTCCTCTCCTTCCTTTGAGATTTCACGGTCTTTCATTAACGATATTTGTAGGTTTAAAGCAAAAAAAATGAAGAAAAAAATCCTCCTCGCATTCCTTTATGAGGTTTCGAAACAAACAAACAAACATTCCCTGACGAGATACTGAGTAGGAAAAAATTTTATGGCACTTTTTACGCAGCGTTCCGGCGCGTTTGCGGCCCCGTTAGTTTTAGCTTTCTAGCTACAGGGGGAGCAACATTCCCACTCAGACTGATATTCTGATGAGTGGGATTCTGATTACCCTCTTCCTCTTTACAGGAAGAGGGTAAAAAACAAATAACAGAGTCGCCTTATGACTACAGTGTTTGACATTCAATTTTGAACCTTATACCTTAAACAATAGAGACTGAACAGAAGAAAACTTAAAATAAAAATCTGAGAAATGGCTTAATAGATAGAAATAGACTTATACGAGAGGATGTACGGGCCTCAAAACATACAGCAACTTGTGTTGTGTTCTCGGAGCCATTTTTACCGTATAGGTTTCTTTCTTCAGGTTAAATATAGATGATACGAAAAATCAGTTTAATTACAGCTCAATATCGATACAAATTTCTGCATTAATATTTGTATTATATAAAATTAGAATAATGGGAATATTATCTAAATTAAAATGAATTACACCTAATTTTAAATTATAGGGATAACTTATACTTTTCCAATTTTATAGTCAAATATTTTATCAAGCGGATAACCTAATGTTTTAATTATTCATCCATCAAATATGTTTTTCTACCTCTAATTATCCACTTAAACATTATTGTTATTATTATTTTATTATATACTAGTATATGTATACTTCTGTTAAGCATATTTAAATTTCTGGAAGCTCAGCCTGCCATCTTGGTACATTATATTTCTCTCACAATTGCTGTTTTCAGACTAGTAAATAAGTTTTGTTTTCTCTATCAATGAATAATAATAATAATAATAATAATAATAATAATAATAATAATTATTATTATTATTATTATTATTACCATAATTAACTATTTATCTTAAAATACACTGGTCGACAAAATCGAACTTTTTTCTCTCATCAAAGATGTATATACACTTTTCTACACCGGTTTTGTACGCTGATTCCAAATCTGTTTTCGATTTTCCTCTAGCACATCTAATTATCGAAATATGACTGGTGTTAATTTCAGCACAATTGATCGTAAAAGTACAACTTCATTCATAAAAAGAAATGTACACCAACCTAAAAACGTTGCGAGTACAATTTTCGGATCACCTGAAGATCAGGGCCCCCAGCCTTCTTTAGTTAGCCTTATAAGGCTAACTAACGAAAATATCACGACCTAACCTAATCAATCGTTAGGTCAACTGTACGCCCTTGAAGATTGGTTAGGTTAGGTCGCGATATTTTGGTTAGTTAGCCTTATAAAGCTAACTAACGCAGGCTGGGGGCCCTGATCTTCAGGTGATCCCAATTTCCTTTTGTAAACCTTGTCCGGATCGTCGCGGTACAACACCCAGCAGGAGTTTGTCAGCATACTTTCGTTCCAGAAACCTTGGTAACGATTTTCCTTTAACTGGATGTCTTGATGGAAGCGTTCCCCCTGTTGGACTCTCACCGCGCCAAGGTTTTCGGGAAAGAAATCAAGATGCGAATGTAAAAATGTATTTTCAAGGACATGCGACAGCCCATTTCTTGATATGCAACGAGCAGTTTCTGAACTTCATCTTTGTATGCGGGAGACTTGTGGTTACCCAAGAAGTTTCCACATATTCATTTGAAAGCCTGTCATGCTTTTAGTTCTAAGGCATTGAGGCTTTCTTCAAAGCCTTCATCCTGCAGAACCCCTCTGATTTGGAACCCCATAAAGATTTCGTCCTTCAATTTCGCGACACTAATGTTTGCAAATTTCTCAACAAGGTATCGAAACCCTCTCGAGTTCGCCTTACCCATCGCTTTCACAAAATTTTTCATTAAGCCGAACTTAATGTGGAGAGAAGGCAGGAAAATCTTTGGATCAACTAAAGGAACACACTTGACACTGCCCGTTCCTGGCTCTTATGTGCTTCTTTGATGCCAGTCACGTCTCATATAATGATCCGCGGTAGCACGGCTGTCCGATAGGCATAGGAAACAGTATTTCGTGAACCCTCCTTGCATGCCCATTGACATACCAATGACTTTGAGATCACCACAGATATTCCATTGATGAGTGCTGTATTGGAATGCTTCGAGTAGTATATTCATGTTATTGTACGTCTCCTTTAGATGAACGGAGTGGGTGATCGGGATGGACGGCTTTAAGTTCTCGTTATGCAGGAGAACCGCTTTCAAGCTTCGCTGTGAGGAATCAATGAAGAGGCACCACTCAGATGGTGTGTGTGTGTGTGCTATGACAATTCTCGAAAAGTCCAGTGATATCATGGCAATAGCAGAGCGGACCGTCTACTCTCTTTGGAGAGGGCTATGTCTCTAATGAGGTCATTCAACTCGTTTTGGTTAAGCCTCTCCGGCTCCGATTGCTCTTCGTCAGGTGTGTATTCATGATCGGCCGAAGGTCCTGCATCTCCGCCAATCGCACTTTCGTCGGATTCTCTTTCGCCTTGTAAAGAATAGAGTCCATGTTGTGGAGGAACCGGAATCGGCATCGTGTCATCGTGAGGGATCGGTCTGATCGTGGAGTCTACGTTCGGATAAACGATGTTATGTTTGTTCTTCACGTTGAATCCAGTTATGTTAACATTGCAAAAGTAACAATCGCTCTGATGGTCTCTCGGTTCCCTCCATATCATGGGTATAGCGAACGGCATCGACTTTTCCTTTGGTTCAACCAGTCACGTAATCCATTCGAACGAGCGGTACAGATAACATGTGGCGCCCACACCTTATCTTGGTCGCCTAGTGGACAGTCGAAGTATAACCGGTAAGTTTTCTGAAGATCCATCATGATTGTACGCTAGGGTGGTCCATAATTTCACTTTTTAAAATTTTTAATGGTCCAACGGGCTAATGTTGTGGGCATTGGTGCAAGAAACAACATGGTTACCAGTTTTTAGAGTTCCGGTAATATCAGACCCCCCCACATCCAATTTATATGGGACCTAAAAATTTGACTGAGAAAACGAAAGATTTTCCGCTTCTCTGTGAATAAACATATGACTATATTATTTTTTCTTGGTAATAATATATTATTTTAATTAATTATATATTTTACGGGTGTTACCCCCACCCTGAAGCATCATCCCAGGCAGCTTCCGGCGATGGGCTCGAAATTAGACCAGCTTATCAAGCCAGTTACAGTATATTTCGAGTTGGGAACAAACCTGATTCCAGGTCCCCATCGTTTTTTTTTTAAATTTATTTTTAAACAAAAATGAATTCCTTTTACAATGATTAAAAAATTATACCAAAGTTTAATTAAAAAGATAAATATTTCTGCATAACATTACAAAATAAACACTCACTTAACATAATTATACATTTCAGCCAAAGATTTTTTCTTGAAGTCTGGAAGAAGGCGTCGATGTTGCTCTATAACTTTTACCAGAAATTGTTTTTGTGATTCATCATTAACAATTCTGTCTTTGAAATCTTCAGTGAGCTTGATTGCTCTCTCGGCAGGATCATTCACAACTTTCATATTTTTGACAAAGTTCTCCATAACTTGGAAAGATTTGCAATTTTTCCAAGAAGTAACAGGTTCATTTAACCAGTCACCACTAGTACCCAAGTATTGGAAAACAATTGAAGAACCCTTACCAACTAACTGATACAGCTTACTTGTATTTGTTAGCTTAGGGAAGATTGGCTGACCTTTGGGAGGAGGGTGTTGCGGGTTGATTTGACAGACTTTCTTCATTGACTTTGCAATCAGACTTTTTTCTGCATCTGAAATTTGCCGGGAAAACAAAGCAAGTGGTACTAGTTCCTCAGTCAGATACCATAGCTGACCATTTAATCCCTTAAGAGCACTGGATGGCTATGCGAGAGATTCAGCCTATCAGCCGTGTCAGAAACCATTTGAGAATCGAAAATGCGAATTCTATTTTTAGGATTTCTTTGAGCCGAAGGTTGAAAGTCGGAATCATTTGATTCATTACTTGATTCATCATTATCTATAGGAATGTCATCATCAGGTGGGATATTCATTTGTTCAACACTGGGTCCTGCATCCATGTCTGCTAAGAGTTATTCTTTTCTCTCTACGTCATGTCAAATTCTTTGGTTTCGTCTTTCTGTCCGAGTTACATAAGACTTATCAAGGCTGGAGACGTACATATTCCGAATAGTTCTTTGATCTTCAAGGAATTTTATATCTTCGCTTTTGTTTCTTGTTGTTCTCATTCTGTCTTTCATTATTGTTTCAATAACATCTGCTGCCGATATATCCAATAGCATATCTAATTTTTTACAAAAAAATATCTTTTTTATCTTCGAAAGTATTCCTGTTTTTGTGTTTTTTCAGTGTTTCATACTCATTAACTAAAGTCAGAATCTTTTCTTTTGGTCTTCTGCTTTTGGAAATATCTTGCGTTTTAATGCCAGCTAAGTCCCAGAATTTTTTAACTTTATTAAGTACAACTGTTGCAGCCTCTTCTTTATTGTTCATAACCATATCATTTCTTTTTAAATGATAGAAATGCTGAAGTGCATCTGATTGGGATGGTAGCTGGAATAGTCCTGTAGGAATCAGTTCATCTTTAAGATTACCAATAACTGGATCATAACTGCTTTTTCTTAACTTTATATTTAATTTCTTAGGAGTAGCCATGATATTCATTTAAAATAAGATTAGAATGAACCAAGTGAAAAATGCATCATATACTATATACATCATTGGATATCTGAAAAACATAAAATATTGGCTTAATCAGCTGTTATAGAACATTTCTATGTATACTATTATGAATAAATAATCAATTTATACACCAAAATGTGCAAAGTTGATTTCTGAATAAATTGATATGCAATATGTATTATGTATGCTTTTATTTAAGATTAAATATGATTACTCTAAAAAAAATGTTTAAAAGATGTTTTTACTCAGTTTTTTACTATGCAATATAAATTGGGGGTAGGGGGGGGGGTCTGATATTACCGGAACTCCAAAAACTGGTAACCATGTTGTTTCTTGCACCAATGCCCATAACATTAGCATGTTGGACCATTAAAAATTTTAAAAAGTGAAATTATGGACCACCCTATTGTACGCCGTTGTGATTTAGTCGCGAACGAGCCGCACACGTTACAGAAATTGTCGGGGTGATTTTTACACTTTCGAGGCATGATGATCGATGAGTGAGTTAATGTAAATCACCTATAAAAATAAAACGTGTAAGTGGGCGACACAAAACAAAACACAACACACAGCTAGACATGTGACTGTTACGCCAAAGAATAAAAGGGTGTACATGTGCAACGTTTGCAAATTTGTGGGCAACAACTGCTCTCACTTAAAATACAGTACCATAAGACAACCTGCGGAAAGCCTAAGCTGAAACAACAAAATGCCATACATGAGCGTACGGAAACGGTAAAGCAGAAACCTACACGTAAGCTGCAAATACTCCGCTACATGTATAAAGGACGCATATTATACTGTATATTGTATATATAGTATTATATATTATATATAGTTATATGCATATTATATATATTATGATCGGTTTCATTTGGAATCAGGGTCCCAACAGCTAACTAGCTCACCCATAATTATATCTGATGAAAAATACTTGTTGGCTAGTGTTATTTTCTTAACCTTTATTATACAATTACTTTCAGATCTACGATTCATGACCACTAATGTTTTTCTAACGGAGAAAGTGCAGAAGCGATTCTACAAAATTGTTTTGGCGAAGGAATATATATATATATATATACAAGGTGTACATAAAGTCAGGATCTATTTTTATGAAGCACTTGGAAATTATATGGAATTCAATCATAAAATGATAAAGTGGTAACATTTATTAAATAATTAAGAGTAGGATTCGACGTGACGCCCATCAGTATCCCTGCACAGCTCAAATCGTTCCGCAGCATTTCTAAACACATTCTGGAGCATTTGCGGGGTTATGTTATCTGCAGCAGTTCGTATAGTGTACGTAAGTTTTCAAGACTCGTAATCTTCGTTTGATAGACGTGCGATTTGATAAAGCCCCATGCAAAGAAATCTAAAGGGGTTAAATCTGGTGATCTCGCTGGCCAAGGTCTGTTGCTTCCGCGTCCGATCCAGCGATTTGGAAAACGTCCATTTAGATAATTCTGAACAATTTTGGCATAGTGACAAGGAGCACCATCATGTTGATAGACGACGGTACTAACAATCCTATCCCCGTATTTTATTACCGGTAATTATGAACAATAAAACTTTGTAAAATATATTTTTCAGTTATTTTGGGTCCAATTAAACGATTTTTATATCCCAATTTTTTTTTTACTTTTCGACTTAATTTGGGTATGAAAGGGTTAAAGTGTACAATCATGTCTCATAAATAGTAAAGAAAGCCTCCCAAGTTGTAAGTATGATAAGATCAACCTTTCAATACTTACACTCAAATACATTTCTGATTTTATATAAAACTTTTGTAAGACCACATCTTGAATAATGCAGTTCAGGCATGGTCACCCTACCTAAAGAAAGACATCATTGAACGAGAAAATATACAGAGAAGAGCAACTAAACTAGTCCCGGAACTAAAGAATTTAACTTATGAGGAAAGACTAAAGGAACTGAAACTTACCACACTGGAAGAAAGAAGATCAAGAAGAGATATAATTAAAGTGACCATATTTTTAGGAGCAAAAAGCGGGACATTTTTCTATTTTTGGAGTTATAAACTAAAATGACTATATTTTCAGGAGCCAAAAGCGGGACACCTCTCTACCTCATATATATATATATATATATTAACTGCAAACAACACAAGGTATAATTGATGTAAAGAACGACGCTTGTGTAGAAGAACGTTCCGCACAAGATGAGGAGGGAGAACGAACAAATGAAAAATGAGGTAACCACCCGGGAATCGAACCCGGGATCTTCCGATTGCCGGTCAGATATGCTATCCACTGCACCATGGGCCTCGATCAATCAGAAGTCGTAATTATCCTACATACGAGCATGAACCATCTTGTGTGGAACGTTCTTCTACACAAGCGTCGTTCTTTACATTAATTATACTGAGTGTTGTTTGCAGTTAAAATGTGTATATATGTACGGCATGCGAAGGTGTCCCTCAGGGCATTGGTTTCTGCTAGTATGTAGGAGAATTACGACTTCTGATTGATCGAGGCCCATGGTGTAGTGGATAGCATATCTGACCGGCAATCGGAATATCCCGGGTTCGATTCCCGGGTGGTTACCTCATTTTTCATTTGTTCGTTCTCCCTCCTCATCTTGTGCGGAACGTTCTTCTACACAAGTGTCGTTCTTTACATATATATATATATATATATATATATATATATATATATATATATATATATATATGGAACATAATTATTACTTCACTGTTTGTATTTTTCTCTTGAGTATATATTATGAAAAAAATTAACTCAACTGAGAATGGCTTATATCTATGACATACCAATACACAATATTATCGTACTTACTTTTCAATTCCCGTACTTTTCAGTAGGTGAAATCTTCTGAAGTAACTCCAGAGTTGATTTCAACATAGTGTAGAACTCCATATAGGTTTGATTGAAGTTAGTTAAAAGTAAAGCTTTTAGAGTTGAGACTTTCAGTTGTGCTTTCTCAGATGTCCACGTCTTATTCATTTGAGGGAAAGCACGTTCAGTCGAAGCATTAGTTCCTGGAAGACAGAGTATGAACTGAACTAATGCTGACATTCGTTGATGATTGACATCTCTGGCCTTGAAATGAGTGACTACTTCCACCCAGTGCTGGTCTGTTGATAATTTAGATGCATTCCACTCTGCTACTTTCTCATCACTAATGTACTTTGCAAAACACGTGAACTCATCAAATAATTCAGTGTCAAATTTGGGGTCAAATAGTTGTTTTTCAGCAGCAAAATCCATTGTTTTCTCGACAACTGACCACTTTGGAACTTGTTTTAATAAAGCCCACTGCATACACTCAACGTTTGGCAAGTGACCCGACCACTGATCCAAGTACTTAACACATGTGTCATAAAACTCAACTAATATTTTCTTTACAGATAAGGAATCATTAGAATCAATCAACCCATCTTGTTCAAGTTTGTTTACAAGACTTCTGACTGAGAGTGGCACAAACACATTATCTTTCTTTGATTGCAAATTATTCTTCAGATCAGAAAGTGCACTCATCACTTCCACAACTGATATATGTTCACCCTCAATCTTTAAAACCACTTGGTGAAAGGTGGCTGCTTGACAGTGCACAAAGTTGAGCCAGATCTCTGATTGTGGGTTTTCAAAAAAGTTTTCAGTATCACTGGACACTTGCTTTGGCTCAGAAAGTATGATCTTAGACCAGGAAACAACTTGAGTATTCTTTCAACTGCAGGCATTAATGCCAGTAGTATGACCTCAAAATGACAGAGTGCAGGAATGTTGCAAATGTTACGTAATGTTGCAAGAGTGCCAACCCCAACCCCCTTTGTTATAAGGCACCCCGACCCCCCTTGTTGCCAACCCTCCTTGGTGCCAACCCCACCCCACCCCTTTGTTGCAAGGCACCCCCCCCTTTGTTGCAAGGCACCCACACCCACCCTTTGCTGCAAGGCACCCCCTTTGTTGCCAACACCAAAATGGGGTTGCAAGGGGTATGCAACTTGGAGTTATCCTCCCAAGCTGAACCCCCCAAAGGGGCATACCTAACCTAAGGGAGCCTCTTTGGGGGAGAAGGTGGACGGCCTCACCCCCCAAAGGGGCAGAAGAGGGGGAGCCTCTTTGGGGGAGAAGGTGGGACGGCCTCACCCCCCATAGGGGCAGGAAGAGAGAGAGAGAGAGAGAGGAAGGTGGAGAGGACCCAAAGGAAGGGTCTTTGCTTGGCGACCGCCAAGCCCATATGAAGTCTTCAGCCAAGTCGCAGCTCTGTTATAGGCCCCTAATCAGCCAGGTGGCTTAATCAGCCAATGCCTCCGGGCATCATCAGCCAGTGCCTCCGGGCATCATCATCTCCGGGCATCAGTTGTCACGTCGCGCGTTGGAGGGCTCGAGTCCCGTGCGTACGGTTGCTGGGCGCCCTAGGCATCAGCCCGTCCGGTTGCTGGGCGCCCTAGGCATTACCCCGTCCGGTTGCTGGGCGCCCTAGGCATCACCTCGTACGGTTGCTGGGCGCCGTAGGCATCAGTCCGGTCCGGTTTGTGAGCGCCCTAGGCATCAGCCCGTACGGTTGCTGGGCGACCTAGGCATCACCCCGTCCGGTTGCTGGGCGCCCTAGACATCACCTCGTACGGTTGCTGGGCGCCGTAGGCATCAGTCCGGTCCGGTTTGTGAGCGCCCTTGGCATCAGCCCGTCCGGTTGCTGTGAGCCCTAGGCATCAGCCCGTCCGGTTGCTGATGGACAAGACATGCTGTGCCTCGTGAAAGGTGTCTCTTTGGAAGGCTGATCGATATCGCCCCTCGGTTATAATTTTGAACACTCTTCTGTCTTTAAGATTTCTGTTAACCTTTGATTTTAGGATTAGAGTATGTGCAGGGTTTCCTTTGTTTACGATTTCGTATAATAAATCATTCGTAAGATTTGAATTTTTTAAACTTACGTTTAAGTCTCTCACAACATCCTTAGCCGAACCATAACGACCAGGTCCTAGTGTTACTTCTGTACTGAAAAACTGTGCAACCTTAATCCGGGTTGCACACTCATTAAAAACGGTATCTTTATAATCAATATTTAAAAATAGGGTGTCCAGCTGAATTTCACATATCTCCACCTCATACGAATCACGGCCAAACTGAATGGGTCCATGGAGCTCTGTTACAAAGTTGGCTAGTGTGTTGTTAGGGTGTACAGACAGGGACGAGGAAGACCGGAGTGTGACGTAGAAATGGTTAGGAGTCATGGTGCATACTAATTAAGCTTCATTACAGCATCAGCTTTTATATAGTTATTGAAGCTTTCTGGGTAACCTAGCCACTTCACCAGGTACATTTTTCAGTTTCCTGTACCTTTGCTTCCTAAAATTTTCTCAATTTTAAACACATTTTTTCCTAAATTAAAGGCCACTTTCTGCAATTCCTCGCGGTAAAAGCCTCCCGAGATCTCTTCTCCATTCAAATCTTCAACGTAATACATCATTATATTGCCCTTAGATCTCATAGCCCTAACTTTAAAAATCTCGCGTGTCCAGCCTTGCTCAAATCCCTTCGCGAACTTATTCCCCGAACGTGACAGCCTACATAGTCATTGATTTTGAAACGTGCAGAGTGTGGTGGTGGTGGCGGCACTCCATCTCTTCTCGGGCGCTTGCCTCTTTCTAAAACATCGTTGGGCGTTGCACCAATCATACGATGGTGTGAACGGTTATAGGATGAAGCCAATGAACCGAGAACGTTTATATATATGTGTGTTTTTATGTGTAAAATAGCGATGAGTGCGTTCCTTTATGGTACGTTGAACTTTTTCAGCTAAAGAAGCCATATTTATAGAATTGGAAGTGTAATAGCTGATATTAAACTCTGACAGCATGTTCTGAAAAGCGCGTCCTATAAATTCTTTTCTCATATCCGTACAAAAATAGCCAGGAATCCTGTTTTCTTTGAACATCAGCGTTTTGACCGCTTTAGCATCTGTTTCAGGCGATTTATTTTTCAGGGGAATTAGCCACAGGTATCTAGAGAATACATCTATTATGAATAGGATGTAACAGTAGCCATCGTTATAAATTGAATATCTTTGCATGTTTGTTAAATCTGCCTGCCAAATAGAGTCAATCGAGGAGGCTGTTGTCTTGGCTGTTTTAAACCTTTTTCTCACCGGTTTATGAAGTGTATAAGCATCCTGTCCCCGGAAAAATCTCTCAACATCTTTTTTCCTTACAATATAAACACCTCTGTACAATCTGTTAACACCGCCATAGGATGCTGGGTTAGAAATGTCATAAAAGTGTTTACTTAATACGTTAGCCATTTGCGTAATTTAGAGGCACGTGGATAAGGTTGGTCACCTGTTCATATCTTCTTTCTCCTCTTCAGAGACACTGCAGCTACTGGGGGCGAAGGTGTACTCAGTTGTGACACGTGCGGTGTATGTTCCAAGTCGTTTAACCTATTCAGATTACCTATCAAAGTGTTGGGGCATTTATTTATTGTAGTCTTGCTTTAATACGTCTCCATCCTGTTAGTGAGGACCTATCCCACTTTCCCACGAGATCATGAACAATATCAACGATATTGGACCCTTGTACCCTTGTTCCTTCAACAATGACCTCGCCTGTATCGGCCCACTGTATGATGGGGTCCTCACTCAATAGATTATAAAGACTTAACCCAGGGCCGGATTAACCATTAAGCAAAATAAGCCCGTGCTTAGGGCATCAAGGGAAGGGGGGCACCACAGAAATTTTCCATTGTCGGATTTACCATGGATTTATTATACTATTATAATCGCAGCTTATAGCCTATAAGCTGTTGAAAACTGAATTATATATATTCATATATAGTATTTATTTTTTTTCATTGTTTGAATTTGTAGTGAACAACAACCCTTTTGAGAGAATAAATATATTTCGTTGTAATCACACACTTTACGCTTTGCGTTATTATTTTGTTTATATCAAATCTTTGAGCGCCATATTAAAAATACATATAGATTAAATATTTTCGTGTGCTATAGTAAATGTAAAAACAAGATTCAGTCATGCTGAACTTTATAAAATAATTGTAGAAGACAATATTGAGTGTGCCTTCCCAAATGTAGAAATTGCCTTTCGTATATTTTTAACATTAATGGTCACAAATTGCTCAGCTGAGCGTTCATTTTCTCAGTTGAAGTATATTAAAAATACCAACAGAACAACTATGCAACAAGGCAGGCTGGATGCCTTATCTCTACTAAGTATAGAAGCAGATGTGTTACGTAAGATTAGTTTTGAGGATCTGATCAAAGACTTTGCAATTAAAAAAAGTAGGAGAAAACTTTTCAAATATAAATGAAGTGGAAGTATACAAAAATAAACATTATTTTCCATCTTACTGTAAGTTTTGTTTCATTTCAAAAAAATAAAATTTTATTTTATGGTTTATTTTTGTTTATATTTTGAATTACATATATATGGGGCACCAAAATCTTTTAAGTGCTTAGGGCCTCTAAAGGTCTTAATCCGGCCCTGACTTAACCCCTTATTCCTCAATGTATGGGGGAGGCTGTTTTTTAGCAAATGTTCGATGTGTTGTGTTCCGCTGCTCTTTGGTTGCCCAGATCCTCTGTCGCTATGCTCAGCGCTACTCGAGCTGTGCCTCACGGGGGGCCTTGTAGGATGCTTATAATCTTCGTACTCATGAAGAAATTTCTGCAAAGCCTCTTGGTACAAGATCCTTTTCTCATCAGGTGCCTTTTCACTGTTGAATAGGGCTAGCAACTCACTTTCCATTCTTTTAAGTCTACTTTTACGGGGTCTAGAACCGCATCTGGACTCCTTTTAATGAAGCATACACCTCGTGCGGAATCACAACCACCTTCTTCATTATTTTAATCTAGTCAGTAAAGGGCCCCAAAACTGAAAATAAGATGGGCAGGAACGAATCTCCTCTTTGTACAATAATACGCTTTTTCTTACGCACAGTCTGGCTTTTATTGGCGAGCGTCCGTATTATGTTCTTGTAACGACGTAAGCGAGTCTTCTGAGAGGGTTTCATTGGAACATTACATTTTATAACATTAAGGCAGATTTCACAGATGCATTTTAAAAAGCCAGAGTCGATATTTTTAACAAACATCTGCTGCAATGCCCGAGGCAGTCGTTGATAGATTTGTATTAATTCGCGGTATTTCTTCAGCCTATTCATCATTTGGAATATACACGGTTTCAGGTTCGCTTGGAAATATGTTCGTTCTTAGAAGCACACTAAACGTGTTTTGCGGGTGAAGGTCACAAAGCAAATATCCATAACGTTGGTTTGTGGCCTCTTTATAATCCTCCAAAAACTACTTACGCTGATTCGGGAACATTTGACTGCCTAATACCCCAATTTGTGACACATCTCTACGTTGCGCGAATAAGACTAGATAATGTGTATTTAGCGACACATCGCGCATATATCTATTTTTGAAAAATAGATTCTGATTGATGAAGAACACGCTTATGTTAAGGTGGTGGGAGAATACTGTAAATGTCTCTGCAAACGTTTTATCCATTTCCAACATGAGGTCGTCAATTACGATGACTGTGTTCATTTCCCTTTAACGAATTAGCGTCATAGACCCCCTTGTGGAAAAAAACATCATCTTGGTACTCGTTGAACACTGATTGGTATGTCAAACAGCACCATATAACTTTATGCACAAATTTTGAGAACATTTCCCCCTTTCCTTAATGATTTTAAGCATAAACACCGTTTTACCACATCCTGTAGGTCCAGATATAATACATGTGGATGGGCTTGTGAACCTGAATTTTTCTACAGATTACATTTCTAACACGTCACACCCCTAAGTGGGTCATTTACAAAATATTACAAATAACGAGTGCTGCTCCTTATATTTTGTTTTCTTCTTCCACAGAACCGTGAATGACGACGATGTACACTCCCCCATCATCGATATCAAGGATGAACCCGTTGACCATGCATCTACAGTAACCACCCCCGCCGATGAGCCCTCATCAGCGCCATCTGTTGCACGTTCAAAGCGGAGGTGTGATGACGAATTCTCCACGTCAGGTAATAGAACGTCAGTAATAGAGCCCCAACCCTCAACATCTTACGCAACCAACCCCACAACAGCGTCTTCCCCAAATATAACCCCTTACTCATCCTCCACAGCTGCTCCCCGTTCTGTTGAGGATGGTATAACATTTGAGTTGGTGCGCACCGCAACCCCAACCCCAGCCTTGACTAGAAATCGGTATATAGTCAGGGTTGATCCTAGATCCGTGTATAACAACGGTATTGAACACGGAAATACGTCGCGTGGTAGAGCGTATTGTAGAGTTTGCCCTTCAGAACCACGACGAGCGTGAAGTCAGGACGAGGCTGTCCTTCGGATTCGGGTCAGATGACGGTGATGTAGATGATTTTTGGGTAGTAGTACCATTCAGGCGTTTGGCGGCTGAAGATGTAGAGTATATATTAGGTCGTATAATGCAGGCCTCCCAAAGTAGTATAGCCTTCAATATGGAAAACTTCACGGTAAATATTGACCGTGTATTCCGTGTTGCGGGTCATAGTGCCACACCGTGTACTCAACTTCAATTCTCAGGCTATTTATAGACGGCATATAAACGTCGATCGTGGTTGCGGCTTTATAGCAGTAGTCTTAGCTCGTATGTTTACTGTGCTAAATACGGGGTCCGAGCAAATTTGGCTGCCTACGGTAATAGAGCGTGCCCGTAAACTAGCTGTAGACTGTAAACTTGAGTTTGATTGTAATATGGGTCCTGAAGAGCTGATAAGGGTAGAACAGGAAATGAATGCTCGTATAGTTGTATTTGGACTGGATGATCGTCGTAGAACTGTATATGTTTTTAAAAGCAGTGTGAGAGATCGTACAAGACCCTTACTTATTTTAGGACTGTCAGGTACAACATATCTCCCCATCCGTAATATAAGGTGCCTTTACGCGAGTTATGACAAAAGTCGAAAATATGGAAGGCATCATGATTTGTGTAAGGGGTGTCTCGAGTTTGCGGATGATATAGTGAAACATTGTAAAGAATGTCACATGGTATGTCAGCAGTGTAAAAGCACCAAATGTGAAAGCCGTGTAGTTGAAGCTGAGAAGAGGGATTGTAATGTGTGTAGACGCACATTTTTCAATAATAACTGCTTTGAGATCCATAAATCAATTGGCACGTGCAGGAAAATGAGAATCTGTGAATGAGGCATGTTTAGGCTGACCATATTTCCTTGAGACAAAAACGGGACATTGGGATGGCAAAAAAGGGACGGGGGTTATGTAATATTCTGTATTCATGAAAAAGTAAGTACATAAACATATTGAGCTTACAATTATTCTTCAGTGACAGAACCCATACAGAACCCATAAAAACAACGGTACTGTCCCGTTCAAAACGGTACGTATGGTCAGCCTAGGCATGTTTCACATGATGGATAATTGGGGAAAGTTTACCCATAAATGTGACGAAATTCACTGCTCTACATGCCATGAGAAATATAAGGCGGATGGTGTAAAGCATGTATGTTATATGAAAGACGCGAAGCCTAAAAACAACCCTTGTATAAATGTGTACTACGATATAGAAACATACACGAACGCTGAAAGCAAAGAGGTCATTCCACATTTACTTGTGAGTCAGATTATCTGTGATGAGTGTATGGAGATCGAGTGCGATGAGTGTCACAAATGTGGTAAACGGATAAACGTTTTTAAAACGAATGTCCACGATAGCCCTGTAAAACTATTTGTGGCCTACAGGGTGTCCCGTAAGTCTGGACCCATAGGGAAAAATAATAAAATTACAAAATAGTCCAAAAATTTATTACATAATCTGTTCAAAGTGTCCGCCGTTGTGTCGCACACATAGTTGAAGTCGCAATCTCCACTGCGACAGCACTTTCTGAATCACAGTCGCAGAAATTTCTTGACACGCCTCCACAATGCGTGCTTTAAGGTGGAAAATGTTCTGAAGTTTGACCTCGTACACTTTGGCTTTCAAGTGGCCCCACAAATAAAAATCGTAATAAAAATTAATAAAAAAATAATAATAATAAAATAATAATAATAACATAATAAAAAAATATATAAATCCCTATGGGTCCAGACTTACGGGACACCCTGTATATTGTCAAGTTAGCGGACAAGTTCAAAAAAATGACTGTGTATATTCTCGCCCATAACGGGACAAAATTTGAAACACAGTTCCTTTACAAGGAGTTGCTTGAGCACGAGTCCTCTGAGATATTTACAGGTGATCCATTGAAAAGAGGCAACAAATTAATACAGATGCAAATAAGAGGTAATGTACAGTATTTACAAGAAGTCTCACGCTTCTGTCTCGTCCCAAGCTAGTCTGTTAGGTATAAAATGGGCGGTCCTTATGGCAGCGAAGGTGTGTTCGGATTGGTGCACATAACTGCTCTAACAGAATCAATGACGTCCATTATTACGTCACTTCTGCTACATTTTAGTGTTTAAAATACAAATGATTAAGAAGCAGAATGGAGCAAGTTTCGGGATGTTGGGATGGTTATGGAGCAATCCTAGTCATCATAATATTAGCTGGGCATTACATTATACCGTCTCAATATATACTGTAGACTATAGAGAACGACTAATTCGGCAAATATCCCAAATCATGGCATGATACCTAAGTTATTTTGACGCAGGTCTACATTATTTGCAATAATGCAATTATTGATATTAAGTAATTGTTGGGAATTGTTGCCAATATTGTTGTTTGTGATATATACCCTACGTGAAGAATCTAATGACCAAATTCCTCAGTGAACCTCTCACGCGCTCGCATTTCGAGGAAGTCACGGTCGTCTCACTAATAGATAGTTTATCCATTGTTTTAAGTGGTAACCTATTAAACGAACTATGTTAAACCTATTCCATCTTATGAAAGTCATTAGTCTAAAGCAAGACTGGTGGGCCGTGAATCAGAGAAATTTGCATTTGATTTGTTCATCGTAATTATTACATAATATAGTATACTGTATATAGTAGTATATAAAAGTTTATTGGTAGCATATCATATGACAATTCCCATAAACATGTGATGACCTCGATGTTGCCAGTTTTTATTTTTTTCCTGAAACTATTACCTTCTCATAGTTTGTTTCAACAATGCATATATTATCATCTCCACGAGCGTAGACATTGCAAGAAAAGATTTTAACTAAGGATAAGTAAAGTTCTTTCATGGTCACAATATATACTTTTATAGATGTCAAACATAAAAATATAATAAAATTCTATATTAACAAATATATATTCGATACACATTTACGTCATGGCTTTAACATCACCATTTCGTATAGCTCGCTCCGGTATCAATAATTTCTTGCAATCGTTGCGGCGTAGAAGAGGCCAGATTGTAGGGAATGTTTGGTGTTCGGCTTAAGCTCTCCCAACTATTCCTCGTGTGAGCTAAAAGTGCTTCAAATGTTCTTTCATTGCGTTGCTCCCATTCGTTAATCATTATTGCCCAAAGGTTTTCAATCGGATTCAAATCAGGAGAACGTGGTGGCAGAATTAGATTAATAATCTCTGGGTGATCTTCGTACCACGCTCTCACAACGTACAACGTTACTCCTATGAATGGGACTGTTATCTTCCATTAAGTAAAATGGTTCCGGTGCTGGAACCAGATACGCACGAACACTGGGTAGCAGCACCTCTTCCGGTATCTGGCAATATTGCTGTCCAGTAAAGCGTCCATCTACTTGAGTCAATTCTCCGACACCATAGCCAGACATCCAGCCCCACACACCGAGATTGATGTGACCACTACGTTTGCTCGGGAAAACATTTCCTTCTTCATAGCGTTTTCCGCGCTGCCTCCAACAATGCAAAGAATCATGACTATCTGTTGAAAATGTTTTTTAGTCACAGTACACAACTTTTCTCCAGAATTCTTCCTCCTGCGGCAAGTATTGCAAGGCAAATCCCATCCGCGCCTATTTATGCTCAATCGTCAATGCAGGTTTTATAGCTGGACGGCGAGAAAAATACCCTGCCTCGTGAAGTCTGTTGTTCACTGTATTTGCGCTACAACGAAGGTTCAGGTGTCTGTAAATATGCGTCGCTGGAACAAACGGATGCTCTCTGGCATGATTAACAATCGCAGCATCTTCCTCTTGAGATGTTGAACGCGGAGGACCAGACCTCGGCAAAGTAGCGATTGAGTTTTCTGCTTCATACCGATGAATCCACCGTTCCACAGTGCTTCGATGAACGTCTAGTCGTCTTGATATTTCTCTTATTGGCACACCATATTCATGCAATGTCACCATTGCTCCCCGCATTGCCTGGGTCGTCTCGTGGTGCACAGACGGCCTTTCCATCTTTGTGTAAATGGCTTATGTGAAGCGTGCTGGGACGATAAAGGAAATGAGGATACCATGCACCCCTTCTGAAATTGATTTCGGTTGTGAAGGGTACCAACCCTTCGAATGGTAATAATAATCAGCCAATTTCCTATTTTGTTGAACATATGCATAAAAAATTCGTCTTAAAAGCCAAGGATCCAAAGATTGTCAGCAATAGTTTATATCCCAACTGAATATAGTCAGCCATCAACAGTATAATCATATTTTATTTCCATAACTACTCATGACTACTCTGTCATAGTAAATAACCTTATTATGACTTAGGTAGTAGTGGTAATTCTGAGTGGCGGCCTCTAGCCACATACGTTAAACCTATCAGTGCGTCTAAGACCAGACTCTTCTGTTTCTGTCAATTCATTGTTAGTTTAAGGTATTTTGCTCTTTGTCTTTCTAGGTCTAGGGCATTAAAATAAATATTTGAGTTTGTGTTTAGCATTTCCTCCTCCCTTCGTAATTCCCCACCCAACCTCGTTTCCTTCGACATAGCAACGCTTACCTCCATCCTCATTCCACTTCCTTCATTAAACCTATTATCGCTTTTACTGTCCCTTCCTTCCATCCTTCAATGCCAGCGTTCTTAAACCTAGCACATAAATTATATAATATGGAATCTAACACCTTAGATCTCTACGCATTCATGTTACTTGAAGACGCCTGTGTCTTAGGGGAATCTAAGTGTTGAGAGTGGGCTTGAGGGGTAGTCTATAGATTATTACAGATGACCTTGAACGCTCCAACTATTTAAAAATGATTATTTATTACGCACATCATATGGCATAATACACACATGAATTTAAGTATCTCTTACACTATAGGAATGGAATTGAATCCTACCAGAGTTAAAAAGTCGCAAAATATGATAGATTAGTTTGTATTAAGAGGTCACTAAGAGAAAAGGATTTGGAGTAGAGCGGAAGGCAGAGAGTATATTTTCTCGAGTTTCGGTTATTATTAACGTTATATGGATACATTGCCATGCGGTGTGATCAGAGAGAGAGTTACAAGGAGTTACAAGGAAAAGAAGTACCTCAAAAGGCCTTGCGGCCCATACCGAGGAGGTACCAATGGCAACGGGTGCCAGGGAAAATTTTGTACACACTCAAATAGTGTGCAAGATTTGGTCTAACCTTTTCTTGAACTGATCCACAGAGGAACTGTTCACAACTTCTGAAGGTAACCTGTTCCACGTGTCACAGATCTTATACGTAAAGTAATTCCCACACACACTAGTCCTAAACCGTTTCAAATCCAACTTCCAACCATTGTTGCGAGTTGGGTTATCATTTAAACTAAACATGCTTCTAAAATCGACATCGTTGAACCCGCGTAAGAGCTTGAAAACCTCGATCAGTTGACCGCGCAGCCTCCGAGTTTCCAGCGAAAACAAGTTCAGGGCGCGTAACCGTCGATTGTAGCCCATATGCCTAACGGAAGGGATTAACTTTGTGGCCCTCGCCTGCACTCGCTCCAGCCTCTCAATATCTTTCCTGAGGGTGGGCGACCAGAACTGCACAGCATACTCCAGGTGCGGCCGAACCAGGGAATTGTACAGAGAGCACAATCTCCTTGTTCCGAAACTGAAATTGCCTCCTGATATAACCTAACAGCTTCTGGGCTTTCTTTTCCACCTCTACGCACTGTTTGTAAACTTAAGGTCGCTGCTAATTAGCACACCCAAGTCCTTTTCCAAATCAGTCACCTCGATATTACTCCCAACATCGAGTAGTCCGACTTGGGATTGGCATAGCCAATGTGCATCACTTTGCATTTACCCAAGTTAAACGGCATTTGCCATTTTTCGGACCACTCTCCTATCCTACCTAGGTCCGCACGCAGTTCCTCGATCGCTTCGGGCGTCCCAACATTGGCCCCAAGCTTGGTGTCATCAGCGAATTTGGCGATCCGACTGACGATGCCACCGTCGATATCATTTACGTAAATGATAAACAACAGTGGCCCCAAAACGGAACCTGAGGAACCCACTAGTGACCGAGGCCCAACCCGAACTAACCCCTTTAATTACAACCCTCTGCCGCCTATTCTCAGCCAGTTTTCAATCCACCTACCTATTTCCCCACCGATACCCAGCGCGCGCACTTTCGCCATTAGCCGGCGGTGAGGTACCTTATCAAAGGCTTTCTGAAAGTCGAGATAAAGTATATCAATCGCCCTACTCTTATCATACTCACCAACATGACGTGGAAAAACTCGAGCAAGTTGGTGAGACACGACCTATGCCGTCTAAACCCATGTTGGGAGTCCCCAAGCAGCTTGTAGGAATCCAAATGGTCAACGATCCTATCCGCTATTATCCCCTCTAATAATTTACCTACAACTGAAGTGAGACTAATGGGACGATAGTTCCCTAGACTTTCGTGATCCCCTTTCTTAAAGATAGGGGTCACGTTGGCTTCCCTCCAGTCACCAGGCACCTGGCCCATCTCCAACGATTTGTTGAAGACTGTAGCCAGGTGGGGAGCCACCTGGTCGCGCACCTCCCGCAACACTCTGGGGATAAACTGGTCTGGCCCAGGAGCCTTAAACGCGCTCAGTTTGTCTATTCTATCGGCAACGACTGTCGCGGTACATCGAACACTATCCAGGCCAGCACCTTCGTGCCTCACGCCTGGCTCGGGGATGATGCGGGTGTCCTCCCTCGTGAACACTCCCGCAAAGTACTCATTAAGCACATTGGCGATGTCCGCGTCGGAGGTCCGCAGAACGCTTCTAATGGGCTTCCTACTATTAACATAACTGAAGAACTCCTTAGGGTTCCCCTTGTAGAGGCTTGCCACCCGTAGTTCTTCGTTACGTTTCGCTAGTCTAACCTTCGCCTTCACTTCCCTACACAGGCGGACATACGCTTCAGTGTTCTCATGGGAACGATTGTCCTTCGCCCTCCTATACGCTACTTTCCTATTTCGGATAGCCGAAGCGATGTCACGATTGAACCACTTAGGCTGCGTTGAAGCAGGGATGACCGGTTTTGAGGGTATGGCAGCAGACTGCAGCACCATAAACTCGTCCCGGAATGCACTCCACACTCGCTCAACATCGCCGCCGCCTCTAACCCCATCCCACCTACGCTATCCCTGAGGCTAACAAAGTCCGCCCGCCGGAGATCGAGCTTACTGCCTCTCGAGTTACTACGCTTCACCCGAGGGACGCACACACGGAACCTAATCAGACCGTGATCACTCCCGCCCAACGATTCGTCAACGGTGAGGCCAGTGACGAGGTTGTCTTCGGTCGTGAATACTAAGTCTAGAACGCTTTCGCCTCGTGTAGGCTCATTGACCCACTGAGTGAGGAAGTTCTCATCAGCAAAGTCAACTAGCCTCCTCCCTTCAGCATCAGCAGTCCTGTCTTCCCACTTTATGCCGCGACAGTTGAAGTCTCCTAAAACTACACACACCCTATCCCCTAGCAGGCTACTGAGTTCGGTGTACAGGGCTGTATCCTCCTCGAGGAGGAGATGCGGAGGTCTGTACACCAAGATTAACCTATAGCTCGTCCCTCCCACATTCAGATCGACGCCAAGCAGCTCCCGTTCCGACCGGAACTGGCAGTCAACCGGACTCAACGTGTCCCTGACGTATATTAGTACCCCACCCCCCTCCCCACGGGTGCGGTCTTTGCGAAACATTCTATACCCGGGAATTTCGAACTCCCCAACGTAGTCCCTACGATCAGTATGAATCCAGGACTCGGTGATAGCAACGATATCCTGGTATTCTGATGCTAAGAGCGCCCGTAGCTCGCAAAACTTGTTCCTAACGACCTAGCATTAAAAAGCATTGCACGGAGGGAGCCTTCCCTATTCTGACCGCCCCCTAGCACGACCCGTTTCCCGAACAGCCAGGGCTGTCGGGAGTTGAAGAGCCCCTCACTAACGAGGGGGCAACTTCCGCAGGAGCCTGAGCCCCCTCCAACGTGGAAGGAGGGTCACCCACCTGTACCTGGACGCACCCTTCAGTTGAAGGTACGTCCGCCACCGGCTCATCATCATCCCTCCCCGGTGGGGGCCCATCATCTCTCCCCGGACTCGACCTCACCATTCTGTATAGGTGCCGGTCGAGCAGCGCGCCTAGCACACCTTTACCCTTGTTATTGAGGTGGACACCATCCCTCTGATAAAGGTCCTACCTACCCAAAAATGCGTCGAACGGGTCAATAGAGAGAGAGAGAGAGAGAGAGAGACAGACAAGACAGAGAGAGAGAGAGAGAGAGAGAGAGAGAGCGAGCTTTTAAATCACACCTTTTAAATGGTTTGTGGGTAAGGGCTTCACGTATGTTATTTTAGTCCAGAGTAGTTTATGTGGAGGTGTTAACGTAACTTGCACTTGGGACTGTTAATTGTAAGACAACTACCATAGCTGGGACTGAGACACGTTATCCCCTGCATACTCTATATATATCTATATACAGTATGTCTCTATATATAAATAGATAGAGTGATCAACAAAATGATAATGTGGACGTCATTGATGGGGTTAGAGCAATTATGTGCACCAATCCGAACACACCTCCGCTGCCATAAGGACCGCCCATTTTATACCTAACAGACTAGCTTGGGACGAGACAGAGGCGCGAGACTTCTTGTAAGCACTGTACAATTTAAAGACACTTTATTATTCACACCTTGTAAATTAGCATAGCTACCCAAGGTGATGGGCGTAGCAGCTGAGGTTTCAAAAGGATACTTCCCTTATACATTCCTCACAAGTGAAACTTTAAATTACGTATGACTTCCTCCACCCAAACGTTACTTTGCTATGACTGTATGAGTACAGATGAACTTGAAGATTTTGATCGATACTACAACAGTTTTAATGAAAGTAATCCTTATAATATAGCTGATGAATGTGAGTGTTATTGCGTGAATGATGTACGCGTGCTTAGAGTATGTTTCCAGGCCTTTAGAAGGATGTAAATATGCCGTTTCAAATGCGACCAGTTGCAAGTCGCAAACACCATCGCATCATTATGTTTTACGGTATTCAAGAATAACTTCATGTCTAAAGACACCTTAGCCATTATCCACAGAAACAACCCCCGCAGTTATGGCCACAAAGCTATTTACTGGCTCATACACCTACAGCAGCAGACAGGTGTATACATAAAGCATGCCCGCAACGCGGGGGAAGTACCCATTAAGGTTAATGGCCGTGTTTTTTGGGTTGATGGTCTAAGTGAAAACCGTGCCACAGGTGAGAAGACTGTGTACTCCTTTAACGGGTGCTGGTGGCATGGATGCCCCCGTCCTGAGTGTGGAATCGCCGGAGATAACCGCGGTAGGTCTCCTGCCGATTGTCTTGCATGGACGCGCACCCCCGATCAACTTATAGGCTCCCAATTCACTCTCAAAGTCTTGTGGGAGCATGAGTATGATGCACGGATGGAGACAGACGGGCAGTACCCTGAAGAAATAATCACGATCAAACGTTCAATGGTACTGGAGCCTCTCAAATGCGGTGATAGCTTGTTCGGTGGGCGTACAAATCCCTTCAAGCTATGCTTTCCACCTACGGAGGGTGTGAAGCTCCATTACGACGATTTCTGTTCTTGATACCCCTCCGTGATAATATAAATATATATATATATATTATATATATATATATATATATATATATAAACGACGTAAGTATAGAGGAGCGTTCTGCACACGAGGAAGAGAAATAACGAACGCTCCTCTATACTTACGTCGTTTCTATACATTAATATACTGCGTGGTCATTGCAGTTAAATGTGTATATATATATATAATAATAATATCCTTGAATAAACTTTTTTGTAAATGGCTATTAATTTTTGGATGTAATACGATCCACCCAACTATAAGTGACCTTTTGACCATAAATACATTCAGTGGAAATGTATCGATACATCAATTGGGCATTCAAAGGCTTGATTGAGGTCATCCCTACTTGTTGCAAATCACATCTTTAAATTATATATTTAATTAATCTATCTATCAATTATTCATATTTAAATTAATGAATAAATTTTGATGAATACCGTCCAAACCCTAATTTTAAAAAAAGGATAACACAGACAGAATCGTAATGGGACTTTTGTAATCTACTGTATATGTAATGTTTCTTAAATCTATACATTTTTCTACAAACGATTATCTTTGTGATAATTAATGTATAGTTTTAAGTCATTTTAAGCACAAACCTTCGGCCTTGAATTTGAGTTTCTTATTCTTTGGGAGGGAGGGGGCGCTTTTGCGGGCGTTCACCCTTGGCTCCTCCTTCCTGCATAAAAAATAATGTGTTTACAGCTTTTCATTTATATAGAAGTACACTGTAATCAGTCAAGAGGGCCATAAAATGGCGCAGTATTCAGGCCAGGCGAATGCGTGGCTTTACGCTAACTCCCGGATTATTAGCGCCAGCGGAAGTCGAACCCCCGATCTCTGTCTCTTCACTTCGCTAATAGGAAAACAGTGTCACCCACTCGGTTACGGATGCTGGTTTGTGTAGATGTAATGTTGACTTAAGGAGAAACCATGAAAGCATCCTTAATCCTGATCCTCGAGTATAAGGTTCATAACATGCATTGATGTATACATGATAATGATAATGATAATAATGATAATGAAATTACATATCATGATTTAGTAAATTAATGATATTTGATACGGCCGTAGTTTCGAACAACACCTATTCGAAAAGGTTGTGGTGTGGGAAAACGATATATCCTATTTTTTTGTACGCTTCTTCGGTAAAAAGTAATCAGAAATACCACACCATCATTAATAAAAACTTGTTTTACCAAAATAAATTGATTAATATGTCAATAACCGAATATATATATATAGTATATATATATATATATGTATGTGTGTGTGTGTGTGTGTGTGTGTGTGGTGTGTGTGTGTTGTAATGTTGTAGTGATAGCTGCTTGGAAAATAAATTTGGAGTTTCAGTTCACTTTGTTTCGGATTGAAATCTCGGCTGAACGCTAATACCCTTCGTCGAGATTTTACCTGTCGCCTCATCCATGCATTTCAGAAATAAAATTCAGGTGTTCAGACACCTGCCTGGCGCGTGATTAAGTTTATAGTTAAGCGTTTTAAGATTTTCCATAATTCTTAATAATAGTAAGAAGCATAAAGAATCGGGTATTAAGGCAGATTTCACAGATGCATTTTAAAAAGTCCAAGTCGATATTTTTCACAAACAGCTCGCCAGGGAATACGAGAGAGATAGAAGTTTTGTTTTGATGATTACTTCACTTTAGACATAAACAAATGCGAAGGCATTTTTTCTGAGGATACGAGTCATAAGCAGATTTTCAGAAACAGATTAGCTTCCCTGAAAGGTATTAATGTCTAAAACTGAAAATTATCTTTAAAAATATTTAAAACATAAATTATCAGATATATATATATATATATATATTATATATATATATATTATATATATATAATATATATATATACATACACACACAAGGTAGAGAATTTTGAGCTTATATACACAAATGCATACAACTTTTAAAAAAAAGGAGACTATTAATTTCATTTACTCGATGTATTGTGTGATATTTTACGCGTATCTGACGGAATGATTTATGAATTTAATGTGAACAGGAAATACTCCAAATTGTTATTTTCAGAAATAATGTATCTTAAATCTGGGTAGGCACCTTAAAAATGTACGTCAAAGAGAACTGAAAAGAGATATTTATTCCAAAACTCCAGAATGACTTGCTGACGAGATGTATCGTGTTAATTTTAACTACTCTTGGAGTGATTTAGTGTTATTAGAAAATATCTAACGCTGTTTTTGGTGGTGGAAAAAGGAGAGAAAGAGACAAACATGTCTATATATATAGAAACGTTGTCGAGGGATAAGTGGATGCCATGTATTATTATTGTACACATGACATCCACACACACACACACACACACACACACACACACACACAGACTATATATATATATATATGTGTGTGTGTGTGTGTGTGTACATATATAGCATTGGTAGCTTTTAGTACGTGCATAAACAACATTGGCTGGTACATTCGTTGATGACGGAGGGAGTTGTTTCCGAGTTTAACTTCGATATTGAAGATCTATGACCTTAATTATAAACATATACACACACACACACATATATATATTTTTTTTTTTTAACTGCAAAGAGAGACAGTGTAAATAATGTAAAGAACGACGCTTGCTAGAAGAGTGTTCGCACAAGAAGAGGAGAGAAAACAAGAAATGAAAAATGAGGCACCTCCCGGGAATCGAACCCGGAAATCGGATGGTCCTGGGTTCGATTCCCGGGAGGTGCCTCGTTTTCATGACTTGTTTTCTCTCCTCTTCTTGTGCGGACACTCTTCTGACAAGCGTCGTTCTTTATATATATATATATATATATATATATATACACACACAATAATAATAATGATATATATGTGTATAATGTGTGTGTGTGCTTTTAAGACAAAAGGTTGTTCAAACGATATATATAATATACACTGTGCCAACTGGCTGAGAATGCCTGGAGGCACTGGCTTCTACGCCAACTGGCTGAAAGACACTTATAAGTCACCTGATGCTGTCAAGAAATCTTATTAAGCGTCTGGTTGCCCTAGACGTAGGATGCTCTGTCTTCCTCCCTTCCTCTCTTAGGTTAGGTATATCCCTTTGAGGGGTGAGGCCGTCCCACGTTCTCCCCCAAAGTCTCTGAGGTTAGGGGGACTCTCCCAAGTTGCTGGGGAAATTTCCCTCCTTTTTTGGCACCCTAGGGGTAGGGGTTGACACCTTGCAACATTTGATCAGCATTGCAATTGCTCTGCACTTTCTCCTTTTGCGGTCATACTGCTGACGAGGAAGCTTCTAGCAGTGGCTATATCCTCCAGAACGGGACACGTCAGTGCGTCAACGTCAATGAAAAAAACGTGGAACGTCAACGCGAAGAAGAGGCAACGTCAAACCGAGGACATCAACGCACTGTTGGCCAAACCTCCTCAAATCTCCGTGCAGCGGTCAGTCGACTGCCTGTTGCGTGGCACGGTCAGAGTGCCGATCGACTCCTGGTGCCGGACCCATACCTGCGTGCTATTTTTTTCATTTACGCGGGGCAATTGCGTTCCGAACGTGCTCCCCGGACTACTCTTACTCTCCGGCGACATTAAGACTAATCCAGGCCCCACTACAACTTACACATGTCACCATACACAAAGACATAGACAGAATAGCACCATGAGACACGTACAGAAGTATAATATTAACATATTACAGTACAACGTAGATGGCCTCACAAACAAAATCATGCAGCTTAGGGAATTCGTATACAAACAAAACATTCACATAGCACTTATACAAGAAACAAAACTAAAACGCACACACAAAACACCCACCATCCCTGACTTCACGGCGATCCGTCAAGATCGTACTGGGGTTAACGGGGGTGGACTCATCACTTACATACGTAAAAGCATTAGCTACACTGATGCCACCCAAAACATTACAAACACAATCCAAGCAGATAACACGATAGAAATACAGGCAGTTAACATTAAAACACGCGCAAAACACAACATCACACAAATCGACATTTACATCCCACCAGATAGTTCACCTCAGGTGCCAGCCAATTACAATCCACAGTTACACAATCTGGCCTCTCTCACTAATGTCATCATAGGAGGAGACTTCAACGCTAAAGACACTAATTGGTACCTGCACAACCAAAGCAACACCAAAGGCGCCAACATAGCCACACAACTAAACAGACTCTTCATTCTTAGCAACACAGAAGAACATACACATATATCACATCAAGCAGGATACTCAAACTCCTCTCCAGACATAACGTTCTGTTCCCCCTCACTAGCAACAGGTACACACTGGAGAACAGAAAAACAACTGTCATCAGACCACCTGCCCATCATCATTACAACACGTCCTACACTTTGCCCCAACAGCCTTAGGCACACTAACAGAAATTACAAGAAAGCTGATTGGGAACAGTTCAAGATACAGACTGAAGAACAATTCACCACATTAAATAGCATACCCATCATAAATATCAATACAACACTCAAGACATTCAATCAGATCATCAATAATGCAAACAAATACATACCCAAAGGCCACATTAGGAAATACAACCCAAATACACTAGAGAAATAGCCCACCTCATATGGCAACGTAACAACCTCAAACATAAACAAACACCACATAGAAGCCATAAAACAGCAGATACAACAGCTCAACACAGAAATAAACAACAAACTTAAAGAAAAACAAAGAGAAACTTTTAGGGAATTCATAACAACACTAAACCACCCCACTGATACATTCAGGCTATAAAAGACTATAAACAGCATTACCCACTCTAACAGCGGCATTCCATTCACACCTTACACGGGGCTATCTGTCGCAACCAAAATCATATCGCAACATATACACAACAAGCTAACATTCTAGTTAATCATTACGCAAAGATAAGTCACCTAAACAGAGACAACAACCAGGAACACGCAGACAGACAAACAGCCAGACACAAGAAAACCTACAGACTCGACACAACCCTTACACCCTTCAATACAGACCAGATCACCAAGATCATCAAAAACATTAAGAATTCGAAGGCTACTGGACCAGACAACATATCTAACATACACGTTAAACACTTGGGCCCACAGGGAATACTAGCTCTCACAAACGTCAGCATATATTCATACCAACACTGTATCATTCCTGACATATGGAAACAAGGTAAAATTATTACACTACCCAAACCAAACAAAAATCCAACATAACCAGCTTCCTATAGACCCATTACTTTACTATGCACACCTTCCAAAGTAACAGAAAGACTAATCTTACAAGTCACCAACACATTAGGGCGGAGTGTTTTTACACTTTTTTAGATTTTCGTTTTGTAATAGCGCGGAAAGGTGGCTCTTCCACGTCAAAAGTGGGTGTGTAAAATCTCAGAGATCTGCAATAATATCTTCTGCCTCCGCATGCGCGTTGAAAATCCAAAAAATGCGCCAAAATAAGCATTTTTTTCAATATTTTCTTATAGTTTTATTTTTCACCCTACCTTCTTGTAATAGTGAGGAAAAGCATCCTAAAGGTTTATTTTAGACTAGTTTTAAATAGTTTTGTCCTGCGATAATATCTTCTGCCACCGCAAACGTTCGAAAATATGAAAAAATCCGCATAAATCACGTATTTTGCATATTCAGCCTATACGCTAATAAATTCACTTTGTACGTCATGTAGTATTCTCACATCGTTCTAGAAGCTTCCCCACAGCCTGGTATGGTGTGTTACTCGTCATTGCCATATACGGCAATGAGTCAGTCAGTGATGACTGATGAGTCATGACTCACACACTCTACCACGCCTTCTTGTTCTCACTTCCCCGCAGTGTTGTGCTAGCTACGTTTCGGGTCAGATGTGGATTGTGTTGCTCTTGCTGTTAATACATCTTTGGAACACGACAATACGGATATGTGGACATATACTGCATATTTTAGTGCATAATAATACGTTGGTGTAATATACAAAACTTCTGCAGAGTGCAAGAATATTTTACGTTTTAGGAGTAATTTCTTAATTTTTATATTAATTACTGTGTTTTTCACAATGTCAGTACCAGCTTAAGCAACAAGAACTTCTTCAAGTTGCCCTATATTTGTGGCTCCAGCTGATCTAGACAAGAGGTGCCGTCCAACCTATAAGGACGTCATGAAATATTTTCATTAAATAAGGTTGAATCTGAAGACATCGAAGAAAGAGCCTACAGTTGCAGAAATTTCGGGTGTTCTCTCAAAAACTCTCGAAGATTTGTGGAAAACAGCCTCTATTCCTCCTGTTTCTCATAACCGTGTCGTTCAAATGATGAAAAATTACCATGAAAAATCTCAAAACCTTCTAAAGTCAATAAAAAGGAAACAAGACAGTGACTCATTCAAAATTAAATTAAAACATTTCAAAATGAGGCAGAAAGCAAATTATTTGACATCAGTGCTTGCAAATGTGAACATTTTGATAAGTGTTCATGTGAAAACCATCTCAAGGTTCCAGCAATTGAACAAGACTTTCTTAAAGATCAGAGAACAACAAGAAAATTGCAATAGGCTCTCTCGATGTTTCACAAACTCGTAAAGATCTAGCAACTACTGCTAGAAGACAACAGAGAATGAAACAGTATGAACCAAAGCCATCTACCAGTAAAGGACAAGCAACTGAAACACTGTCATCAACATCAAGTGAAACAGAAGGAGCGGATTCTGATTATGAACCGACACAGAGAATCAAATCGATGGAACAATCTCATCATGGAACAATCTCATCATTGGCTATAGCTTGTGACAGAACTGGTGCGTCAGACAGGTCTGCTGCTATAATTGCTTCGGCTGTTCTTGAAGACGTGGGAATTATAAACGAAAAAGATTTAAGTTCAGTAATAGAGAGTTGCAAAGTAAGGAGAGCTAGAAAAAGAGTGAGCTCTATCATTCAAAAGAGAGATTACGAAGAAGAAACTATGGAAAGTATCTATTTCGATGGAAGAAAGGACAGAACTGCAGTGCAAGAAAAAGTTGGCAGTAAAGGTTATCAAAAAAATATAACAGAAGAGCATGTCACTTTGCTTCAAGAACCAAACTCGCATTATATTGGGCATGTAACTCCCGCTTCTGGCTCAGCACAGCGTATATCTTCTCTAATTTTGGATTTTTTCGCTCAAATGAGATTGATACTTCAGAAGTTAAAGCCATTGGATGTGACGGGACAGCAGTTAATACAGGACCAAAAGGAGGAGTGATAAGAAGTATTGAAGAGCACTTTCAGAGAGCACTCCAGTAGCTGATTTGCTTGCTTCACATTAATGAACTTCCCTTGCGGCGCATAGTGACTGACATTGATGGTAAAACAACAGGTCCTCATAGTTTTACGGGGCCTATAGGAAAAGAGTTAATTGATTTTGAAAAGAGACCTGTCGTTGAGTTTGAAGCAGTTGAAGCGGAAGAAATTGTAGTTGACAGAGATGATCTGAGCACGGATCAGAAATATTTGGCAGAAATCTATGATGCTGTGTCAAAAGGTGAATGTACTCCCTCTCTAGCTCAAAGGAAACCAGGCAAAATGGCACACTCCAGATGGGTGACAACTGCTAACCGCATACTTCGTCTCTACGTTTCAACTGAAGAACCTTCAGACAACCTTAAGTGTATCGTGGATTATATTACGAAAGTTTATATTCCAATGTGGTTTCAAATCAAAAGAAATTCTTCAACAACACAGGGAGCAAAACATCTTTATCAAATGATACAACGCTCGAGGTCGTTGAGTGCCCGCTGTATATAAATAATTGATCGTGTTATTCAGAGAAATTCCTATTTTTCTCATCCTGAGAATGTTCTCCTTAGTATGATTCACGATGAAGCAAAACATATCAGAGATTTATGATGGAGGAGAATCCTTAAGCAGGAGATTTTGTGTCAGCCGCAGTGAGAGTGTTTAAATTGCCCACGTTAACTTTCAGTGCAATGAGTACTACAACATGATTAACTGGCAAACTTGTGAGCTGTCAGAGCCTCCTCTGACAAAAGTTCTATCACGCTCCGACATCCTGAACTATATCTCATCAGGAGATGTACCTGATTTCATCCCACGCTTTCCTTGCCACACTCAAGCGGTTGAACGGCATATAAAGCTGGTAACAGAGGCTTCACCTGCAGTATGCGGTTCAGAGGCAAGGGATGGATTTATCAGAGCAAGAATAGAATCCAGAAAGAAAATGCCAAGAATGGAAGCAAAAAAGTGACTACAGTGTGTAACTAGCCTAAGTCCGATAATGGTAGGGTGGTTGGGTCGGGCAGGGAGGAACTCGAAATGCAGCCACCTCCACGTGGTGAGTTCTGAGTTATTTTGTCAATATAGTACATTCAATATTGACGAAATAAGCGAGGAGCTGCATGCATATTACATAATAAGTCATCAAAAATAAACCAAGGATATGCAAAGTAAACTGCATTGGTGGACCTAAATTATTTAATTGCTCAAATATATAAACTTAAATTATTAAAATATGATATAATGAATTGTTAACCCTTTAATGCCCAGTGTGTGAAATTTTCATCGTTAACTTTGGAAGCAATTTTAGACCTTCCAGTTCCCAATGTGTGAAATTTAACACATTTCGTATTTTATTAATTATGAACAATAAAACTTTGTAAAATATATTTTTCAGTTATTTTGGGTCCAATTAAACGATTTTTATATCCCAATTTTTTTTTTACTTTTCGACTTAATTTGGGTATGAAAGGGTTAATTGCGTTACTTAATACAGGTAATTAACGAATAAACTGTGGTGTAGGGCCAAAGTTGACCATAATAGCGTCATTATAAAATATGCTATTTATGTAAATTTTCCCATATTTTCGAACGTTTGCGGAGGCAGAAGAAATTATCGGAGGACAAAAATATTTAAAATTAGTCTAACATAAACCTTTAGGATGCTTTTCCTCGCTACTACAAGAAGGTAGGGTGAAAATTAAAACTATAAGAAAATATTGGAAAAATGCGTAGTTTGGCGCATTTTTTGGATTTTCAACGCGCGTACGGAGGCAGAAGATATTATTGCAGATTTCTGAGATTTTACACACTCACTTTTGACGTGGAAGAGCCACTTTTCCGCGCTATTACAAAACGAAAATCGAAAAAAGTGTAAAAACGCCCAGCCCTACCAATACATACATGCCACTATGACTATCTCCTACTCAACATGGATTCAGACCTCACCACTCAACCACGACTTTACTCACTAACCTCACGCAGCACATCATGGATGCATCAACTCCAGACGACCAGCTCAACGTACACTTTTAGCAACAATAGAAATTAGTAAAGCATTTGATGCTATCCCAAGTTTCCCTCTCATAAACAAAATACTCAACACAAATATGCACGATAACACTCACATGTCACATTTAATGGCAAGTCATCCAAAAGCAAACCTTTTCCGAACGGGGTCCCTCAAGGCTCTGTTCTCTCACCAACACTGTTCAACTTATACATGCATGATATTCCAACACCCATAGATAACAAGCTTACCTTATCATCATATGCAGATGACATCACTCTAACATCCACCCACAACAACATCGACACCGCTAGAAATAACCTACAAACATACATAAACAATATACAAGACTGGCTCACACACAATAGGCTCAAAGTAGCGACCACAAAATCAACCATCACCTTGCTAACAAGCAACGCAAAAGAACACCAGATAACTCCACAGCTTACACTAAACAACACCAACATTCCACACACTCACAGGACCAAAATACTTGGTGTCACACACAACACATCATTATCTTTTGCAAACCACATTCAGGACATTAACAACAAAGGTACGCAAGACTTAACACGCTTAGGGTCCTAACAGGTACAAACTTTGGACACCAGCAAGAAACAACATCATTCATATATAAACAATATATTCGCTCATTTATGGAATATGCTAGCCCATGTTGGACACCCATTATCTCAAACACAAAAAACACCGTCCAGACAATACAAAACAACGCACTTCGTATCATTACAGGATGTACTCAAACAACACCAATAGAACACCTGCACACAGAAACAAAAATACTGAAAGTTATTGAACCTTGAGACATGAGGGGAACACAATTCACGGCAGCAGCGACAACTAACCCACAACACCCTTGCCACTACATGTACAATCATGCACCAACACCTCGCACCATTAAGGTAACACCAGAGAGACATAATCAAATACTCCATTCCATACCACGCCCCACAGACATCATACAGTACAGAAAACACATACACACACACATAACCCACAAAGCACTGACACGAATCGGTCCGAATGCGGTCCTAGGTGCGAAGCCGCCACCTATTAACAGGTCAGAGATCACCCTGAGCAGATCGGATCGAGTTAACTTAGCACGATTCCGATGTGAACATCACCCCAACTTACAAACCTATAAACACAGACTAGACAACTCCACAGAAGACACCTGTCACCTGTGCCAGGACACATCACAAACAATTGAACACATTATGACAGACTGTACCGCTCTAGCACAACATAGAACACAACACAACATCTCTAGTGCGCTGAACCTCTGGTCCACTCCGGAGAGGGCGATCGGTTACCTGCGTGCCGCCAGCTTGCTCGATCAGGGTGGACTGATCGGCTAACCAACAAAAACAACACACGAATTGTAAGTGGAAAATTATATGTTCGTAATTCAACTCATCCTTTAAATTTTCCTCTGAAATTAATTGTCTGCCAACTTCTATATGGTAAAATACAGGATCCGCCCTAATTTCAGAAAATAGGATTTTTTTTATAAAAATAAATAAGTTAGCCCTAAAACTCAAAAGTGGATTAAAATTAAATTAATGTTTTTTTACAATATACTTAAAAGATATATTTGTGTGTTAAGGCAAAAAATTTGTTTTAAATAATTCGAAAGACTGTAATGCGTGGTAAAAAGTATTTTGATAAAAATAATAAGTTATTATCGAAGCTATCGACATTTTATTATGCACCTAAATCACAGAACTAATTATTTATTTGGAATTGTGAGGAAAAAAGTATACGCGCATAGTCTTGTATGTTACACTGGTGCAAGATATAAGGATGATTTTTTATAAGCTTTAATTATTTGTCTGTTTCTAAAAATAAATTAATTTGGAGATATTTTAGTTAAGTTAAGTTAAGTTAAACTTTTAAAAAATTTAAGTAGGTAAAGTAATTAACTTAATCGGCTAATTGGCAAAAAAGTTAAGTTAATGAACTTAATTTACCCAAACCTGATATATATATATATATATATATATATTATACATATTAGTGATGTAGCGGATGTCATTTTTTTCACATCCGCGGATGCGGATGCGGATGAGGATGTTTGATTTCAACATCCGCGGATGCGGGTACGGATGCGGATGTCTACATTTTCGTTATTTTTTAGGATATATTCGAGATTTGTTGTGTTTAACGTATATAATAAGTTATTATATAGAGAGAGCTGTAGCTATAATGTAGTATAATTGATTAATTGTTCAATAATTGCTGTACTTTTCTCTGAACATATAAAATAATATCAAGCATCTAACTAATATAGAAATCAATTAATGAATTCGTCTGCAAATAAATTCGTTATATTTTGTTGAGTTTCAGCCACAATTAGAAACCATAATTGTGTTACCAGGATGCGGGACGTGAACCCAACTCAAATGCACCCCACCGACCTCTTTCCCCAACCTCCACCCTTATAGAAAGAGATCTTTAATTAGCTTGATAACTATTTATATTAAGTTTAAAGTTTTATTAGGCATATTTATAAATGAGTAATTAAAATAAAGTAAACTAAGATGTTCATCGTTTAATGTTCAAACTTAATTATAGGAAGGTTATGCTTAAGGAACATTAATTTTTCTGCCTTTTCTGCTGCCAGTCTGTTTCTCTTTTCATCATATATTAATCCAGCACTGCTAAATAATCTCTCGCTTGGTACGTTTGTTGGAGGACAGGCTAAATGTTTCCTTGCAAGTTTACTCAAGTATGGATAGATATTCTGCGTATTTTTCCACCAACTAATATGATTGTCACATGCAGCCAGGCGTTTTTCTTGGTGATGGCTCTCGATCATTTTTACTACATCTTTTGACATCGCGTAGGTCTCGTCATTGCTGCTTGACTCAAGAAACTGAGAGAGAGATTCTGTGATAGACTTGCTTGTTGAAGGTGTTGGTTCTGTCACTGAAACTTTTATTCTTTTGGTGGGTGGCGAAGCGACAGATTCAAGAGATTGAAGCTCTTCAACTGCTTTGCCAAGTGATGATTTAACTCGTTCTAATGTACTAGGTGAAAATAACTTAGCTTTGTAACGTGGATCTAAGTAGGTTGCAAGAGAGTAACTTCATACAAGAACAGCCTCTCGTCTTGTCGCTTGCATCACTTTTGCGCACAATGAACTAGTTCTATTAATATAGTAGAATTTGATAATTTCCGCTTATTAATGACATTTTATCTCAACGGTCCACATCCGCACGACATCCGCAGTCCAAAGTGCGGATGCGGGTGCGGATGCGGATGCGAGAAAATGTGCGGATGTTCCGCGGATGCGGATGCGGATGCGGATGTGACCTACATCACTAATACATATATATATACACACACGACGGTGGGCTGAAAAGTAAAGCCTCCAGTTGAATAATTCTGGATTGTGGAATGGTAGCCAGATAAAACCGGTTTTGTGTTATAGCCTAATATAGCCTACACTCATTTCACACGTTGGTTCAGTATCGATTACAATGGAAAGGAGTAAAGACGTTCGCTTCAAGCAACGTGCCGTAATTGAATTTTTGAACGCGGAATGTGTTGCTCCCATAGACATTCATCGATCGGTGAATGCAAGCTGTATACGGCAAACAATGTGTTGACGTGAGTACCGTTCGACGTTGGACGAGGCAGTGTAAAGAAGGAGAAGCAGGGCAAGAAGATTTGCGGGACAAATCGCGAAGTGGAAGGCCTGTAACGGCAACCGACGAGTCTCATTGGAACTACGTTGACGAACTGTTTCGTGGAAATCGTCGCATTAAACAAAATGAAATTGTCGCAATGCTCGATATCTCCAAAAAGCGAGTGGGACACATTATCAGTATTCTCGGTTACCAAAAGGTCTGCGCCAGATGGATGCCTCGTATGCTCACTGCCGAGATGAAAACTGAGAGACTACGCATTTGCCAGGAAAATTTGCAGCGCTTCGAAAATGAAGATTAATTTCTGCACAGCACTGTGACAGGAGACGAGATGTGGTCCACCATTATGATCCTGAAAATAAACGGCAATCCATGGAATATCGGCACAAAAATTCACCGCAACCAAAAAAATTCGAAGTTAAAAAATCGGCTGGAAAAGTGATGATGACGGTTTTTTGGGATATCAATGGTGTTGTTCTCGAAGACTTTACGGAAAGAGGGACAGCAATCAACTCCGTACGTTATATTGAAACTCTGAAGAAGTTGAGAAAAACAGATCAGGAGGGTTCGCACCCACTAAAACGCAGTCATTTTTCACCAAGGCAACAGACGGCCTCACACCAGTGTTCAAACGCGAGAAGTAATTGAGGATCTGCAATTCACCGTCTTGCCGCATCTACCATAGAGCCCCGATTTAGCACCAATCGATTTTCACCTCTTTCTTAAACTTAAAGAACATCTCCGTGGAAATCGGCATGAGTCTGACGAAGAAGTTAAGACCGCTGTGAAATTTTGGTTTCGTAGTCAAAGCTCCGAGTTTTACTGGGCTGGATTTCAAAAACTCATTTATTGTTGGCGTAAATGTATGGAGGTAGGGGGTGATTTTATAGAAAAGTAAATGTGTCGAGTTGCAGAATGAACTCTAAGGTACATAATATGCTTTTGTTTCGATAAAATCCTTTAACAGTTTAAAATTTATTTGAGTGGAGGCATTACTTTTCAGCCCATCCTCGTATGTATATATATATATATATATATATATATATATATATATATATATACATATATATACTGTATATATATCAGGATTGGCTCGAGTAAACCAGTAATTTGCAGGTTGTCATTACCCGATAAATTATATACTATTTTTTTTTATATATATTATACAGGGGCAAGGCATAAGGCTAATTTTTTCTATAAGCTTTTATTATTATACCGGTGTAGGTCATAATAATGATTTTTCTATAAGCTTTTATTATTTTTCTGTTTCTTATAAATAAACTAATTTGGAGATATGTCAGTTAAGTTAAACTTTTTCAAAATTTAAGTAGGTAAATTAAAGTAATTAACTTAATTGACCCAAACCTGACATAACCTTACCTTACAACCTTACAAAGGTTCCGCGCGATGATTCCTCATTTCGCGAATGTCAAGCTTTTCGCCCCTCCTCTCGAGTTGGCTTGGTGAAGTAGTGAGTTGGTTTCTTGTGCTCTCCACCTCACACAGCCAGGTACGCCTGGCTCATCGGGGATTCTTCTGAGCCAGGCGTCGAGTCTTCTTTTGAATATGTCCACTGCAACTCCGTTCGTGTTTCTTAGGTCTTTGGGCAGCTGATTAAACAGTTTAGGTCCTCTCACCACAAAACTATTTTCTTTCAGGGTTAAGGATGTTCCCTGTCTCGCCTTTAATTTGGGAATACGACAGAGTCTACCGTTTCTACTTTCCACCGTTGTTTGGGGAGTTATAGGGTTCAGAGTAAGATTAGGGACTAGTTTCTCCATGATTTTCCAAGTGTAAATAATGGTGTATCTCTCTCTTCTCCTTTCCAGTGAATATAGGTCTAGTTCGCGTAACCTTTCCCAGTAATTTAGTTCTTTGCACCCGTTGATCTTGGCTGTGAAGCTTCTCTGAATCCCTTCCAGCTGTCTAATACCTTCTTTTTTATATGGGGATGTTAGGACCGAGCAGTATTCCAATTTGGGTATGATCAGGGTTTTCAGTAGAGGAATCATTATATTCCTATCCCTTCGTTTAAAGGTTCTCAACATCTGTCCCGTTATTCTCTTTGCTCTGTTTACTGCTATCATATTTTGTGTTTCAAATTTTGCATCATCTGTCATTACAACCCCTAAATCTTTTGCTCTGGAATTTCTCCGAATTTCCTGTACATTTAGGCCCATTTTAGGGTATAATATTCCATGAATTTTACGTCTTCTCTTTTTCCGTACCGTAACAGCTGAAATTTCTCAGTGTTAAACTTCATATTGTTGTCTTCCGTCCACTTGTAGATTCTGTTTATGTCGGTTTGTAGATATCCTATATCTTCTGGGTTTCTTATATTTCTACTGATCTTTGATGTTATCTTTACAGTTACTTAATTTTGCAGTCACTCTTTCTCTTTCGAAACAATGCCCTCTTTTGTCTCTCGAACCTGCTTCTCTTTCTTCTTTGTTGTATTTTTGGGACATGTTTTTCCACAATTTCTAACGTCTTCTCCTCTAAGGTCATTAGCATCTCCTCCGTTGTCTTGGCCTCGAAAATGGTTTCCAAATGTATTACTTCCATGCTGGAAGTCACATCTTCCCAGTTTATAGCTTTGGAGTGAAAATTAAAAATTTCGAATTTGCTTCTTTCTGTTGTGCGTGTTCTTTCCTTTCCTGTTGCCTTTATATTAGTTGTTATTTCAATGATGTTGTGGTCCGATATCATAGTTGGGGATATTTCCACATTATCAATTAGGTTGCTGTTGTTTGTGAATACCAAATCTAGGCAGTTGTTTTTCTTATGTTTTCTGTGATTTCTTGCGTTAACATAAATTCATCAGCTGGAGGTAGTAGCATTTTTACTTGCTCCTGGTCTTCTCGTGTGTCCCCCTTGTCCTGGTGTATACATATACTTTTTCCTATCTTCTTATATTTCATAAATGGGAAATTAAAATCACCACAGAGAAAAATATTTGGGGATGGAGAGTATAGATCTTTTACCAAGTTTCTTACCTCTGTAATGGAATCTGAAAATTTTGAGGTTGACGTGTTAGTGGGTCTGTACATTACAATTAGTATCATATTTAATTTTTCAACTTTTGCCGCTACACATTCTACGTAGCTGTTTGAAATATTTATAGTCATTTCTGCCATATGCTTTTCGCGTGCGTAAATAGCACATCCTCCTTTACGTCTCATTGTTCTTTCGGCTCGGAGGATGTTATAGTTGTCAATTTGTATTTCTTTTTTGTCAATACAGGACTCACAATTTTCACAGTTCGCCTGGAAGTCCTTTAGATGAGTTTCCGTGAGGCATGCAAAGTCTGCTCCGGCTTCTTGCATGAGTCCTTTCAGGTATAAAACTTTGTTCGGGGAATGGTTTGATTTAAGGCCTTGAATGTTGGCTAGGATTATTTTTATTTTTTCTTTCGTTTTCGCATACAGGCGGTTCCGATTTGTTTTCCAATGGGGGTACCGGTTTCGTTGCCTTGTGGTCCTCCGAGAATTTACCTCTTTTTATCTTTGTCGGTACCTGTTGTCCCGATAACGCATGAAGTGCCTTTGTGCGTGCCTTCTGTCCGGCTCTCGGATTCCTATATTTGTCAGCTGGTTTTGTAATTGCTGGATAGTATTTAGCAGCTGAATTGTGTTGGCTGCGTCTAAAAAATTGGCACTCTTCTTTGATGTTCGTTTTTCGTGTTCACTCGTTGCGTTCCTTTAAGGGTGGTGGTAACGGCATTTTTTTTCATATTTGCAACTCCCATATCTTGCATAGGTGTTGCAGACCGCAAAATGATGGAACTTGCATTTCTTATCAAATTTGCAGTATCCCCTTGTGTAATGCGTGTTGCATAATGTGGGATGTGCATATATCATTGCCCATCCCGATATCTGCAGTTCCCTTTCACGTAGTATTTACATACGATATTTTCTACGCTTCTACTTCTCGTTTTCTTATTATTTTCAAAGTTCTTAATTTTGGTGTTATCATTATTTTTCTTTGGCTGTTTATTTTCTACGTTTTTAGTTATTATCTTTTTATCATTTCGCTCATTGGACAGTTTGACTACTTCGCAACTTTTACTTATTTCTTTTCTTTCATCTCCGTCTTCCTTCCATATTACACACACAACACACACACACACACACACACACATATATATATATATATATATATATCAGGGTTGGCTCGAATAAACCTGTAATTATGTGGGTTGTTAATACCTGATAAATTATATACATTTTTTTTGGCATATTATACCGGGACAAGGCATATGGCTAATTTTTTCTATAAGCTTTTATTATTATATTATTATTTCATCGTCTACGCTCATCACCTTGAGTAGCTTAACTAATTTACAAGGGGTGAATAGCAAAGTATTTTTAAACTGAACATTACCTCTTATCTGCATATGTATAAGTTTGTTTCCTCTTTTTAAGGAATCACCTGTAAATATCTCTGAGGAATCGTGTTCAAGCAGCTCCTTATAAAGGAATTGTGTATAAAATTTTGCGGTTGTGGGCTAGAATATACACAGTCATCTTTTTAACTTGTCTGCTGACTTGACAATATAGTTCAGAAAGAGCTTCACAGGGGAATCTCTTGCAGACACCTTAAAAATGTTTGTTCGTTTACTATATTTACATCACTCATCACACTCGACGTTCATGCACTCGTCACAGATAGTGGCTTACAAGTAAATGTGGGATAACCTCTTTTGTTTCATCGTTTGTGCAAGTCTCTATATCGTAGTATACAGTTATACAAGGTTAATTTTTAGACTTGGCGTCTTTCATATAACATACATGTTTTATGCCATCTGCCTTATATTTCTCATCACATGTAGTACAACAAATTTCATCATATATATGCCCGAACTCGCCGCTAACATTCAACGTATGAAAAATATTGCACTCGAAAATTCACATTTTCCTACATGTCTCATTTGATTTCTGGAGCTCAAAACAGTTACTATTGAAAAATGTCCGTCTACACACATTACAGTTCTTCTTAGCCTCAACTTCTCAACTTTCACATTCGGGGCTTTTACACTGCTCCCATTCCATGTGACAATCCTTACAATGGTTCAACAGATCATTCGTAAACTCGAGACAACCCTTCCACAAATCGTGATGCCTGCCATATTTTCAGCTTTTATTATAACTAGTGTAAAGAACCCTTATATTGCGGATGGGGAGATACGTTGTCCCTGACAATCCTAAAATAAGTAGAGGCTTTGTACGTTCTTTCACACTGCTTTTAAAAACATACACATTCCTACAACGATCATCCAGCTGAAATACAACTATACGCACATCCATTTCCTGCTCTACCCTTCTCAACTTTTCAGAAGGACCCCCCCCCCCCTAAACATTACTTTAACTATGACAACATGAGTAATAGTGAGCTTGAAGATTTTGAAAGGTACTACAATAGTTTTAATGAAGATAATCCTTACAGTGTAGCCGATGAATGTGAGCGTTATTGTTTGAATAACGTACGCGTACTTAGAGTAAGTTTCCAAGCCTTTAGAAGGATGTACATTAGGCCGGGTCGAAAATAGGAAATTTTTTTATTTCTTAAAAAGTACACTATGTGAGAGGTTTCATTTTATCATCTTAACAAAATATTAAAATATCAAGCATCTGCTACCGTGCTACCCATAGCACATGCCCCCCCCCCCTTTTTCACCCTCATATTTGCATATATTTGAATGGGAAAAAATGTTATTTCTTGAAAAGTACACTATGTGAGAAGTTTTTTTTTATCACTTTAACAAAATATTAAAAATTCAAGCATGTTTTACCCTACTACCCCTATCACATGCCCCTCATCCCTTTTTTAACTTCATATTTGCATATGTTTAATGTTGTTATGTGTTATATGATAAGTTGTTTGTTTAATGCTTGATATTTTTATGTTTCAGATAAATAGAAATAATTTTTCAGATAAATAGAAATAATTTTCATTTTCTTTAATTATAATTTGAATTAACATAAATTATAAATTACATATAATTTGATTTTACTTCTGATTATAAACTATGACTACTAGAAGCAAGTCCTCAAATGCAGCCTTTGGATATCCTACGGAATTCCCAGCAGCCATGACTCCTTCAAAAGCAGATGTTGTGAGACACTACCTTTTTGTGCGCCGTCGTGAAGAAGCTAACTAAAAAGGATCAGCAACTGCTAATGATTGTTACAGGGTTGTTGTAAAAGATATTGAAGACATTTGGATGAAATTTTCTTTCCCTACGATTAACACCAAAGGTATCTATTTTAAAGTCAGTCGACTAATAGAAGAAACCTCAAAATTGAACAAGGTGCCGTTACATCGAAGAAATGAAAGTTTTGCCTTAAAAGTAGCTCAGTATGATGAAATGTATGATACATCTTCTTGTGAATGCTATGATAAGGGAATTGATAGGAAAACTTGCAGGTGTAAGGACAAAATACCAATGGCAGAGTGGGAGTCTTTTGTGGGTCAAAAACAAAGAAAAAATCAGTTTGGACCAATTGATCGCATAGCTAGTTCAATAAAGAAGAGCTCTTTAGCAAGAGGCCAAGAAGCACAAAACCGTCAACTAAAAGCACAAGAAGAAATGACTGAAACCACCATTGTTTTACCATCGGAATTTATAGAAAATACCGAAGAAGACATGGATGTAGATTCAGAGAGTCAGGATGTAGATTATGAGGCCGATTTAGAATTGACTGAGAATATTTAGAATAGGCACTCCTATAAAAACCTAGCATTAACAGCAGATCGTTATCGTGTAAGTTGTAGAACTGCAGCTGCAATAGTCAATGCAGCTTTAAAAGATATGCAGATCCTTAACCACATCAACATGCTTGACAGAAAGAAATTAGAAAGAGAAAGTAATCGCATGGGTGAAACAAATACGGTTAGGTCTAAATCCGAAAATCTGAAGATGGAGTGCCTTGTTGGATTTGATGGAAGGAAAGATAACACATTAACTAAAAGTGGAAAGATAAAAGAACAACACTATGTTATTGTGAAAGAACCTGGAAGCATCTATGTAGACCATGTCACACCAGATAATGGAACTGCTCGCTGCATAGCAGAAGAGTTGATGACTATTATTACAGACTCGAACAGCACAGATACTATCAAAGCTTTACTGTGTGATGGTACTCCTGTAAATACAGGAAAAATTGGTGTAGCCATAAAACTGGTTGAAATTCAACTTAACAGACCAGTGCAGTGGTTGGTGTGCCTCTTGCATTTGAATGAACTGCCTTTTATGCACGTCTACAAAGCCATTGATGGTAAAACAACAGGTCCAAATACTTTTGTGGGTTCAATTGGGAATAAACTGTAAGCAGATTTAACAAAATTGGAGGTGGTCAAATATTTTCGCGTAAAGGGAAACATTAAAGAAATTCCAGCAAATGTTGTGAAGGAGCTAAGCAGTGATCAAAGATATCTCTATGATATGTGTCTGGCAGTGCAAACTGGAGACACTTCTCAAGATCTGTCCACTCGATCCCCGGGTACCCTTCACCATGCTCACTGGCTAACTTTAACCAACAGGGTCCTTCGATTATATATATATAGTGTACAGGGTGTCCCAGGAGGAAATGTCAAGAATGCGCCATTTGACTATTTGGGTATTTCTAAGTAGAAAGTATTATATCGACATGTGCCTGATTCCCAACCGTTACCGAGATACAGGCCTCTACATTTGGGCACAACCTCACAACGGCAGGGAGGTTACTACATACTTAAATCAACGGTTTCCGGGAAGGTGGATTGGACGTGGAGGACCTGTGGCATGGCCCCCTCGTTCGCCTGACTTATCTCCGCTAGATTTTTTGTCTGGGAGTTCTTGAAGAGTAACGTTTATCAGCGGGGTAAGCCCGAAACTAGGGAGCAGTTGGTTGCACGTATACAGGATGCGTTCATAAACCTCAGAAATTAACTTCCGCGTTTTCCTTGGCAAGACTCGATGGATCGGAGGCTCGCCGCGTGCATTGAAGAAGGAGGGGGTCACTTTGAAACCATTCTGCAATAAGTGCAATAGTGTATTGTATGTTTGTACTTTTTGTAAACCACAAGTGTCATTAAATAGTATCTAAGATCGCCTTTTTATTACGTTTTAATTACCCAAATGTAAAGGCCTGTATCTCGGTAACGGTTGGGAATCAGACCCATATCGATATAATACTTTCTACTTAGAAATACCCAAAGAGTGAAATGGTGCATTCTTGACATTTCCTCCTGGGACACCCTGGTATATCTAAACGCCAAATCCCGATAAAAACCTTCAAGATATAGTCAAGATTATTATGCAGTTCTATGCTCCAGGGTGGTTTTGGATAAAATCTCATCCTAATGCAACTGATGGTGCATATAACTTTTGGCATTTAATGTGCTTGCTTCGAAATTTAGATGAACAACATAGATCAATCATACAACCAGTATTAAAGAATAACGCCTACTTTGCCCACCCAGAAAATATACTCATATCAATGGTAACTGACAAGAGACTAGAAATTAGGGAGCAAGCTATTCAGAAAATCATCCTTTCAAGAACAGGATTTTCAAGTACCAGAAACTTTGAGTTGCCTCGAACCCTCAATTTCTAATCTACTGACTACACCGAGATGATCGATTGGCAAAGCGAGATCATTACTCCTCCACTGCTGCTAAACAATTTTAGCGACGATGAGCTACTACAGGCTCGATGTAAGCCACTGGAGATAGCTTCTTTTCCATGCCACAGTCAAAGTGTGGAAAGGGCAGTGAACCTAGTAACAAAGGCATGTCAGGAAAGAATAGGATATGACAACCGTCAAAAGTTTATCTTAATTTCATTAGAATCAAGGCGAAAACTGCCCAAGTTTGAATGGAAGGCACAATGGAATGAGTAAGAAACATGAAATAAAATTTCCTAATGATATTGAAAATTTCTTCCCTTTTGATGTGATAAGGAACAATGAAAAAGTGAATTGAATTTTAGCACATTTATTATGCCTCTAATTTTTTCTTCTGAATGCATTGTACTTAATTAATTTTCCTAATACTGTATATTATTAAATAAAATATTATACGTTAATAAAGATTTATGTCATCAAAAAACCTGAATGTAGAGTTAGTCTCGTATAAATGAAATATTCTTCAATATACTGTAGGTCAAAAAGTGAAAAATTGTGCCAGGGGTAGGAGGCTCTAAACAGCGAAAATAATTTATGAGGGGGTTCCTGTGTTCCATTCAAACCCCTCACAATATGTCAAGCTGGCCCCGCCTCTAGTTCTGGCCTGGTGGAGGAGCGAGTTGCTTTCTTGCGCTCTCCACCGTACATAGCCAGGCACGCCCGGCTCATCTGGTACTGTCCTGAGCCAGGCATCCAGTCTTTTCTTGAAGACTTCAACTTTGACCCCCGTTACGTTTCTGAGGTCCTTAGGAAGCTGATTGAAAAGTCTTGGCCCCCTGACAACCAAGCTATTTTCCTTCAGGGTTGAGGAGGTCCCTTGTTGGGCCTTTAATTTGGAAACACTACACATTCTGCCTTTCCTATTTTCCAGTGTTGTTTGAATGGTAATTGGGTTTAGTTTTAGGTTTGGTACCAGTTTTTCGATCATTTTCCATATGTAGATTATGATGTACCGCTCTCTTCTTTCCAGTGAGTACAGATTTAGTTTAAGTAGTCTTTCCCAGTAGTTGAGTTCTTTGCAGCCATCAATCTTGGCTGTGAAATGCCTTTGCGTTTCTTCTAGTTTACTAGTTTCTTCCTTTTTATATGGGGACGTCAAAACCGAGCAGTATTCAAGTTTTGGTATAATCAGTGTTTTTAGCAGGGGAATCATTACTGTCCTGTTCCTTCTCTTGAACGTTCTTAGTACCTGTCCGGCGACTCTTTTTGCTTTATTTATCGCTATCTGATTTTGTGTTTCGAATTTTGCATCATCTGTCATTATTATCCCGAGATCAATCGCTTTCGTGCTTCTCTGAATTTCCTGTCTATCTGGAGCATAATATGCAGTCTGTTTAAGTTCTTCTTTTCTACCATATTTCAAGAGCTGAAATTTCTCGGCGTTGAATGACATGTTGTTGTCTTCTGACCATTTGTATATTTTGTTCGTGTCCCTCTGCAAGGCCTCCACTTCATGTACATCGCTGATTTTTCTGCTGATATTTGTATCGTCTGCAAACGCTGTTACTATACTGTTGCTGTTTACTCCGCTGTCTATGTCTGTTAGCATGATAATGAACAGGAGTGGGGCCAGTACTGTCCCTTGTAGTACTGAGCTGCGTACTTCCGATTCTGATGATGATATACCTTGAATTTTGACGACCTGCAGACGATCTCTAAGGAAGTTGTAGATCCATTTTCCCACTTTGCCTGTTATTCCCATATATTTAATTTTATGTGCTATTATACCATGGTCACATTTATCGAAAGCTTTAGCAAAATCTGTGTATATAACATCGTAGTTGTCATTGCCTTCTGATGCATCTAGGATATTGTTGTAGTTTTCTATTAGTTGTGAATCAGTGATGGGCAGTATCTAGATACATGTATCGCCGATACGTATCGATCGATACTTTTGTATCGGTATCGGTATCGCTTTAGCTACTTGACAAAAGTATCGATTTATCGGTATCGCTAAGGTCAATTTTCTTAAATGTATCGAAAAAAATCGATACTTCGATACATCGATACATTAATAAGAATTTTTAAATATTTAAATAGATGTTATAATATGACACTACTGAGCTATATTTATGAATATACATAAATAATAATATTATTAAATATTTATTTAATGACAGTACTACTCTACTGGTCACGTCACACAGTACGGCGCAACGTTTAAACACGTTTGTACTTGTGTTATTGAGATATTAACCATAATATAGAAACATTGTTAGCTGTAGAGCAGAAGCTAGAGCGTTTGAATTCGGAGGCATTGCGTCATTGTCAGCCACTTCTCAATGCAGTCACAGTAGAGTTCACTAAGGGGTTTGAAAAGTTTCTGTGCCTTGATGCGTCGCATGAGTGTAAAGCAGCAATACTGGCATCGTCTTCAAATCCTCTGTTCAAGTTAAAGTGGATGACAATAAAAGGCAAATTTAATACTAACATTTTCAAAAAGAGGGTTCAAGAAATGTTGGTTAATGCTGTTAAGAGCCTCAGCGAGCAGACCCCCCAGCAACACCTAAGTGATGCTGCATCTGACGGAAGTGCAGATGATTTCTTCTGTTATGAGTCTGCTTCCACTAATGTCTCTGCAACCCAAGATTCCACTGAGATGGAAGTTTTACAGTATCTGGGTGACGGAAGTCATTCTCTCCAATCTCTGAGGCAGTACCCAGGAATTCTACGGGTCTTCCTGAAGTATAACACACCACTACCATCCTCTGCTCCTGTAGAACGGTTGTTTAGTTTGGCTGGTCACATTCACGCTCCAAAAAGGAATAGACTATCTGACCAGATGTTTAGCCAGCTGGTATTTTTGAAGGGTAATAATAATTACTTTTAAGTGTTAGTGTAATATTTTCAGTCATTCATGTATCCTACAAAATTAAAACATACTTTCATTAAATAAAGCAATTGTTTTTATTTACATCTATAAAACCCATTAAAATGTCGTTGATTTTACTTACAGTGCGTACAAATTACTAGTATAAACAATAATATCTAATACCTACATATTAAATGAATAATTATAAAAATGTACCGGCAATACATGTATCGGCGATGCATGTATCGGTATCGGTATCGCTTAAGACATCTAGAAAGTATCGGCGTATCGGTTTCGCCTGAGACGTTCTTCATGTATCGATGTATCGGTATCGCTTTAGCGATTTTCATGTATCGATGCCCATCACTGGTTGTGATAGGCATGATCTACCTGATCGGAATCCATGCTGATTTTCGTTGAATCTTTCCCGTGTCTCCAGGAAATCATAAATTTTCTCTCTAACTATTCTTTCAAATACTTTGGTGAGGTGGGACGTCAATGACACTGGTCTATAGTTCTTTGCTTGAGATCTGTCCCCTCCTTTATATATAGGGACAATGTTTGCTCTTTTCAAGATGCTCGGTATTTCCCCAGTGTCTAGGGATCTTCTCCATATCCAGTATAAATGTGTAGCGATTTCATTTTCACAGTTTTTAATCAATAATGCGTTCGAATTGTCCGGACCTGCAGCTGAATGTGGTTTCATTTATCCTATAGCTCTCGCTACATCTTCTGGTGTAAAATCAAAGTCTGTTATATACTCTCCTTGCAATTCCTCTTCAAAGAATGCATTTATGTCAGGTATCACTTTGTCACTTTTTGGGGTACTGAAAACTGATTCATTTTGAATCGTCGGTTAGTTCATTATTTCCCGTCCTTAAGGGCCCAATAGCGGCGCGCGTTTTTGTTTTCCTTTTTGCATAGCTATAGAAGTATTTTGGATTTTCCTTTATTGCTTCTACCGCCTTTTGCTCTTCCCTCTCTGTATGGTCCTTAATCAGGGCTTGTATTTCCCTATCGACACCCTCCAGTTTTTCTTTTATTGCTTATATATATTATATATATTATAATATATATATATATATATATATTATATATATATATATATATATACACACACACACACACACACACATATATATACATATATATACACAAAGTTTAAATGACAATAGGAATAACAATAATCATAGGAACACAATAAGCGAACAAGAAAATTTTTTGAACATCGCGGACACGTTACGGATGCTAAATGTCATCCATATGCAGTTGACACAGCTGGAAACCCCCGAGCCAAACCGCTACCGGGCAAGAAGCTACCAGTACAAGTAGGCGGAAACGGATCTCTCTCGGAGGATGATAGGGCAACGAATCAAGCGATATCGAAGGAAAACGAACTTGAAATGCACAAGAGGCAACGAAAAACAGAACATAAAAATTGTCCTGTCTAATATTCAAGGAATAAGACCAAACCAATCACCCAATAAGGTTTCGTACATCAAAGGATTTATGGACGAAACAAGGGCGGACATCGCATGCCTCACAGAAACTCATTGCCAAGGAAATTGTGAAAACTGCAAACATTGTATTGATAAGAAAGAGATAAATATAGAGAGCTTCAACTTACTAAGAGCGGATAGAACGACGAGACGTAAAGGTGGCTGTGCTATATATATGTACAGGAAGGTCATATGACAGAGACGATAATAAGTAAATCAAACAGCTATGTGGAACTACTAGCAGTGAAAATAGAAAAACTAAACGTGATACTAATAGTCATCTATAGACCTCCAAGCACCCCAACCGAAAAATTCTCGGAGGCCATTGATGACATCAGAAAGCTAATAAAGGCCATAAACCCTCCATCCCCAATATAATGGTCTGCGGAGACTTTAACTTCCCATTTATAAAATACAAAAAGGTGGAGAGGAATATATATATATATATATATATATATATATATATATATATATATATATATACCAGGACAAGGGGGGGGCACAAGAGAAGACCAGGAGCAAGCAAAAATGTTGATGGCTCTCACAAATGAGTTTGTGCTGATACAGGAGATAACAGAAAATACAAGAAAAAATAAATGCCTGGATCTGGTATTCACGAATAACACGAACTTGATTGCTGATATAAAATAACCCCAACCATTATTTCAGACCACAACTTAATCGAGATATCAACAAATATGACGACAGCATTAAAAGACAATACACATATTGAGGAAAGAAGCAAATTTGGGGCCTTTAACTTAAACTCCAAGACTATAAATTGCGAAGCGATCAGATCGCACATGGCCCAAATAGAGTGGAGAACAATTTCCGAGAATAAAACAACTGAAGAAATGCTAACAACCTTGGAAGAAAAAACGCTGAGAAATTTAGAAAAATATGCTCCTAAATCACAGCCAGAAGGAAAGAGGAGCTGGCTAGAGAGGCAAAAGAGAAGACTATTCCGCAAAAGAAAGAGAGTGGAGGCGAAGTTAGGCAACTGCGGAGATAATGACAGGAAAGTAATACAAGAAAAACTGGAAGGTATCGATAGGGAAATACAAACCCTGATTAAGGACCATACAGAGAGGGAAGAGGAAAAGGCGGTAGAAGCAATAAAGGAAAATCCAAAATACTTCTGCAGCTATGCAAAAAGGAAAACAAAAACGCGCGCTGCTACTGGGCCCTTAAGGACGAGAAATAATGAACTAACTGACGATCCAAAAGAAATATCTGAAACATTGAGAGCTCAATATGAATCAGTTTTCAGTACCCCAAAAAGTGACAAAGCGATACCTGACATAGATGCATTCTTTGAAGAGGAATTGCAGGGGTAGTATATAAAAGACTTTGATTTTACACCAGAAGATGTAGCGAGAACTATAGGACAAATGAAACCACATTCAGCTGCAGGTCCGGACAATTGGAACGCATTATTGATTAAAAACTGTAAAAATGAAATACCTACACCTTTATACTGGATATGGAGAAGATCCCTAGACACTGGGGAAATAACGAGCATCTTGAAAAGAGCAAACATTGTGCCTATATATAAAGGAGGGGACAGATCTCAAGCAAAAAACTGTAGACCAGTGTCATTGACGTCCCACCTCACCAAAGTATTTGATTTGAGAGAATAGTTTGAGAGAAAATTTATGATTTCCTGGAGACACTGGAAAGATTCAACGAAAATCAGCATGGATTCCAATCAGGTAGCTCATGCCTATCACAACTAATATAACACTACAACAATATCCTAGATGCACTGGAAGGCAATGACAACTACGATGTTATATACACAGATTTTGCTAAAGCTTTCGACAAATGTGATCATGGTATAATAGCAGATAAAATGAAATATATATGGGAATAACAGGCAAAGTGGGAAAATGGATCTACAACTTCCTCAGAGAACGTCTGCAGGTCGTCAAAATTCAAGGTATATCATCATCAGAATCGGAAGTACGCAGCTCAGTACCACAAGGGATAGTACTGGCCCCACTCCTGTTCATTATCATGCTAACAGACATAGACAGCGGGGTAAACAGCAACAGTATAGTAACATCGTTTGCAGACGATACAAAGATCAGCAGAAAAATCAGCGATGTACATGAAGTGGAGGCCTTGCAGAGAGACACGAACAAAATATACAAATGGTCAGAAGACAACAACATGACTTTTAACACCGAGAAATTTCAGCTCTTGAGATATGGTAGAAAAGAGGAACTTAAACAAACTGCATATTATGCTCCAGATAGACAGGAAATTCAGGGAAGCACGAAAGCGATAAAATTACCTAGTACTCACACACTAAAATTTCATGGTTCTATGTACCGTATTTGCCGAGATATGAAGGATTTAAAAGGTCTCCCTTTTTTTTTGTCGACCTGACAATGCAGTAGAAGAGTAAATGGAGAATTTCCAGTGGCATAAAGAAATGCTCAATAAATCCATAATTTTCATTAGGTTTCTTTCAAATCCGCTCACCGTATAGGAAATTTACTTAGTTGTTGGGTGTGAAAAAATATTGAAATCTGACCATAACTTTGGATTTTACAGCCAAAGTTCAAGGTTTCCCTTTTTTTGCCCACCTGAGATATATATATATATATATATATATATATATATATATATACACACACACACACACACACACACACACACACATATATATATATATATATATATATATATATATATATATCAGGGCTGTGCGGGTCTATCACTTTCGGGTCGGGTCCGGGTCCGGGTCCGGGTCATTTTTCTAATTTACTTTCTGGTCCTGGTCCGGGTCCGGGTCGGACCCGAAAGTTCACTTTCAGGTCCTGTCGGGTCTTTCAGTATATGACCCGTGTCTGGGTCGGGTCCATTATTAAAAATGTAATAATTATAATCTATAATTTATAATAATTATAATAATAATTATAATAATAATTATAATTGTAATTATAGGCAATAAGACTGCTACCGTAGCTACATTAACATGTTTTCTGAAACATAGTAAAACATTATATGGCTATACGGTAGTAGCCTAACCATATACTGTATATTAATTAATCCGATTTTGGAAATGTTTGAAAGTAGGTGTATTATTTGCATTAATATTTAATAGTAACTAGGTATGGTTATACATACATGCATTGCTAAGGGGCAAAGTACGATGTATGATTGCTCTCTTCAGCCCCCTTATTCTAAATTTTAATTAATTTTGTGAAAACAAATTTTATATTTTTTTGAGTGAACTCAAATGGAAAGGCGAGAGCACTTGATCATATCAGACCCGTTGTCTGTTGCAATGGATACAACTTGTGGAGATCCCAAGTCGTACTCGGTTAACACAGACTAATTGGTTTGTTTCAAAACATCTCCTATGAAATTAATTATTTATTACTGATTTAGATTTAGAATAACATTCTTTTACATATACTGTAATATTGTACGATATATATATATAAATTAGGGTGTGCCTAAAATTACAACTTCATAATTTTGTAACGACCAGGATGTAATTTTTTTGTATTCAGTGCAAAAACATAATGTACAAAATCTTATCAAAATTGAACAGTATTTAGGACTTGCTCAAAGATGTTGAACTTTAAATATATTTACCTTTAATTAACATAAACATTTACTTCCAATTAACATAAAAATTTACCTTTAATTAACATAAACATTTACTTTCAATTACATAAAAATTTACCTTTAATTTTATTTACCTTTAATTAACATAAACATTTACTTTCAATTAACATAAAAATTTACCTTTAATTAACATAAACATTTACTTTCAATTACATAAAAATTTACCTTTAATTTTATTTACCTTTAATTAACAAACATTTACTTTCAATTAATATAAAAATTTACCTTTAATTTTATTTACCTTTAATTAACAAACATTTACTTTCAATAACATTAACACTTAGCTTTAATCAACATTTTTGACAGCCTCATCAAACTTCTTTCGATGATACTCAACCACTTGAAGAAGGAACTGTTTCTGTTCCTCGTCACGAGTAAGGCTTTCATTGAAGGATTGCATGAGAGCAACTCCGCGTTCTGCCGAATCATTTGTTACTCTAAGAGATGACACAATTGCTTGAGCTTCATTGTAGGTTGCATCACTGGACCAGTCTGCGGGGTCTTTACCGAGAAAGGTTTCATCAATTCCCAAAATACTAAAGAAGTTTTTAGTTGATTTTGTCACAAAGTCAGCCAATGAACATGAAGAAAAAGTTTTTATAGGGGGAATCCTCTTTGGAGGCTCTTCGGAACCTTGTTGCACTCTCATGTTATAAATCATGTTTCTCTTCTCTTCATGGGATACTTTATTGTCAAAAAAACTTAGACCTACTGATATCTCAGATAAATACCACAAATGTCGTGAGAATGCAGTCAAAGCAACAGTTGAAACTTCTTTGTCAGCGTAGTCTTCAAGTGTTTTTAGAAGCATGAGATCGTTTCTTGGAGCATCACAAGATGACGTACATGTAAACCAATATTTAATGTACACAGTTGTGACGAACAGTGACACTCGTAACAAGTGATCTGCTAACATTCTGACATAGGAGAGGCGGGATCCCCTAATTGCAGTTTGACGGTGCTGAACAGAATATTGTTCTTGGAAAAGGCACATTTTTATGGCATAAATTGCTCGTGCCATCCATCGAGCTCGGTGTACTGCTCCAGGTTTACGAAAAGTGATGCCTTGGGAGGGAGTACCTCCAAGGAATATAATGGAGAGTTCTAGGAGCTCTTGATAGTCTCCCCGAAGCTGTTTTGACTGCAACTGCTGAAGAGCAAATGCAATTAGACCTTTTCTCCTTTCTTCTTCTACCATGTTACCAGTATTTATATTAAGTAGAGTTTTATACTGCGTTTTATCAATATGACGCCAAGATTCACGGAAATGAGAAAAAACTTCAATATTAGGTGACCTACCAGCATCATGCAGAGAAAATACTTTCTCTAACATAATTTCAAATATGTGATGGCGGCATGCAAGACTCAGCAGATCTTTCTCTAATTCTGTTTCAATTTTAAGGCAAACCCCACCTTTCAATCCAGTATTAGTTGGTGCAGTGTCAAAACACAATGCAACTATTCTATTTCTAGTCCCCATTTTCTTATTTCTGTCAGACAAGCATCAGCAATACCAGAAGCATTCCCAGTATTGAACTTTGGAACAGCAAGTAATTTTGTAATATCTTTACCAGACACTAAAATTGGTAAACGCTCTACAGTCTTCTGAACAGCTCCAGTATAATCATCCATAATTTTTCCATCCCAGTGGAGAGTAAGGGGTACTTTTGGATCAAAAGATGCTCGAATTTCTGCTGCTAGAGATTCACGATGTTTGTTTCTGGCTCGATGAATTGTTCTGTGGCTAATCTGTAACTCACTTCTGGGAGCTCTGAGCAAATTAGATGAAGCCATTGCTGAGAAAACGTGAACAGCATTTCTGCTACTTATTTTTTTTCGATCTAGTGCTGCAGCAACTTCTTGCGTAACAACTTGAACACGACCTCTGTTAGAACACCTAGACAAAACAGCCTTATGAGCAATATCTTGATCAAAATCAGCATGATCACTTTTATCAGATGATTCTCCTGATGATTCTAATTCTATCGATTCATTAATTGTTGCTGCTGATGATGTATATGCTTCCTGCAAATATTTCTGTTTCTCTTTTTGCCTTTCATATGCTAGTGATCGCTCAATTCTGCTAGCTTCTTTCTTTGAAAGTTTCATGTCTACTCCTATCATTGATCCACGACGGCCTTTTTCTCTTTGACCTTGTAAGAATAAGCGATCTTCCTCAATCTTAGTCAAACTCATGGCATCCTGGTGTGCAATATCAAATAAATCATCCAGTGACTCGCCAAAAATATCACGTTTCTTGCTTTCAGTAGATGTTGATCTATTTATGTTTTTTTTGAGTGACTGCCATTCTTTATGAAGACGTACAACTCTCTCACGCACATGTAATTCAGTTGTTGTAGGTATACGTGCTCTTTCCCAGATCGGCAAAATTAAACGAACAGTTTTCTTAACACTTTCCTTCAGACTCATTTGTTTATCAGTATGAAAATTAAATAACACTTTTAGTACATCACGCCTTGATGGTAACTTTGCAGCACTAAATTTTTCTTCACATTTACCAACTAACCAAATATCACTGTAGCGTCTTGTTTTCATTGCCATTCTTGGTAGACACTAAAAGCAAAAAAACTGAACAATTACTGTATGTGGCTGAGCAGAAAAACACAGTTTAACACAACTCACCAGACCAGCAGTGCTTGAGAACAACGACTGACGTGTCGTGTGTGCCAACTGGTGCATAGCTGCTTTCCTTGTTTGTTTACGTTTAAACCTGTACAGACGTGTAGAGAATGTGTGACTAATACTTGTTCAGTAGCTCTATAACTCCACTTATGTGAAACACTTATATAAGAAAGAATGCTTTACCAAGAAACATAATGTGCAGAACTTGACAAATTACTAAAAACATAGCTAAATACTGTAACATTAAATGCTGTTGAGCAAGTCCTAAATATTGATGCAGCTCCTTCAATTTTTTTGTGTTGCATTTCTACATTAAATTGAACAATAATATACCCTGGTCGTTTAAAAAAAATAAAATTAAAAATTCACTTCTATGTAATTGGCACACCCTAATATATATATATATATATATATATTATATATATATATATATATATATATATATATATATATATAATATATATATATATATTGTGTGAAATGTAAATAATTTTTACCTGTATGCGAGCAGTGAAGTTCCTTGACAGCCAATGTTTTCACTTCAATTTTGTTTTCAAAGTCATATCGGGCTTGAATACCTAAAAATCCTTATCTAAGCGGCTGCAACAATCTACTTTTAAATTAAACATTTTTTTTAAGAAGTATTTTTAACTTATTTTTTCCAGCTATTGCTCTATCGAGAGTCAAAGTAGCAAGATTTTTTCTGTTCATGTTTATATTCATTGCAGATAGAAATGGTTCAACCAAAATTTTAAATCCAATATCTTCTACAATGCTAAAAGGCCGCTCGTCTATTGTCACCAACGAAATAAGGCCATTTCCTAAAGTTTTCTTATGAAGTTGCGGGTGAACTCCAACTTTAATTTGTTTAAAAATGTTTTTGACACTAGTTTGGCCTACATTCATTCCCTTGGTTTGTATTTGAGTTTTCGAAGTACTGCTAGTGCGAGGTAGGCTTTTATCATGATCCTCAACTTTACGATATATGTCTGGGTGACACGATTTTAGGTGTCGCTTTAGGTTTGTCACATGATTGCTACTACACACTTTTCCACATTTTTCAATTTGGCATGTAGATGTTTTATCAATATTATTATATTTAAAATATTCAATTGTAAGGCTAGTTTTCTTGCTACCACTCCACACCGAAAAAAGACCTTGTAAAGGCATTGCAAATTCAAATAAATAGCAAACGAAGCACTGGAGACCAACCAATGTACACAGTACACAACTCACAAACAAACAAAAAATATATTAGGATTAGGCTATTCTTCCGTCACCGTTAACTGTCCACTTCTAGTAAGTCATTTGGAGGGTGGAGTGATAATTCAATACATTGTTGTCAAATCTAAAGGCACGCACATAAATTTTGTAAACTAAAAACCAGGCTGTGCAGGTCCTTCACTTTCGGGTCGGGTTTGGGTTTGGGTCATTTTTAAAATTCATTTTCAGGTCCGGGTCAGGGTCCGGGTCTTTTTTCTAATTCACTATCGGGTCCGGGTCTTATCTCACTTTCGGGTTAAACCTGGGTCTGGGTCCGACCTGCCAGCCCTGATATATATATATATATATATTATATTATATATAGTGATGTAGGTCACATCCGCATCCGCATCCGCGGAACATCCGCACATTTTCTCGCATCCGCATCCGCACCCGCATCCGCACTTTGGACTGCGGATGTCGTGCGGATGTGGACCGTTGAGATAAAATGTCATTAATAAGCGGAAATTATCAAATTCTACTCTATTAATAGAACTAGTTCATTGTGCGCAAAGGTGATGCAAGCGACAAGACGAGAGCTGTTCTTGTATGAAGTTACTCTCTTGCAACCTACTTAGATCCACGTTACAAAGCTAAGTTATTTTCACCTAGTACATTAGAACGAGTTAAATCATCACTTGGCAAAGCAGTTGAAGAGCTTCAATCTCTTGAATCTGTCGCTTCGCCACCCACCAAAAGAATAAAAGTTTCAGTGACAAACCAACACCTTCAACAAGCAAATCTATCACAGAATCTGTCTCTCAGTTTCTTGAGTCAAGCAGCAATGACGAGACCTACGCGATGTCAAAAGATGTAGTAAAAATGATCGAGAGCTATCACCAAGAAAAACGCCTGGCTGCATGTGACAATCCTATTAGTTGGTGGAAAAATACGCAGAATATCTATCCATACTTGAGTAAACTTGCAAGGAAACATTTAACCTGTCCTCCAACAAACGTACCAAGCGAGAGTTTATTTAGCAGTGCTGGATTAATATATATGAAAAGAGAAACAGACTGGCAGCAGAAAAGGCAGAAAAATTAATGTTCCTTAAGCATAACCTTCCTATAATTAAGTTTGAACATTAAACGATGAACATCTTAGTTTACTTTATTTTAATTACTCATTTATAAATATGCCTAATAAAACTTTAAACTTAATATAAATAGTTATCAAGCTAATTAAAGATCTCTTTCTATAAGGGTGGAGGTTGGGGAAAGAGGTCGGTGGGGTGCATTTGAGTTGGGTTCACGTCCCGCATCCTGGTAACACAATTATGGTTTCTAATTGTGGCTGAAACTCAACAAAATATAACGAATTTATTTGCAGACGAATCCACTAATTGATTTCTATATTAGTTAGATGCTTGATATAATTTTATATGTTCAGAGAAAAGTACAGCAATTATTGTACAATTAATCAATTCTACTACATTATAGCTACAGCTCTCTCTATATAATAACTTATTATATACGTTAAACACAACAAATCTCGAATATATCCTAAAAAATAACGAAAATGTAGACATCAGCATCCGCATCCGCGGATGTTGAAATCAAACATCCCCATCCGATTCCGCATCCGCGGATGTGAAAAAAATGACATCCGCTACATCACTAATATATATATATATATATGCAAATAACTGCAATGACCGCGCAGTATATAAATGAATAGAAACGACATAAGTATTAAGGAACGTTTCTGCACACGAGGAGAGAGATAACGAAATAATGAAAAATGAGGCGAACCGCCTGGGAATCGAACCCAGGGCCTTCCAATTGCCGGTCGGACGCTCTACCATTATGCTACGGACCTCACTCAATCACAAATCGAAATTCTCCCAAATAGGGCAGAAACCAATGCCCTCAGAGAGCACCCTCGCAAATCGTGAATATGCGCAAATAACTGCAATGACCGCGCAGTATATAAATGAATAGAAACGACATAAGTATTAAGGAACGTTTCTGCACACGAGGAGGAGAGATAACGAAATAATGAAAAATGAGGCGAACCGCCTGGGAATCGAACCCAGGGCCTTCCAATTGCCGGTCGGACGCTCTACCATTATGCTACGGACCTCACTCAATCACAAATCGAAATTCTCCCAAATAGGGCAGAAACCAATGCCCTCAGAGAGCACCCTCGCAAATCGTGAATATGCGCAAATAACTGCAATGACCGCGCAGTATATAAATGAATAGAAACGACATAAGTATTAAGGAACGTTTCTGCACACGAGGAGGAGAGATAACGAAATAATGAAAAATGAGGCGAACCGCCTGGGAATCGAACCCAGGGCCTTCCAATTGCCGGCCGGTCTCTCCTCCTCGTGTGCAGAAACGTTCCTTAATACTTATGTCGTTTCTATTCATTTATATACTGCGCGGTCATTGCAGTTATTTGCGCATATTCACGATTTGCGAGGGTGCTCTCTGAGGGCATTGGTTTCTGCCCTATTTGGGAGAATTTCGATTTGTGATTGAGTGAGGTCCGTAGCATAATGGTAGAGCGTCCGACCGGCAATTGGAAGGCCCTGGGTTCGATTCCCAGGCGGTTCGCCTCATTTTTCATTATTTCGTTATCTCTCCTCCTCGTGTGCAGAAACGTTCCTTAATACTTATGTCGTTTCTATTCATTTATATACTGCGCGGTCATTGCAGTTATTTGCGCATATTCACGATTTGCGAGGGTGCTCTCTGAGGGCATTGGTTTCTGCCCTATTTGGGAGAATTTCGATTTGTGATTGAGTGAGGTCCGTAGCATAATGGTAGAGCGTCTGACCGGCAATTGGAAGGCCCTGGGTTCGATTCCAGGCGGTTCGCCTCATTTTTCATTATTTCGTTATCTCTCCTCCTCGTGTGCAGAAACGTTCCTTATACTTATGTCGTTTCTATTCATATATATATATATATATATATAATTTAGTGGTGGACCGGATGTCAGTTTTTCAACATCTGCGGATGCGGATGCGGATCTTTAATTTCAATATCCGCGGATACAGATGCGGATATTTAGTTAATCTATCAATATAATATAGAATTATGAATATATGACATAATTTTTCAAATTTCGTGATATTACTATTATGGCAGGCAATGCATAAGAATTAAAATTAATATTAATGTTTTCATTATGATAAAAATAATAACTTTCTCAAGAGTTTTAGCCACATAAAATTCAATGAAACAAGTTTCATTCAATTTTCTGTGTTACCAGGTATTTATATTTTGAGGTTTATATATTTGTTTGTTCATTAATAATTAATACTTTACATGAAATTTGCATTACTGGGCCTTATAAGCTACTTTATAAGCTAATTTAATTGGAAAATTGCATAATTTATTAGAGGCAATATCCGCATAACATCCGCAGTCAGAAGTGCGGATGCGGATGCTAAAAATGATGCGGATATCCGGTCCACCACTAAGATATATATATAAATAACTTTGCATATATATATATATATGCAAACAATTCACAAACAGCATGTGATCTTTTTAATAAGCAAGGAACCACAGGGAAACGGAAAATAAAACACGAAGTCCAAGCGCTTTCGTGATATATTCACATCTTCAGGGACAAGGGAGAGATAGGATATCTCTCCCTTATCCCTAAAGATGTGAATATATCACGAAAGCGCTTGGACTTCGTGTTTTATTTTCCGTTTCCCTGTGGTTCCTTGCTTATATATATATATATATATATATATATATATATATATATATATATATATATATATATATATATATATGAAAATTATTTCACGAAAGTAACGTGAAAAATATTTATGATGAATAAAACCACGAAGGAAAGGAAACACAAAAAGGTGCTCAAGCGCTTTCGTCTAATGACATCCTCAGGAACACTGAAGTACAAAAAGGTTACGGCCTATATATAGGTTACAGAAAGAAAAAAAAAATAAATAAATAAATAACATACATACACACAAACATATATATATATATATATATATATATATATATACATACATATCTACACACATACATATATATATATATATGCAATAAACGGAGAAGTAAAAATAAAAATTAAAAATTAAAGGATTAACAAAGAGGCATACAGATTTGTAAGGAAAAATATCGATTTTTAGCACAAGATCAAATGAATTATAAAAATACAAATTTATACTGGAAATCTGCCCGGGTTTTAACACTTTGCCTTTTATAGTCAAGTTTCGATATATATAAAAATAAAATGAAGATTAAAAGTTAATAAAGTAGCATACAAGTTTACCAAAGATTTAGCGTCCTACCCTTTTTATCTAAATTGTTTTGAAGGAATTCAAAACAACAGGATCGAGTTGAAAAAGACCTTTGCTTATGTTGAAGTTATTTGAAAGTTGGATAATGGCAGACTCAAGAATATTTCTATTAACAATGTTGCTAGAATGAAATAAAACTGAAGCATTATTCCAATCAATACAGTGGGATAACTCTGACAAATGGACAAAAAGAGCACTGGACAACTGTCCTGTTCTAACGGAATATTGATGCTGTTTTATACGTGTGTGCAAATCCTTTCCCGTCTGACCTATGTAAAAGGAATCACATTGTTTACACCCAATTTTATAGATAATGCCTGAATTATTGGTAGGGCTATTTTTTACTATGATATTTTTCACAATATTGTTATATGAAAATACTACATTAATATCCAAAAGTTTAAGTACATTAGCAATGCCTAAAAAGCCCGGGAAAAATGGAAGTACTAAAATATTTTTTGACAAAGTACGAGTGTTATTATTGACACGATAGAAAGTTCGTTTTGCCTTGTTGAGACAAGATTCCATAAACGCAGATGGGTAACACAGATCACTTCCAATACCGTTGATTTTTTCCAATTCGGCATCGATGTATTCCGGACTGGCGATCCTAAGGGCGCGGAGAAACATTGATGAAAAAATGGCCTTCTTAGTGGGGGTGTCATGTCCCGAGTAAAAGTGTACGTAGGACAAATTGTTTTTGTTTTCCGATAGATACTAAACTTAAAACCTGGGCTTTCCCTATGTACACGCACATCCAAAAATGGGATTGAATTGTCTTGTTCCACTTCTAAAGTAAACTTAATGGAGGGGACTTGATCATTTAACTGAAGGAGGAAGTTATCCAGGTCACGATTCATGGGCCAGATACACAAAATATCGTCGACGTACCGCAACCAAGGGATGCCAACCCCAGGATTCTCGGAATGTAAGTAATTTCGAAAAACTCCATATAAATATTGGAGAGGAGGGGCGATAAGGGGTTGCCCATGGCCATCCCAAACACTTGTTGATAATACTCGTTATTGAAAGTGAATTTACAGTCTTTGATGCAAAGCTTAATAAGTTCCAAAACAATGTGTGAAGGTAGTGGCAGGTCATACTTATGTAATTCTTGGGAGAGAAAGTCAAGCATATCATCAATCGGCACTTTTGTAAACAATGAACAAACGTCAAAACTGATCAATCTATCGTTAGTTTCAGTACGTGCATTATTCAATTTTTCAGTAAGATCCATGGAATTTTTTACATGTGAATCAGAGATAGTTCCGAGAATGGGGGACAAGACTTTGACAAGCCATTTGGAGAGTTTATAAGTAATAGAGCCCACCGAGCTAATAATAGGGCGCATAGGGTTGCCAGGTTTGTGGGTTTTAATAAGACCGTAAAGGTAGGGCAGAGAAGGTGAAGTGGACATGAAAAGCGGAATTAAGTCCTTATGATCTTTGAGAATGCGTTTCAAGCCACTATTAAATGATTTGATGACGTCATCCTGCGGGTTCTTCCTAAGTTTGCTGTATGTGGCGGGGTCCTGGAGAAGCTCGTTCATCTTTCCGATGTAGTCCACTTTGTCCATAATAACTATGGTGTTAGCCTTGTCTGCTTTAGTAATATGGAGCTCCCCATCTTTTTTTAATTGTGAGAGGCCATCGCGAAAACGTTTAGGAAAGTTATCTTCGTAATTACCATTCGCCGCACTATAAACGAGGCCTTTAACTATGTTAAACAAATACTGAGGGAGATTACACTGTTTTTCAAAACACGCGAGACTGTAACAAATTTGTAAAGCCGAAGGTTTTTTAACAATAAAAAAGGACATACCATATCCAAGGGCACTTTATGCATCGTCACTAATGTTTTTCGAAGAAAGGTTCAAAACACACTAAAGCAGACAAGGCTAACACCATAGTTATTATGGACAAAGTGGACTACATCGGAAAGATGAACGAGCTTCTCCAGGACCCCGCCACATACAGCAAACTTAGGAAGAACCCGCAGGATGACGTCATCAAATCATTTAATAGTGGCTTGAAACGCATTCTCAAAGATCATAAGGACTTAATTCCGCTTTTCATGTCCACTTCACCTTCTCTGCCCTACCTTTACGGTCTTATTAAAACCCACAAACCTGGCAACCCTATGCGCCCTATTATTAGCTCGGTGGGCTCTATTACTTATAAACTCTCCAAATGGCTTGTCAAAGTCTTGTCCCCCATTCTCGGAACTATCTCTGATTCACATGTAAAAAATTCCATGGATCTTACTGAAAAATTGAATAATGCACGTACTGAAACTAACGATAGATTGATCAGTTTTGACGTTTGTTCATTGTTTACAAAAGTGCCGATTGACGATATGCTTGACTTTCTCTCCCAAGAATTACATAAGTATGACCTGCCACTACCTTCACACATTGTTTTGGAACTTATTAAGCTTTGCATCAAAGACTGTAAATTCACTTTCAATAACGAGTATTATCAACAAGTTTTTGGGATGGCCATGGGCAACCCCTTATCGCCCCTCCTCTCCAATATTTATATGGAGTTTTTCGAAATTACTTACATTCCGAGAATCCTGGGGGTTGGCATCCCTTGGTTGCGGTACGTCGACGATATTTTGTGTATCTGGCCCATGAATCGTGACCTGGATAACTTCCTCCTTCAGTTAAATGATCAAGTCCCCTCCATTAAGTTTACTTTAGAAGTGGAACAAGACAATTCAATCCCATTTTTGGATGTGCGTGTACATAGGGAAAGCCCAGGTTTTAAGTTTAGTATCTATCGGAAAACAACAAACAATTTGTCCTACGTACACTTTTACTCGGGACATGACACCCCCACTAAGAAGGCCATTTTTTCATCAATGTTTCTCCGCGCCCTTAGGATCGCCAGTCCGGAATACATCGATGCCGAATTGGAAAAAATCAACGGTATTGGAAGTGATCTGTGTTATCCATCTGCGTTTATGGAATCTTGTCTCAACAAGGCAAAACGAACTTTCTATCGTGTCAATAATAACACTCGTACTTTGTCAAAAAATATTTTAGTACTTCCATTTTTCCCGGGCTTTTTAGGCATTGCTAATGTACTTAAACTTTTGGATATTAATGTAGTATTTTCATATAACAATATTGTGAAAAATATCATAGTAAAAAATAGCCCTACCAATAATTCAGGCATTATCTATAAAATTGGTGTAAACAATGTGATTCCTTTTACATAGGTCAGACGGGAAAGGATTTGCACACACGTATAAAACAGCATCAATATTCCGTTAGAACAGGACAGTTGTCCAGTGCTCTTTTTGTCCATTTGTCAGAGTTATCCCACTGTATTGATTGGAATAATGCTTCAGTTTTATTTCATTCTAGCAACATTGTTAATAGAAATATTCTTGAGTCTGCCATTATCCAACTTTCAAATAACTTCAACATAAGCAAAGGTCTTTTTCAACTCGATCCTGTTGTTTTGAATTCCTTCAAAACAGATTTAGATAAAAAGGGTAGGACGCTAAATCTTTGGTAAACTTGTATGCTACTTTATTAACTTTTAATCTTCATTTTATTTTATATATATCGAAACTTGACTATAAAAGGCAAAGTGTTAAAACCCGGGCAGATTTCCAGTATAAATTTGTATTTTTATAATTCATTTGATCTTGTGCTAAAAATCGATATTTTTCCTTACAAATCTGTATGCCTCTTTGTTAATCCTTAATTTTTAATTTTTATTTTTACTTCTCGTTTATTGCATATATATATATATATATATATATGTGTGTGTGTAGATAGTATGTATATATATATATATATATATATATATATATGTGTTTGTGTGTATGTATGTTATTTATTTATTTTTTTTTTTTTTTCTTTCTGTAACCTATATATAGGCCGTAACCTTTTATGTACTTCAGTGTTCCTGAGGATGTCATTAGACGAAAGCGCTTGAGCACCTTTTTGTGTTTCCTTTCCTTCGTGGTTTTATTCATCATAAATATATACATATATATATATATATATATATATATATATATATATTAAATATGTGTTGTGGCTTTTGTTGTGTATATAATTCTTCTGTACTAGCTGTATTATTTTTTGTTTTGATACATATATATATGTATATACATGTGTATATATATGTATATATATGTATATACATGTGTATATATATGTATATATATATACACCAATTATTTCTGTTTTTGCTTCTACTGCAATTCTCCTCTACTGGCTATATTGCTTTTGATGTAAATATATATAAATCAGGTATGTATTATCCCTGTTTTGCCCCTAATGTACATACATACGTTGTATTTCGATATATATTAAATAGGCAGAACGCTGCAGTTGTGTTTTATTTACATCGTTTAAACAAACATTAATGGAAATGAAGGGCATATATATATATATATATATATATATATATATATATATATATATAAATGATACAGTGTGTGTGTGTGTGTGTGTGTGATGCAGAGCGATGGTAATTCACCTTTATATGTACGCAAATAACTGTGTACGTCAAATACGACCGGCTGCCTTCTAAGTCTGGTGGCCGTGATGTTAAGGAATAGAAAATGCATCAAGACGTCGCAGTGAAAGGATCTCTCTACTCCTTCTGTTTTTTATTTTAGGCTACCCACATGCATATATATATAATATATATATATATATATTTGTGGTCCTGAGCTGCCTTAGGTTAGTTTACTCCTTGGAGATCACACCCACCCACATATATATATATATATATATATATATATAATTTTTTATTTTGGGGGGCTGAAGGGGGGTTGATGAAGGGGGGATGAAGGGGATGAAAAGGGGAAGGGGGGTTCAAAATCACTCTCATCATGTTACATGCAATTGCACTCTACCTTTTCACGTTCATACTACTTATATAAATAACCTCCCTCTCTCCCGATACAACTATTTCCTATTCTTATAAAGCTGTCAGTGCAGCGAAGGTTGTATTTAAAACAGAATTTCCCAAGGTTGTGAATTAGCTGATCTCATATAAACTGTTTCTAAATTCAAGTAAAGCAAACTTTTTTGCGGGCCTTTATGATTTTTAATAACAAAAGAAGAGTGCATCTTGACAACCTAAATGTTGGAGAATTCGTTGTAAAGAATGTAATGTAACGAAATTTTTAGGATTCATGCTAGATAAGAATTTGAAGTGGAAGGATCATATCAATCATATATCTAAAAAGATTTCAAGAAGTGTTCTTATATTGTTTAAACTTTGATATATAGTTCTTAAACAGGTTTTATTAATTCTGTATCATACTTTTGTTCGTCCTTACATGATGTACAGTACTGAAATCTTGCATGGGGAAATACTGTTCATAGCGTTTTAGACAGTATTTTTGTTGTTCAAAATCGAGCAATGAGGATTTTATCTGATGCAGATTTTATTGATCATATAAATACATTCTTTAAAAAATTTAAATTATTAAAAATGAAAGACATAATCAAATCGATACATTTTATTTTTATTTATTTATAAATATATCAATAAACTTATTAATTTCGAATGGATAAATAAATATTTTATTACACATCAAAAGAACCACTCACATCAGACTAAGAACAGAAATATGCATGTTATTCATCACCTTAGATTGTCTTCATCTCAAAAATCACATATTTTCATAGGGTTGAAATTACTGAATAACTTAAGCAGAGATCCTCAAAATATCGTAATGTAAGTGCGTTTAAAAGCAAGATAAAATCAGTCTTAATAAAGGAATCCTTGTCTGTCTATTGTGTTTTACTTTTTCTTTTCTAGTTGTTGAATTTACTATTATCTCTAAGTACTGAAGGTAACATAACTATTATACTGCTATTGAATTCGTTTCTCATGTGAACTACAAGTTCGTCTGTGTCCTAAAAAAATTACCCTATATATATAACTGTCATATAAACCTCGTGTTATCTTATATGAGATTATAATCATAATTAATCTATTAATATATTTCATAAACATAACTAAGAAGTTTGCTTTATATAATGTTTAATCATAATATTTATACCACCCAATCGTAAGTTTGTATGCTTTTATCTTGTAATTAATTTGAGAGCCTAGTAAAGCCTGATAAAGATTAAAGGCCATACTACTCAGGCGGACATAAATAAATATGTTCTGTAAAAAATTATTATATTATAAATTGTAGTATTGTAATATTTATTTTAGTGTTATTATTATAGATGGAAACTGACGAGAGAATTGAAAAACGAGAAAACAAAAACTTAACTAATTCTGATTTCTAAAACCAAACTTTATCAGAATCTAAAAAGTTAGAGACTTAAAAGTATACACTAAAATCGTGTTACCAGCAAAATTCAAAGAGAACTGCAGCTCTCGTGAAGACGAAAAAACTATGAATCCAAATTACGTGTGACAGATGATTTGTTTAATCGGTTGTGTATGAAGCCTCCTCAGAATTTTAATTATTATCTGTTACATAAGTAAAATATTTTAGAATTTTTCTCTTCTAAATAAAAAGCATGGAAAGCAACTCTACTTTACTTAATTCTAAATAATGATAAAAATCTTCACGTTATTAAACTGAGCAACAGTTACAATGCTTTATTTTGAGATATAACGATGCTGATATAATCTCCTCTCTAAGTCAGTTTCTCACCAACAACATACTTTTTTAAGACAATCCTTACAATTGATAATATAACCATTACCATTATTCCTTTCTACAATTCGAGGTCTCGCATTTTTTTTCATTATTATTATATCTGTATTGGCGACCAATTTTATATTTACGGGAAGAATACTTTTTTATGGAGTTCAACACTAATTTGATCTTTCAGATAAAGTTTCCTTTCATTTCTCTGTTAAATACACACTCACTCAGTTTTGTTAAAATTGAACTACTGTAAATGATGTTACTTGAAAATAAAATTGGTTAAGATTAAAAACAAGTCAAGCTCAGTTCCAGGTAAATATACCTAAACCAAATTATTTTGAAGTAACATAATTTATTTATAGGAGGAGATTGTAGACACCAATCGATCAGGAAAGTACTCCGGGGGAAACGTTAGACAGAAGGCAGGGAGTGCTGAAACTCGCGTTTTTCCTGTCACTGTCCTCTTGGCTGATCTTTTTCAGTGTAGTGGGGTGGCATAGCTGCCATATCGACATGAATTGTTCATTTTTTTATACAAGCATGAAAATTGGCACAGAGATAGCTAAATAGATTGTAAAAAGATTTCGATATGGAGGCATCACCACGAAATTTTATTATTTTCAAGATGGCCGAAAAATTAAAAAAATATCAAAATGCTCTTAGAGTATCAACTTTGGTCTCAAATTGAAGCTTACAGTCAGAGGAGTAACATCTACCTTATAAGTGATAGTGGGAATATTGATATTTCAATCTATAAAATAGGTTTATAGAAAAAATTGAAAAATATCAAAATGCTCGTAGAGTATCGACTTTGGTCCCAAATTGAATTGATTGATATTTTATTTACACAAGAACAACAACACGTAACTACATGCTACGTATCACTACTGAGAAGAACAATTCCCCTCACACGCACATAAGGCCGTACATGGAAGTTCAGCCTTTCTGCAGGTGCAGCGCTTCATACATCCTTTTGTGCACTTCCATGAAACCAGCTCTTGACAGGCCTTTGATGCTTCGGGTAGGTTCGTCCAGTGTGGTTCGTACAGGCGGTCACCAGTCTTGGTCCATCCCCAGTTAGTGGGGCAAGGGAGATCTGGATTTGGTAGAAGTGTCTGTCCCCACACATGACCTCCCTGGTAGGTCGCCCTCTTCACATGCTTTTCTAGAGCTGCCCTTGTTGGTGGAATCAACTGCACATTGTTGTTCTTTGCAATCATATTCTGTCGAGCTATATGTATGTCAGAGCTAGTGCTTGTTCGGTCGTACAAGAGGATGACGAACCTTTCGATGGTAGACATGACACATTCTGGTACAGTAATTGGTGCTGAAGAGACCTTCAGCAGCGCAGCTGTTAATTCCGGAAACACAGCCCAGATGGTCCAGGCAGTCTTCTTACCATGCCCAGTAAAGCTGGGCACGGTGTCGCACCCAGTCAGAGCGTGAAACATCGGCAATGCCTGAGCCTTCTGTCGACCAAGCCCAGCTGCCATTTCGTGTGCTGACAAGTACCGAAATCCCTTTCCAGTTCCGAATGCCAGCCAGAGTTCATCTCCAGGTTGCACCTCCGGTAGCACAGACACGACCAACACCACAACGTCTGTGTCAACCGTCCGAAGCATGATCTTGCGGTGGTCACGCTGTGCAGCATGTGACACATGCAGCAACATGCGAGTGTCGGCTTCCTCATGGTGGCATGGAGCGAGTGATGCCAGATCATCCAGTGGCGGATTACTGAGGACTCTCTCTCCATCGGTGATGATTAAATGTTTGCCCTCCATCTTGAACCACCGGAGGGCAGCTTCAGACAGGAACCTAAACAACTCCGTCTTGTTGCAGTCCACACGAGGAAACTTGGCCAATTTCTTGGTATGGCAGTTGCAGCTACAACATGTCTGCGCACTCCTTGTCCTCGTTTTGTTCTTGCCATGCCTTTCAGCGAATCCTGCTTGTAGGTGTCCCACACTAGATCCAGGCGTGTTACTTGCTGCAGTTTTGTGGACAGGTAGGGAATGAATATCTGACTAGCATACTCATCAAAGTTCTTTGCAGTACCGGGCTTCAACATGTGAACTATGGCAGCCCCATCAATAACTATACAGGTTGTAATAGGAGCGTCAGCATGGACTTCAGATAGGTTTTTTAGGCATTGAAGTAGGTCACTCTTAGTACCTAAGCGCAGTCTACCATTATCAGAGAGTGCTGGAGGGCATGCTTGGTTCTCATGGGGAAAGAACTCCTCTAGGTTCCCGTCCCTGGTCTGGCAACCAATGTACAGCCGCGAAAAGAGTCCGACGTTATTTTTCAGACACACCAGTTGGTGCTTCCCTTTACTTGCTGTCTTCGGCCTGGGGTTGACAAAAACGTTCAGCTTGTTGCGACGTATGATGTCATCAATGGGCTTCGTTCTCTCTACCAGACGCTCTCTGGTGAAGGTTTTGAACTGCTCCTTGCCAATCATCTTCACCTTCTGGACAGCATCGACCGCTGCAGGACCTGCAATTTCCTTGGAGTCGAGAACAATTAGGTCCACGCTTTCTTCCTCGAATGGGTTGCCAAGATCTTCTATCACATTAACAAGGGAGATGACATCTTTGGTAAATGTGGTCTGCACACTGGCTGTCTGATCGTGGTGCCATGTGTCAGTTTGCATTCCCCTGTGCTGGTGCCCATCTTGGAACTCTTGTATTGCCGCGGCGATTTCTGGTCCAGCAATCATCCAACGCCGAAGGGCACTTGGGTTGTCTGTAAGGCCAACAGCTCCACCGTCCCCTTTAATAAGGGGGTTGTTCTGTTCATGTGCTTGGTCAATTGGGATTGAGAACACTTTCTGGGTCTTCTGAACTATGAAGCTGCCAGCCGTGAATTTTGCGGCCACATCTTGGTGCTTTGTTGAAAGTTCAGCCATGTCTTTCAGGTGAACTGGGATCCACCTAGCGTAGTTGGTGCGATCCAAAGCGTGGAACCAGGGGGCGAGTTCAGTCAGGGCGTCGAGATACATGGTGAATGATGCCTGCCGTAGAGGACGCACGTAGACGAGTATCAGAAGCTCTATTTCCAGCACGGTTGCCCAATACTGAAATTGAGGATATGCATGTGTTCTGTTATGGCACCAGTCTTCAAAGTTTTCTGTTTCCCCTGCCTCAGCTGGATGTATCTGACAGCTTCTGTCGTATGCTCGTTTTTGTAAAATGTATAGTGCAGATGTGGTTACCTGGTGTGCTCGTCTTGTACGCGTGATGTGGGCTGCGTGCAAGAACGAATCAGCTGTCCCTGGTCGAATCAGGCGAGTTTGTCTAAAACAATTCGTCTAAAATACAATTTGTCTAAATCAATTTGTCTAAAACAATTTGTCTAAAATAGTTTGTCTAAAATCAATTTGTCTAATAACAATTTGTCTAAAATACAATTTGTCTAAAAATAATTTGTTTAAAATACAATTCGTCTAAACAAACAATTTAATATAATATGGCATACAAATTGTTGCCTGATGTACAATGCTATTTATTACTTGCCACGCCCCATCTTAAAAGGTTACCTCTTGTGCGGAATAGTACATCGAAATCAGTTATCCCGGAACCCATAACCCGGTTAGGTTAGGTTAGGTTAGGTTAGGTATATTATGAAATAAAATCAACCCATTTTCAATCTTTTCATCCTCACTCCAAATTTATCAAGCAGACAAATGCATTTCTAGTTATCTTCAGTTATTAGTCAAATTGTATTTTAGACAAATTATTTTTAGACAAACTATTTTAGACAAACTATTTCGATGTACTATTCCGCACAAGAGGTAACCTTTTAAGATGGGGCGTGGCAAGTAATAAATAGCATTGTACATTAGGCAACAATTTGTATGCCATATTATATTAAATTGTTTGTTTAGACAAATTGTATTTTAGACAAATTATTTTTAGACAAATTGTATTTTAGACAAATTGTTATTAGACAAATTGATTTTAGACAAACTATTTTAGACAAATTGTTTTAGACAAATTGATTTAGACAAATTGTATTTTAGACGAATTGTTTTAGACAAATTCTCCTAGACGCGTCCCTGGTGATGCGATTTTGGCTTGCACTAATGCATGAACCCAACCACTTCCTTGCAGCCAGTCACCGATGTGGAGACCACCAAACATCACCACTAGTTTGTCTTCCCCGTAGTTCTGTGGCCACTTCCACTGAATCTGCTTGGCCAAGGCAAACAGGGGTTGGTCGACGGTGATTACTGGTGTCTGCCCTGGATTAACATGTTCAATACATTTTCGCACAACGTCCATTGAATGTTGGATCATGGCGGTTGTGTGTGCTCTCTCAAGGAAGAGTGGGAGCAAAGAAGTGGAGCATATAACTTGAGCTCCTGATGGCTGATGGCTGGCGTGAAAGGCAGCCCAAGACGTGTTTTCCTCTACGTCAGACCTTTGAAGGGCCTGTCTGACGTGGTCTAGCCACAGGTATTCAGTCTTTCTCTGTTCTGGGAAGCCTTCTCGGCACAGAGACACCACATCAGCAGGTGGAATAGTTTGATTTGTAATGGTGCTGGTGACAGTTGGAATGTTAGTATAGTTGTACGGCAAGTTTGTGACGATCTTCTTATCGCTTGCTTTACCGGATCCTTCTGCGATGACGATACTCCGATTAACCCCTTCGCCAGTGAAGGATGGATGCTGGAATAGGGAGATAGCAGTACCATGGAAGGACTCCTTAGCTGTTGTTGAATTTGGATTGTGATCTTTGTTGTCGACAGCAGCAGTTGTGAACACACTGCCGCGCATCTTTGGAGGGCAACTACTTGCTCTCGTTGGAACTGCTGGCAGACGTTGTCTCCCATCTGTGCTGAGATTCGGAGAACACGGTCATATGAGATGCTAATCCCATAGTGAAAAAGCCTGTCAACCAATTCCCTGTTGCGTGTGTGAGCATGAACCATCAACCCTAGGTAGGTGGGAAAAAGGTGTCTCCTGAGAGGGTATGTGCCGGACATTGACAGAGGCTGTTGTCCCAGGCGTCTGATTATGCTTGACACTACTGAACTTCACCAACTGGGCGATGGTTAGTGTTGCATGCGTCGTGTGTGTCACGTGTTCTATCATACTGGCACCATCCAGGACCATTCTCACCAAGCAAAGCAGTAGTTGCGGTACAGATTCTTCTTGGCATCCTTCAGCGAAACCAGTGAAGGGCTTGGCTTCTTGAAACATTTGGCGGCGGACCACCTGTGCTGCACGAGCAAGGCACACCGCATCTCTGTCACTCTCTAACTCGCAGGATTTAGCAATCGCAGAACCAACATCGTCATTAAATGCCAGAAGGACATATCTTCCTTTCTTGTGGGCACTCATGTCTGGGAACTGTGACAGGAGTCGTTCTTTCAGTCGTGTCGTGTTAACTCTGCCATCTACTTTGACTCCTACCTGCTCCAACATAGCCGTGTAGCGGCGAGCAATATTAACCAGTTTGAACACCGGTGCTGTCGCCCCAAGACGTGTTTCTTCGATGTATAGAACCAAATCGGCGAAGACAGTCGTGGCTATTTCCCTCTCGCGAGCAGTTTCTTTAGATTCGGCAGCCTTTGCCTTCCTTGCTCGATTGTACAAACCTACTAAACATTTGGCATGGTACTTAGCCTCCAGAGCCACAACGTCTCCCACACTGAGTCTGGCAAGCAGGTGTGTGTCTTCAAGAATCTCAGCACAGGCCCGCACCCGGCTGTCTAGCTGGAAGGTTGATGCTGCGCGAAATCCTTCTGCGTCAGCTGCTTTTCTGCAGAAGAAGCACAATGCTTCTTCGACGCCCTTCTCAGAAACTACGAATTCCGACCTCATGTGCTTGCATACACCTGTTTCCTCTCCATCTTGGCAATGACCGTCTGTTTCCAGTTTCCGTTTTTCTGCTTTCTTCAGCATAGTGTTGTTGAATTTGAGCCGGCATTTCTTGTGATAGTGTGCAGTGTGTGCAACCATGGCGGCTTCAATGCCGCACCCTTCATCCAGTCCCTCTATCTTCAGTATCTGTGGAAGTTGACTCAGTTAGCTGAATTTCACTAGGTTTTCTGCCAGTGAAGTGTATCCACTCCCAACGTCAGTTCTTTTCGACTGTGAAGGACGTGTTAGCTGCTCTGCCTTGTCCTTTTGGCAGATGATACACAGGTTCCAGTTGATCTCAGTTGGATGCACGGACACTGATGACCACAGACGCTCTGGATCATCGACGTTGAAGCTTTGACTAGACGACTTGATGTTCCTTACAGGCGGCCCTGCAAAGAGAAAAGAACAATATTACATTAATATTTCAGCTGTAGCAATTCAACTAGATATCACCCACAAAGAGATGTGAACACAGACATACACTCAGCAACTAAATTCCGTCAGCTCCAGTGACACATTAATCGAATGATACCCCCATTCCTCCTCATTGTTTTCCCCACAACACAATTTCATCACGCCAGGCGACATCGGAAATGCAGCCCCGATGACGTAGCAAAACGTAATGGTACCCTCATCCCCTCCTTATCGCCCACACAGCAGTGACAATCACATTCAGAGCGACAAGCACAAATCAGTCGCTATCTGATTAAACGTAATGATTTCCCATCCCTCCTGACCCCAAGCACAGTGTGATTTAAACATGCCGCAACAAAATGAAATTAGTCCTGATTTATACCAACAGTGTTTATTAAATAACGTTACTAGCAATCGCAAAAGTTGGTGATAGATATTTATAATTGATCGGTAAAAGATGTGGATACGCTTCATTGTCTAAAAATTAACACTAAATTAATATATATATATATAATATATATATATATATATACATATATATATATATATATATATATATATAATATAGAGAGAGAGAGAGAGAGAGAGAGAGAGAGAGAGAGAGAGAGAGAGAGAGAGAGAGAGAGAGAGAGAGAGAGATATCAGCTAAATTCACTTATAATGATACAAAATAAAGCACTACATTTAGCACTGTCAGATAAAAAAAAAATACTGACTGTAAGCTTCAATTTGAGACCAAAGTTGATACTGTAAGAGCATTTTGATATTTTTCAATTTTTTCAATTTTTTCAATAAACCTATTTTATAGATTGAAATATCAATATTCCCACTATCACTTATACAGTAGATGTTACTCCTCTGACTATAAGCTTCAATTTGAGACCAAAGTTGATACTCTAAGAGCATTTTGATATTTTTAAATTTTTCGGCCGCCATCTTGGCCGCCATCTTGAAAATAATAAAATTTCGTGATACCTCCATATCCAAATCTTTTTACAATCTATTTATCTATCTCTGCGCCAATTTTCATGCTTGTATCAATAAACGAACAATTCGATTGCTATGCCGCCCCACTAGTGTCTTAGCTACGCTGTGAGCAGTCCAGCATGCTCTCAAACACACGCTTTTCTCCCTATTTTTCACTACACATACATGCATTTTACACATTACATAATCTTTTCAAAATAAAAATAAAAAAAGCAATGACAGCACCTTCAAGGGCCTCGGAATTCCTTGGGGAGGAGACCATAAATATCTCCACTTCTGGCATTCCCGTTGCTAAAGAGTTGGGGGTTTCCCGGGGTGTCGCGGTCATCCGTCCATTTACTCATCCGTGGGTTGGAGTGTGACTACACACCAGTGACATAGGACTCGAGACCGGTCTCGAGACCTTTTTTTCTGGTTTCGGTCTCGGCTTTGATGATTTCGACTACATCACTGCTGAGTATGTTGATGTTTCTCAAGTTCAACGAACACTTATCTTATTTTAAGTAGGCTGTTAACTGCTGAAAATTTTCACAAACTATGAATTTATGACTAAATTATGAGTAAATTTTGCAATTGTCACTTGATAACTTCTTTAGAATCTTTATTCCTGAATGTGAAATTCAAAGCTCAGGAATTAGGCATTAGTAGGCTGACCATATTTCCTTGAGACAAAAACGGGACATTGGGATGGCAAAAAAGGGACGGGGTTATGTAATATTCTGTATTCATGAAAAAGTAAGTACATAAACCGGGACAAAATTGACATTTTTATTAAAACGACGGGACGGCCAGGAAATATAAAACAAACGGTACTGTCCCGTTCAAAACGGTACGTATGGTCAGCCTAGGCATTAGCCGCATTACACAATATTGAATACTCGTACATGCAAAAACTGCATATGGTCTCGGTTTCGGTCTTGGTCTCGAGAGCTTTTTCCTGGTCTCAGTCTCGGCTATGGTGGTCTCGACTACATCACTGCTATACACCCACACTCAGTATGGTAACGTGACCAGTGATCTTCTACTATAAGTTTAACTTTGTTTCTGGACTACTGAACCACAACTAAGTAAATTAAGTGTTTATCGAACTTTATTATTTAATAATAACTTCAGACTTTAACTTTTTACCATTAATATAAAGTGTTTTCTTACGATGAAACACCAAAATTTGTATACTTTTAATCTGATGTTCACAAATTAATTTTACTTTACACTTACGTTATACAATTTAAGATATAATGTTAAGCCTTGACCAAAAATCAAGTAGGCCTTTAAAAACGATATGGCCTCGTGCGTTACATGAAAAAAAAACTAGGGCTCGGATAGGAGATTCTTTCGTCGGTAGACCTAGTCGAAAATGAAGTTAATTTTCTTTTATGAACGCATTTTAACATAGGCCCTACTTCCCACGGGCTCTGATTGAAAAATTAAAAACAAATTAACAAGGGAAGGCAAAACGATCTTAAGATGAACAAACTGCTTCCACCGACTCTGTATGACTCTCTCTCCTTCTCTCTGCGTCCGTTTCTCGTGCTGCGTGGCCTTTTTCTTACTTCACATTTTACAATCCCAACACTGCCGAGTGACCGTCTACACTCCAAACTTTTTGTTTAAATTAAATAGAGATATTTGGGTGCAGGCCTATAGCCCACTATATACGTTCTGATCCTTCATCTGAATAGGTACCACAAATTCCTAATGCCTTCAAAAAACAACCAAAAAAATAACTGCGCGTTTAGTGTTGGTGGTGTGTGATTTTAAATAGTATGTATATGAATAAATTAGGAGACGTTCGGTCTGCCCTATAGGTGGATGGGTGACCGTAAGACTTCCGTCACATGACCTTCACCGTTACAAAGGAAGTTAAACGACCCTCCCCCCCTCACAAGTTTATTATTATAAGAGGAGCCGAAAATGGACTTCAAAATTTTATAATTTTTGTAAGTTTACATATGTAGAGGAACAGACAACTACAGACAGAAAAACAGACAAAGAACAGCCATAGGAATTCTTTTCCCACCATTCTCAAACATCTTAGAATCACATGGAAACGAAAGACACACGTGGTTTCAAGGAATAAAAAAGAAAACTGACGCTAGCCTCGTAACAACATAACGGACGCTTGGAGACGCTTCTCAGAGTGCCGCGGAATTTGAACGTCCCGAAGGTTATATAAGGCGCAATTTACTGGCATTCATCCTCACTCCTATCGTTCGTCCACTTCGTAAGTCTATTCTACACGCAATTTCCCTGCATCAGCTTTAGTCGGCACCAGATGAAGGCCCACTTCAACATACTTCATTCAAGAAACGAAGAATCACTTGAAGTAAGCTATAAATCCGTCCTGCAATAAACCACACTACTGCCGTATGCGTCCCTGTGTTTTCCTCACGTCATCTCGACCGGTTTTCAATCATCTTAGAGGGAACCGGAAAAATTCAACACGCTACAAGAAACATCCTCAAGGAGGATACGGCACGTGAATTTTCTACGAAGCTACAATGTCGTCATTTTCGTCTCTGTTCATCCTCCACCACTTTACGAAAAGCGGTCGTCAACGAAACACCAGTAGGCCCGCATCCGCTCTCACGAAACCCTTTACGTGCGAAACAACGGACGGTCAACGACACCTCGAGCCTACGATAATAGGTCAGCCTCCAAGCAACACTTCATCCCCAGAGGTATTCGACAATCTCGGTAAGCTCAGTGCATCTTTTCTAAGCAACTCTCGTGAAGTGTACACAGAGTAACCGCAGAACCGCATTTTCTAGGCCATATCAAAGTGTTCCATAAGCGTTCTAACTGACTCTCGTTAAAACACGCAGTAGGCCTATTCTTAATCAAAGTGTCATTCTAATACCGTAATTATGTATCACCCAGTTATGGTGATATTTTCGTATAATTATCAATTGTGCATCAAATTAACTCTCATACACAGTAGGCTTATTTCTTATTCATATTCATAGTGTTTTATCGAATACCGTAATTCGCGTTTCCTTTCGTGCATAACTCATTAGCCTATCTATATATTAATTAAGCTGTATAACTATTTCCTCATGTGCTAAGCATCAATCGTTCGTTAGCATAGTAATAACTGCCGTTATATAATTGTTAATCATATAACAACTGTCATTGCATTCCTTCCAATCATTATTAGGCTGCAGCATCTTGTTTATTTTTCATGTAGTATGTATTTATTGTTTATGTATTTATTGTAGTATGTATTCATTAGCCTACCTAAATGAAGGCCTAATCCATTTACAGTGTACCTACTTACGTGCATTTCTTCCAATCATTATTAGGCTGCAGCTCTAGTCTAGGGTTCATTTTTGCATACCATTAGCCTGTCATATTTAGCATAATATAAATGCTGTTATATAATTGTTAATCACTATAATTACTGTTTATGTCATTGTTATTCACTGTGAACAAATAATTAATTTATTTTCTTAATTCAACACCAAACAACAAGTGATTTTTATAACCTTATTTGCTTGGGTGTAATCTAAGCTGGTGACCTCGAATCAATTCGTATCACTCAAAAGTAATTGTAGTAGGCCTACTCCATTAGCCACCTTCAAACCGGTGATACCGTAGGACATCATAAATTGTTGACCCAGTCTGTCATTAACAATCAGTCATTATATCAATTAGTTATTAGCACTAAATTAATCAGCATCACCTCACTCGGCTAATACTAGGCCCACTATACATATATAAGTCTATTTTAGATTAAGTTTATATATACTGCAAAAGTGGGCCATACGGGCCATACGGGCCCCCCAACACCTGGGGCTTCGACCTCAGTAATTAGGGGACTGTGGACCTTCGCATCGCATTGCATAATGGTGTCTTTCAAGCCATCAAGCATCACAGCCATTTGGCATAAGACCCAAGCAATCGTATGGCGTAATCGGCTGTCAGGCAGTTTCTTTAGAGAGTAAGCAGCCAGTCGCCTTAGTTTAGCGACTTATATATACATATATAGGCTAACTGGAGTGGCACCACCACTCACAACAAATTCTTAAAGTAAAATGTAGCCAACCTGTCGGTTCACGACAACAGCTAGAGAATACACACACACACACACACACACACACACACACACACACACACACACACACACACACACACTGTTTCGTTTATATATATATATATATACACACACAGGGTGTTTCAGGAGGAAAGGTCGATACTTCGGGAGGTGATAGTATCGGCCATTGTGAGAAAAAAGTTCCTATGAACATGTGTCTAATTCTGAATGGTTACGGAGATAGAGCTGTTTGAATCTACAAATAAAAAAGCATTGTTAATGGTAATCAAGAAAAAGAAACCAATTACTGTTTCTAACATTTAATGTTTAAACATTGGCATTTTGAATGGTATCAGATACAGAAATGACAAATTTGTTACAGTTTACAATACATTTTCGAAAATCCCACCTTCAACCTCAAAGCACTTTGCAACTCTTGTGCGAAGATCGCGTGTTGTTCGTCTGAGTTGATCTTGACGTTCCTTTATGCAGGCAGCAGCATCCAAAATGCGCGCGAGCAATTCGTCTCGTGTATCCACCTTTCTTTTGTAAACTTGACTTTTCATCCACCCCCACAAACAATAATCTAACGGAGAGAGGACTGGTGACCTTGGTGGCCATTGAATGGGACCACCGCGGGGGGAGGAAGAGCTGCGCGCGAATCAGATTCAAACAGCTCTATCTCCGTAACCATTCAGATTTAGACACATGTTCATATGAACTTTTTTTCTCACAATGACCGATACTATCACCTCCCGAAGTATTGACCTTTCCTCCTGAAACACCCTGTATATATATATATATTATATATATATATATATATATATATATATATATACACCCTTAATTTCCAGTAATATTTTTATATGGTGTAAAGGAGAAATAAAACAAAACTACAGCGTTCTGTCTATTTAATAAGCTTATATATCATTCATAAAATACATTCGGTAAATATGTTTATACATTAGGTGTAAAACAGGGATAATACATACATGATTTATTTAACACATATATTTACATCAACCATGAAAATAACAACCACTAGAGGAGAATTGCATATACATTAGAAGCAATATATATATATATATATTAGGGTGTCTCTTATTGGGTAGTCAAAAATTGAAATGTTGAATTATTTTATCTGCGCCCCCTAAAATAGTTCCATTTAGCATAAAATCTAAAACTTGAAAGTTTGACACAAATTGGCTCATATTTAGGGGTCGCCCCCGGCTAATAAAAATGGTGACCATGGCATAATAGCTCCTGACATATGATTATGCTCATTATACACATAATTCCTTCCTTCTTTTTTTAGTTTGATTCGTTTTTATAAGTATAGGCCTTCTTATTTATCATTGATCCTTTTCTAACCTATCCTTGATGTTGTTATAATCCATCCTTTGGTCCTCAATCCTTCTTTATCCCAATCCTTTTTCTCCTATCCAAAATCCTTCCTGGCTCTTTTTTTATATACAATCAGCAATGAAGCATTGCTACAAAAAAAAACCATTAGTTTATTATATAGAGATAAATTCAAAATGCCAGTGCTATTTACATACTTTAATTACTTTAATTAGCATTATTTCCTTATACAACGTTTATTTAATATACAATGATTATACAATATGGTGTATTTTAAGGTGCGACCTCATTGATGGTTATTTTTTGAGAAGAACAGTTTTTGATGGAACTGGGTGACTCTGGCGGTGTTTTGCAACAATTTGGAGCAGGAACTGGAGCTGCTCTTCCCCCACTGTCAATTTCTTATTCAGCTCTTGAACTAAAGCTACTGCACGTTCTGCCCGGTCATTTACAACAGATAGAGCTGCAACAATAGCTCTGGCCCTTAAATATTCACAGTTGGATGTCCAAGTGCTGGGTGCCTTGTTCAGAAATCCTTCTGGCAAATTCAGCTTAGTAAAGAATTCTCTAGTATTTCTTGTAACAAGTTGGTGTAGTCCTTCACCAGAGCAGAAGGTCGATTCAGGAATCCGAGGACGCTTGGGTGGTCTATCAGTGGACTCATCTTCTAATGCCTTTACCATGCGTTTCTCTACATCTGTAGTAATTCGCTCATCAAAGAAAGCAAGACCAACTGCTTCTTCAGACAGGTACCATAAGTGGTTAGAGAGCTTTTTTTTAGTTGCATCAAAAATCTTTTTGTTAGGATAATTAATCAATGACCTCATAAGGAGCCAGTCATTAAATGGGGTTTCAATGGAGTGAGGATGTTGTCCAAGCCTTCATATAGATGAGAACAGAAAAAAGGGAAAGATCTCGAATTCCTCGTTCTTCAGTCTTAGTCATCTTGAACTGGTTTCGAAAAAGCCACATCTTGATAGAATAGAGCGCTTTGGACATCCAGCGAGCTCGATGCATGGCATCTGGTGCACGAAACTTGATGCCTTTATTGGGGACACCTCCAAGAAAGATGATGGACAGATCCAAAAGTTCTTGATAGTCATCCCGTAGCATAGGTGCCTGGGATCTAGCAAACTGAAATAGTTCAGTTTTAGACTGGATAATTGCTTCTTTAGTAATCGTGTCTGTCTCACCTATTTGGAACTGGCTTTGATCAACAGAAGTCCAATTGTCACGAAAACGCTTAAAGATCAATATCTCTGGACCAGTTGATGTAGATCCCAATGTTGCTTCAAATGCAGCTCCCAACAATAAATCTAAAACATGGTGTCTACAAGGCAAGTACAAAACATCATGTCCCAATTTTGCTTCGATGAGAGCACAGGCTCCACTATATTGACCCGTGTTTGAAGCTGTTGTATCGAAACAAATTGCTTTTACTCTCTCTGTAATTCCCCATTCATTCAGGCAGTTAAAGACGGCTTCAGCTTGTGCTTCTCCAGTTGAGTTTGGGATTTTGGGGACACCAAGCAGCTGTTCAACACCAGGTCCTGACACAAGTACTGGGAGACGATCAATGTGCTTGTGCGAGGTGAGGTCCTCCATCATCTTGCCATCCCAGTGGACTGTCATAGAACATTCTCCATGGAAATGCTCCTTAAGTTCTTTAGCATGACGAGCTCGGTTCTTATTTCGAAGGCGATGGATAGAATGTTGGTTTATGTTGTAATCTGAAGCGTCCAAACCAAAGCTTTTAGCTGCCTCTGCGAGGTTCAAAAAGTAAATTAGCATAGAGTTTTAGCCTTGTAGGTATATTGATACATGTAAGCTGGGCTTACGAAAAATGTTTTTGTTGTTATAACTAACTACAGGGATATTTTTATAAAAAATAATAAATTTCTGCTCAAACACTGCACAAAAACACCCCGCACCCCTCTAGTGACGCCACTGATAGAAACACAGATCATGAAACACATGTCAGGTAAAATTTCCATTGAACTAAATTAAATTCTTTGTGACAAATAGCAACATTGTTTAAAACTTCATAATATGTGTATAAGAGCATAAATTCTAATTTTTTCATTAAATTCATTAAATTTTTTCAAACACTAATAACAAAATCAGTATAAATAATTGTGAAAAATATAAATAACATAGTTTATTATCTGATAATAGCAAAAAAGAAGTATAGTGATACACAGTTACACACGTTTTACTTATGACAGCAGAACACTGAATGATGACAAATAAATAATTGCAACATAATCTGGAGCATTCTTGATGAAACATTTAAACAGGTTGATCTTGTCTTATCAAGCAATATTTTCAGCTACAAACTTGACAATTATCTCTAATATATTCATTTAATTGAATTCATCATAAATATGATGATTAATTAATTAAAAACATATGTTCAGTATACTTGACAACTGCTAGTAATTTCAAATATTAATTGCATAAATAATAGCTATATCTTATGAACTTTAATAAGCGGGGGCGACCTCCAGAAATTGTTCAATCCAAAAACAATTTCATATGTGATGTTTCTTCAACCAATGGAACTGGTTGAGGGGGCGCAACCTAAAACAATCAACACTTCGAAAATAAGAGACACCCTAATATATATACACACGCATCAAAACAAAAAATAATAAAGCTAGTACAGAAGAATTCTGCATGCAACAAAATCAGAATACACAACACTTGTGTAATATACATATCTACCCATCAAAAACGGGAAAATGGAAATATATCCTTTAAGGTCAGTTTCTACCACGCTTAAATAAAATAGTAAACTCATAGGTAATCGAGTCCACAGATACATCCTCATTGCTTTGTTACTACACAATAAATGCGATTTAACATTAATTCACCACTCAAATTATGCGGGTGTTTCTATTCAATATAAAGGGCTTTCAACTCGTTTAACACTATTTTTGTACCCAATTTACAATTGGGAGTCAAACTGTCACGCTCTTTAAACACGGATAGAATACTCTCAAGAGCGCGCACTAAAATGATATCGTTTGCTCTAACATCACCATTAAATTTAAGTTCATAAACACTCCTTTCCAAAGGGGAAATTATTCTTTCCACGCTGATCTTTTCAACTGTAAATTCCTCTTCACAACTCATATCGGCAATGGAAGTATGTTTCTAAATCGTGCCGACAGCTGTGTCTTATATAATGAAATAATTCTTCAAGGTGAACAGTGAAGGTGAGTTCAGCCCTGTACCGTTCTTGCCCTTTGTACCAAAGTTCATGATATTTCGAGGAGTCTGTACCTTTTAGATACGTATCCAGCTCCAAGCCATTCTCGCCTTGTTCGTCCTTACACTTAATAAACTCATCGAGCAGGGCAGTGTACGTGTATTAAAGCATCGTGTCAAAATAACGCATATCAGCAATACGTGCGTCTAATATAGATTTCAGTTTACGGAAACCGACGACTTCAAACATTCTGTCGAGAATGAAACAGTTCGCTTGGGGATAAGGGCGTTATTTTCAGCAGCATTCTTTCACATGAACCGTATATCAACACATGGTTGTTTTGTATGACGATTTACGCATAACGTTCAACTAATGGCGTATGAGGGTGCATCACTAATCTGTTCTCTTTTTGTGCCTACACCTACAGGTATTTTATAATTGTCCTCACCCCACTTCTCAACCGCTACGAAGATTCTATTCATCTCTTTAACACTTAAATAAATAACATTGAGTCTACCAGAGTTTGATTGTGTACATTTCATTTCAAGTACATAATTAATACCACCGATATTACGCCTGAATACACGCACAGACTTCAACACGGACACGTCGTATACTGCATTGAGGATGCTGCTCAACGGAAGCTCTATCTTTTATTTGTTTCCTATCGAGTCTGCGAGGAGAGAACGTCTAGTCGGTTCAAGCTCTGAGGCGACTATGACCCGCCGCTGCGCTGTTTGACTCGACGGGGCCGTGCGGAGCGGTTGGGGAGGCGGAAGGTGTTGGGTGGGTATGAATCACACGGGTTGCGTCATGATCACCGCCAAGCGTTAGTGATTCGTGTATGAGATTGTGCCAGTATGAAAGATTCGATGCGGACTGGTGAATCATCCGAACATTTAAAACTGTATCCCATTATACCGAATAGGCGTTTAGAGAATTTTTTCATCTGCGATACATGAAGTAACATTGATTTTCATGATTTGTCACACACTTCCTGGAATACGCACCATACATTTTCTACAATGTTCAGGGGTAAATGCATTCACCATTGTACTTTCTCAAGAACTATGCACATATAAAATTTATTAGCACTCTGGCGAACTATTTGAAAGAAACATGTGTCCATACTTGGCCTTTTTGCTGGACAAACGATACTCGTCGTCTCTAAACTCTACAAAAAATTCGCATAAACCTTTAGCTATAATTTCGCTGCACACCTCATCATGATATACATGGATGTAATGGTAGAAATATTTTAAATTGTCCATAATCACAAGATTTACATTCTCCGACCCAGTGTACGCGTACTCGGTGTGATGTAACATGGTGTAATATCATCTATCACACTAGTCATGAACAAAATTCACAACCCAGATCCTTTGTTTCTCTTCTGCAAGCGTTGGTTCTTTCACTTCACGATATACATTATGGCGGCTCGTTTTTACACTTTTTTCGATATTTGATTGGGGGTAGTGCGGAAAAGTTGCGATTTGGAGAGAAAATAAAGTGTGTAAAATTTTTTTGATCTACGTCAATACCTTCCGGTGGCAGCGAGTCCTTAAAAATCGAAAAATAGGTCTAAAAACATAAAAATACGATATTTGAAAAAAATATTCATAATTATATTTGTGAGTATTTTTGAACGGGGTAGATTGAAAAATGGTTTTAAAGACTTACAAAATAAACAATAAAAATTTTAGCACAATCTGTTAATAACTTCCGGTGGCGTCTTAGCCGTTAAAATATCCAAAATATTGATTTAAAGCAAGTTTTAACAAGATGTTATACAAATGTCAATTCCGGTATATTTCTGTGCAAACAACCCTGAGAACACTATTATAGGCTTGAATAAATTAATAGCAGTCATTGAACAATGAACATTATATAAAATGCACACTGTGCATTGCACACTGCACACTGCTACATCCCCCGTTCCCTACCCTATATAAGCTGGGAAAGGAAGCGACGTTGTCAGTTGTTGTGTGTCACGTGTGGCGAGAGGTTGTGTTATAACTTGTTCATCAACCGTGGTATATCACCATTTACCCGCAGTTAGTTGGTAAATATCGTAAATAGATTTATAATGTCTGAAAAGAAACCTTCAAAAGTAACCAGAACGTTAGCAAAATGCCATAGCATCGGTCAACCAGCAGATTTTGTTAATAATGTTCTACCTACTTATGGAGATGTGCTAAGAGCTTATCTCTGGCACCGGAACAACAGAAAAACGACAGGCCAAGATCCTCCATTCCAGATTATTGCCAATGACATAATTTCCAAACTTCAAGAGATATGGCTCACAACTTCAATCCCAACTTTATCAAGGAAAAGAATACATGATATGCTCAAAAACTATCATAATAAGTACAAGACCTTACTTAAAACAGGTAAACTAAAAAGGAATTCTGAAAGTTACAAAAGTAAATTGAAGTCATTTCAGGAACATTCGGAACAACTATTTGATATTGCTTCTTGTAAATGTGGTAATTGGAATTCTTGTTTTTGCTGTAAAGAAAAAAAGTGCCCCCAAATGAAAGAACATTTTTAGAAGATCAGCGTACAATGTACGCTGATCTTCTAAAAATGTTCTTTCATTTGGGGGCACTTTTTTTTCTTTACAGCAAAAACAAGAATTCCAATTACCACATTTACAAGAAGCAATATCAAATAGTTGTTCCGAATGTTCTTGAAATGACTTCAATTTACTTTTGTAACTTTCAGAATTCCTTTTTAGTTTACCTGTTTTAAGTAAGGTCTTGTACTTATTATGATAGTTTTTGAGCATATCATGTATTCTTTTCCTTGATAAAGTTGGGATTGAAGCTGTGAGCCATATCTCTTGAAGTTTGGAAATGATGTCATTGGCAATAATCTGGAATGGAGGATCTTGGCATGTCGTTTTTCTGTTGTTCCGGTGCCAGAGATAAGCTCTTAGCACATCTCCATAAGTAGGTAGAACATTATTAACAAAATCTGCTGGTTGACCGATGCTATGGCATTTTGCTAACGTTCTGGTTACTTTTGAAGGTTTCTTTTCAGACATTATAAATCTATTTACGATATTTACCAACTAACTGCGGGTAAATGGTGATATACCACGGTTGATGAACAAGTTATAACACAACCTCTCGCCACACGTGACACACAACAACTGACAACGTCGCTTCCTTTCCCAGCTTATATAGGGTAGGGAACGGGGGATGTAGCAGTGTGCAGTGTGCAATGCACAGTGTGCATTTTATATAATGTTCATTGTTCAATGACTGCTATTAATTTATTCAAGCCTATAATAGTGTTCTCAGGGTTGTTTGCACAGAAATATACCGGAATTAACATTTGTATAACATCTTGTTAAAACTTGCTTTAATTCAATATTTTGGATATTTTATCGGCTAAGACGCCACCGGAAGTTATTAACAGATTGTGCTGAAATTTTTATTGTTTATTTTGTAAGTCTTTAAAACCATTTTCCAATCTACCCCGTTCAAAAATACTCACAAATATAATTATGAATATTTTTTTCAAATATCGTATTTTCATTTGTTTTTAGACCTATTTTTCGATTTTTAAGGACTCGCTGCCACCGGAAGGTATTGACGTAGATCAAAAAAATTTTACACACTTTATTTTCTCTCCAAATCGCAACTTTTCCGCACTACCCCCAATCAAATATCAAAAAAGTGTAAAAACGAGCCGCTCTAATATACATGTATGTGCTCTTTCACATTGGTTAATCCTATAACATATTCCATTACATCGTTTGTGCTGCGAAACCCCGCAAAGCTCTTACCAGAATATCCATCGAGTATTTGAAGGTCTTGCTACTCATGGAAATGTGGTCTTAAAGGTTTCAAAGGAGGGATGACTAGAAATTCTTTGAGTGTTCACCACATCTGTAAACTTTAGTGTGTACCACTTCAGGAATGTAGAGCGTGCAATATCATCGGTCGTCATCGTTATTTTCCGTCTAGGCAAGAGTTCTTTAACAGGTAAAGAGATACGTCTGAGAACCAGGGCTTGCGGTGGTGAACTGAGCACGCAGGGAGGAGATATAGACCGCCAGCTGGATTAGTAGCAAGAGTCACGTGACTCTTTTATTGGTCAGTAACATACACTGGGTGGTGCATAGATTTTTTCTTGTACACACACACACACACAGACACACACACACACACACAAAGGAGAAAATGAAATGCCAGCTGAAACACAATTTATTTTAAATGCACGTAATAAATTGGAAAAATAAATACACTGTAAAATTTCGTCAAAGCAGATAGATTCGAATATAAACTATATTTATATAACAAATATTCACGCCTCACGGTATCTAAAGGGAACAATATCGGAGGTGCCAGGCACCTGGTATCATGTCCTGTATGAGTTACGACATACTTTCGTCGCCCTTAGTTCCTTCACGTCCCCCAACTTCTGTGCTCGAAAGTTATGAGTTCCTACAAGGTGTGGTGGTTGGTCACCCTCATTTCCAACATCTTCTAAACTCACTACCTCTTTCAGCGAATCAAAGTGGACGATCTGCCGGTTCTCCTGATTACAGTGATACCTTTAGACTTCACGTTGTATTTCATCTCCTACCCCACCCTGACCCGTAGCCCATAAGTTTTGGGTCTTGTTAAGACAAAAGAATCAGCGTAGGCGCTATCTCTATACTCATCCTTGATCTCGTCAGTCAACTCCCCAAGGAATTCCCCAATATGGGGCATATATTCATCTTCCTTCTCCGTGAATATCACACTATCTGTATCTGCGTACAGAACCCTCCGGCCAAGAGAATGCAGTAGACTCCAAACTTTGATGCGGGCGTAGGCTGTTGTGAAACTGGCTACAGGTATGTTCGTGACACGTGATGTATCTGTAACCAATTCGGTTCTCTTGTACCCTATTATGTACGTATTACCCACATTCACGATCCCCATGACCTCTTTATCGATGGCGTTGGCGTAATCCCACATTTCGTAATAACTGGGCTAGGTGGATATTCCCCTCGTCTGTATTCTGTGAAAATTTCACCCAAAGACTATTTAGGCATAACTTTGCTCTGAAACGCTTGCCCGTGTGAAAAGGTTAGGGGGCTTCTGAAACCTCCACACCTCATATATCTTCAGTATTCTGTACCCGTGATGAATGGCTAGGGACAGCTCAGGACTTGTATAAGCCTTAGATCTTCCTCTGGTTGACTGTATGATTACAGTTCCAATTGTTCTCCTCTGCGCCCTTCACACACAGAGAGAACATGAGTTTGTGGTCTATAAAAACGGGCAAGATTGGTACCCACAAGTCGCGGGGGTGAGCACATCTACGAAAGAAAGACCGAAATAGTTCCCTTTGAAATTAGTTGAGAACTCTTCGATGGCAGGCAAGTCGGGACCCACCAGTTTTTCAGGTACGTCTACGGGGTACGGATTGTTCTTCATCACGTAGGGGTATAAAGAACAGAAGTGGTAGTAGTGGAGTTTCACGCCCTCCGGAGGTGGAAAGTATAGTTTGAAGGGGTTTGTGCGTCCACCAAACAAACTTTCGCCGCATTTGAGAGGACCCAGCACCATTGAAAGCTTGATGATGCTTATTTCTTCACGGTACTCTCCATCTGTCTCAATCCGTACATCATATTCGTGTTCCCACTAAACCTTGTGAGTGAGCTGCTTAAAGCCTCCTACCCCTGGCACAATTTTTCACTTTTTGACCTATATTGAAGAATATTCCATTTATACGAGACTTGTTCTACATTCAGGTTTTTTGATGACATAAATCTTAATTAAGTACAACAATATATTCAGAAGAAAAAATTAGAGGCATAGTAAATGTACTAAAATTCAATTCACTTTTTCATTGTTCCTTATCACATCAAAAGGGAAGAAATTTTCAATATCATTAGGAAATTTTATTTCATACGTTTCTTACTCATTCCATTGTGCCTTCCATTCAAACTTGGGCAGTTTTCGCCTTGATTCTAATGAAATTAAGATAAACTTTTGACGGTTGTCATATCCTATTCTTTCCTGACATGCCTTTGTTACTAGGTTCACTGCCCTTTCCACACTTTGATTGTGGCATGGAAAAGAAGCTATCTCCAGTGGCTTACATCGAGCCTGTAGTAGCTCATCGTCGCTAAAATTGTTTAGCAGCGGTGGAGGAGTAATGATCTCGCTTTGCCAATCGATCATCTCGGTGTAGTCAGTTGATTAGAAATTGAGGGTTCGAGGCAACTCAAAGTTTCTGGTACTTGAAAATCCTGTTCTTGAAAGGATGATTTTCTGAATAGCTTGCTCCCTAATTTCTAGTCTCTTGTCAGTTACCATTGATATGAGTATATTTTCTGGGTGGGCAAAGTAGGCGTTATTCTTTAATACTGGTTCTATGATTGATCTATGTTGTTCATCTAAATTTCGAAGCAAGCACATTAAATGCCAAAAGTTATATGCACCATCAGTTGCATTAGGATGAGATTTTATCCAAAACCACCCTGGAGCATAGACTGCATAATAATCTCGACTATATCTTGAAGGTTTTTATCGGGATTTGGCGTTTAGATATATATATATAATCGAAGGACCCTGTTGGCTAAAGTTAGCCAGTGAGCATGGTGAAGGGTACCTGCGGATCGAGTGGATAGATCTTGAGAAGTGTCTCCAGTTTGCACTGCCAGACACATATCATAGAGATATCTTTGATCACTGCTTAGCTCCTTCACAACATTTGCTGGAATTTCTTTAATGTTTCCCTTTACGCGAGAATATTTGACCACCTCCAATTTTGTTAAATCTGTTTACAGTTTATTCCCAATTGAACCCACAAAAGTATTTGGACCTGTTGTTTTACCATCAATGGCTTTGTAGACGTGCATAAAAGGCAGTTCATTCAAAGGCAAGAGGCACACCAACCACTGCACTGGTCTGTTAAGTTGAATTTCAACCAGTTTTATGGCTACACCAATTTTTCCTGTATTTACAGGAGTACCATCACACAGTAAAGCTTTGATAGTATCTGTGCTGTTCGAGTCTGTAATAATAGTTATCAACTCTTCTGCTATGCAGCGAGCAGTTCCATTATCTGGTGTGACATGGTCTACATTGATGCCTCCAGGTTCTTTCACAATAACATAGTGTTGTTCTTTTATCTTTCCACTTTTAGTTAATGTGTTATCTTTCCTTCCATCAAATCCAACAAGGCACTCCATCTTCAGATTTTCGGATTTAGACCTAACAGTATTTGTTTCACCCATGCGATTTCTTTCTCTTTCTAATTTCTTTCTGTAAGCATGTTGATGAGGTTAAGGATCTGCATATCTTTTAAATCTGCATTGACTATTGCGGCTGCAGTTCTACAACTTACACGATAACGATCTGCTGTTAATGCTAGGTTTTTATAGGAGTGCCTATTCTAAATATTCTCAGTCAATTCTAAATCGGCCTCATAATCTACATCCTGACTCTCTGAATCTACATCCATGTCTTCTTCGGTATTTTCTATAAATTCCGATGGTAAAACAATGGTGGTTTCAGACATTTCTTCTTGTGCTTTTAGTTGACGGTTTTGTGCTTCTTGGCCTCTTGCTAAAGATCTCTTCTTTATTGAACTAGTTATGCGATCAATTGGTCCTAACTGATTTTTTTTCTTTGTTTTTGACCCACAAAAGACTCCCATTCTGCCATTGGTATTTTGTCCTTACACCTGCAAGTTTTCCTATCAATTCCTTTATCATAGCATTCACAAGAAGATATATCAAACATTTCATCATACTGAGCTACTTTTAAGGCAAAACTTTAATTTCTTCGATGTAACGGCAACTTGTTCAATTTTGAGGCTTCTTCTATTAGTCGACTGACTTTAAAATAGATACCTTTGGTGTTAATCGTAGGAAAAGAAAATTTCATCCAAATGTCTTCAATATCTTTTACAACCCTGTAACAATCATTAGCAGTTGCTGATCCTTTTGATTTAGCTTCTTCACGACTGCGCACAAAAAGGTAGTGTTTCACAACATCTGCTTTTGAAGGAGTCATTGCTGCTGAGAATTCCGTAGGATATCCAAAGGCTGCATTTGAGGACTTGCTTCTAGTAGTCATAGTTTATATTCAGAAGTAAAATCAAATTATATGTAATTTATAATTTATGATAATTCAAATTATAATTAAAGCAAAGGCAAATTATTTTTATTTATTTGAAAAATTATTTCTATTTATCTGAAACAAAAATATCAAGCATCAAAGAAACAACTTATCATGTAACGTATAACAAAATTAAATATATGCAAATATGAAGTTAAAAAAGGGATGAGGGGCATGTGATAGGGGTAGCAGCATAGCAAATGCTTGATGTTTTAATATTTTGTTAGTGATAAAATGAAACTTCTCACAGTGTACTTTTTAAGAAATAATTTTTTTTACCATTTTCGACCCGGCCTAATATATATATATTAGTGGTGGACCGGATATCCGCATCATTTTTAACATCCGCATCCGCATCCTCACTTCAGACTGCAGATATTATGCGGATATTTCCTCTAATAAATTATGCAATTTACAATTAAATTATCTTATAAAGTAGCTTATAAGGCCCAGTCATGCACATTTCATGTAAAGTATTAATTATTAATGAACAAACAAATATATAAACCTCAAAATATAAATACCTGGTAACACAGAAAATTGAATGAAACTTGTTTCATTGAATTTTCTGTGGGTGAAACTCTTGAGAAAGTTATTATTTTTACCATAATGAAAACATTAATATTAATTTTAATTCTTATGCATTGCCTGCCATAATAGCAATATCACGAAATTTGAAAAAATTATTTTATATATTCATAATTCTCTATTATATTGATAAATTAGCTATGATAAATATCTGCATCCGCATCTGTGGATATTGAAATTAAAAATCCGCAGGTCCATCACTAATATATATACATATAAATATATATATATATATATATATATATATATATATATATGCATCAAGTCAAAAAGTAATACAGTCAGTACATAAGAATTCTATATACATCAAAATACACGTTTAATATATATATATATATATATATATATATATATATATATATATATATATATATATATGCACACTGTATCTCAGAAATGAAAATAAATGCTTTAAGTTCTACCACGCTTAAATAAAATAGTAAACTCGCACGTAATCGAGTCCACACTCACATCCTCATTGCTCTGTACTACACAATAAATGTGATTTAACATTAATTCACCACTCAAAGTATGCGGGTATCTTTATTCAATATAAAGGGCTTTCAACTCGTTCAACACTATTTTTGTACCCACTTTACAATTGAGAGTCAAACTATCATGCTCTTTAAATGTGGATAGAATACAGTCAAAAGCACGCACATAGATGTCATCTGTTGCCACAACATCACCATTAAAATCAATTTCATAAACATTCCTTTTCAAACCGGTGATTATTTTTTCAGCCCTGACCTTTTCAACTGTAAACTCTTCTTCAAAACTTATATCGGCAATTGAAGTACGTTTCTAAATCGCGCCGATAACTGTTTCTTATATAAAGAAATAATTCTTTAGGGTGAACAGTGAAGGTGAGTTCAACCCTGTACTGTTCTAGTCCTTTGTACCAAAGCTCATGATATGTATTTCGAGAAGTCTGCACCTTCCAAATACGCAGCCCTTTCCAAACCATTCTCGCCTTGTTCGGCTCTACACTTGGTAAAATCATCGAGCACGTCGGTGTAAGCATATTGAAGAATCGTATCAAAATAACGCATATCAGCAACACGAACGTCTAATATAGGTTTCAGTTTACGGAAACCGACGACTTTAAACATTCTGTCGAAAATGAAATGGCTTCGCTTGGGGATAAGGGTGTTATTGGCAGCAGCATTCCTCACACCAACCGTATATCAACGCAGGGTTGTTTTGTATCACGATTTACGGATAGCTTGCAAATAATGGCGTATGAGGGTGCATCGCTAATCTGTTCCCTTTTTGTGCCTACACCTGCAGGTATTTTATAACTGTCCTCGCCCCACTTCTCAACCAACACGAAGATTCTATTCATCTCTTCAACACTTAAATAAATAACATTGCGTCTACCGGAGTTTGAATGTCTGCATTTCATTTCAAGTGCATAATTAACAGCACCGGTATTACGCCTGAATACACTCACAGACTTCAACACAGAAACGTCTAATACTGCCTTAAGGATGCTGCTCAACGGAAGATCCATCTTTAATTTGTTTCCTGTCGAGTCTGCGAGGTGAGAACGTCTAGTCGGGTCAAGCTCTAAGGCGACACTGAGCAGCCGAGGCGTTGTTTTTGGACTCGGAGGGACCGTGCTGGTAGTTGGGGAGGAGGGAGGCGTGGGGTGTGTATGAGTTACACGGGGTTGCGTCATGAACGATTCCAGGCGTTATTGATTAGCGTACGAGATTGTTCCAGCATGAAAGATTCGCTGCGCCCTGTTGAATCATCCGAATATTTGTATCCCATTATACTGGGTAGGTGTTTAGGGAATTTTTCCAGCTGCAATACACGAGGTAATATCGGTGTTAATGTTTTATCACACCCGCTCCCTGGAATGTGCACCATACATCTACGTTCAGGGGTATTCACCATTGTACGAGTGGCGGTCAGAAAATAAGTTTACACGGCGTATAATTTCGTAACTAAAGGACCTACATTGATTACACTGGTATGCATATGAAATTTTTTTGTCTGCTGTGAGGGTTTTTTCAACTCATATTATATAATTCGACCATGCTGAATTCGAAAATGACATTGGTTTTCCTCAATCAGGTCAGGTTTTTTCTCTATTGGCCATTTATTATAAGTCCAATTTTATCCCCAAATTTATTGATTTTTTTAGCTTAAACACTGTAGATACGAGTAATATTATAAGGACACTCGTGAAAAATGAAAACATTGTGTGAATAAATACTTTTATTCATACAATGAATATGGAAAAAGTTTATTGAGGAAGGAATGAAGTTTTTTTTGGCTTTCCGTCTGTGTTTTTCTTCGGGCACGTCTCGCTTCAAACACCAGCAATAGTCCGCCAGCATATTGATATCCCAGTTTCCCTGGTACCTCTCTTCCATTATTTTGATATCTTGGTGAAATCGTTCACCCTGTTCCTCACTATAATCCCCGCAATTTTCAGGAAAATAGTCCAAGTGGGACCACAAAAAGTGCATTTTTATGGACATGCGCGACCCATGAGCTTTGAAAGCTTCCATCAAGTTTTCGACAACGGACTCGTATTCTGGACTTCTACGCTTGCCAAGAAAATCAGTGACAACTGATTTGAATGCCTGCCAGGCATTCTTCTCAGTTGGAGTCATTGCGTTTTCGAACTGAGTATCCTTGATCAAAGTTCGAATTTGAGGACCATCAAAAACCCCAGCATTTAGTTTAGCATCAGATATATGAGGAAATTTACTCTCGAGATATCGGAATGCTGAACCCTCCTTATTCATTGATTTGATGAAATTTTTCATCAAGCCCAGCTTAATATGAAGTGGTGGGAGCAAAATTTTTGTTGGTGGTACAAGGGGCACTGAAACGACATTATGCGACCCAGGTTCAAAATTCTCTCTGGATGCCCATTCACGCTGTGCATAGTACTTCTCATCCGCTCGGCTATCCCATTTGCAGAGGAAACATGGGTATTTCGTGTATCCCCCTTGCATTCCCAATACAAATGCCACAATCTGAAAAAAAATGAAAATATTTAAAGAATTTAGAGAATTTGTTCTATCAGATAAAAAAATTTATGCATTGGACTGTATCACTTCTATGGGGAAGTTAAGTGTTCTTATACGCTCTCAAATAACCTTTGGAAAAACAACATAGTCAATAGCAATAGTTTACTTATGATATTAGTATTACCTTCAAATCTCCACAGATCCTCCAGTTATGTTGGTCGTATACGAGAGCATCCAGTAAAATTTTCATATTATCGTAGCTCTCAGTAAGTTGTACGGAATGTGCTACAGGGACTGATGCAACCCTATTCCCAATGTTGAGAAGTACTGCTTTCAAACTTCGTTTAGACGAGTCTATAAATAGCCTCCATTCTGATGCGTTATATGGCAGGCCCAAGGATTCGATTAGCCCCTCAACATTGCAGCAGTACTGTACACTAAGGAAGGGGTATTTTCGTGCACTGCAAAAAACTTGCGGAATTCTTCCTCTCGTTTCCTATACCAGGAGAATGTTGTTCCCGGAGCCAGCAAGTTGTCCTCTCGAAGTCGTGAGCCCAAGATCTCGGCAGCTAATTTGGAAAGCCCTAAATCCCTGGTAAGATCATTAAGTTTGGCCTGGTTGAGAGGCCTCGGCTCATTTGAAGCGGTATTTTGAGGTATATACGACTGGGACTGGTCATTGGCATTGGTCATTGATTCATCATCAGAATCATCGAAGTCCAGGGTTTGAGGTGGGTCGGGTATTGGAATTCCAGGACCATGGGGTACAGGTCTCATAGCAGAAGGAATGTCAGGGTATACAACAATGTGTTTATTCTTCTTGTTAACTCCTGAAAATAGAAACACAGAAACATGGATATAAAACTTGCATATGAAATAGAAGAAGCATTCAGACAGTGGCGGCTAGTGAGGGAAGGCTGCGGTCTGTAAGATATGAAATAGGTCGATGGAGTCTGTATATTTTCTTTCTTTTTCATTCATATTGTCCCTTCGGGGACAATATGAATGAAAGAAAGAAAATATACAATCATTGTATATGTAAATGTAACTTGTATAACAATATGTATGTGTAAATGTATTTTCTATAACAATATGTATATGTAAATGTATGATTACCATTATGGTGAATATTATGCTATATATGGTGAATATTACATTATGGTGAATATTATGTCAAGTTTCATACGAGGATTTCAAAATATTTAAGAAAAATAAATTTATAAGCCCACCTTGGAGGTTTGTCATGCAGAAATAGCAATCTGTCACGTAATCCTTTCCTTCTCTCCAAATCATGGGAATTCCAAAAGGCAAAGATTTCGCTCTGCCTTTGCTCCATCTTCTCAAATTTTCAATGCACGTCTTGCAGCACATATGAGGGGCGAAATTTTTGTCCTAGTCCCCTAGCTTAATTCCAAAGTATGCTCTATACATTGTCTTCACAAATTTAGTGATTTGGGACTGGTTATTTGGCATGGTAACCGTCCCACATATGTAGCAGAATCTATTGGGATCATTTTTACACGCTCTATTCATTATGAAATATTTTATCTATATGCCTGAAAAGTAAAAAAAGATATTATACAAGTGAAACGAGTGATAATAGTTGTTACTGTTCCAATTCCGCTTTGACAAAATCACGAAAAATTCTATTTTACTTATGAGGCCATAGCCGGATAACCTGAGCTGATTGAGGAAAACGGATTGCAGATTCGAAATCAGCAGGAAAAACTCTATAAGAATCACTTACAAAACCCTTGACAGCAAAATTGATGCATACCAGTGTTATGTTTGTATGAAGTGAATTTGTTAATCATTGTTGGCAACACTGCACGTCGATTCGGCTGCTATCTACCGTGCATTGGTTATGCGATTCAGTTGAACATGGTGGATCGACTGGAACAGTGCCCTGTCATTTCTGCAACGATATTCCGAGTCAGTCAGTGGTCAAGAATTTCTCGAGCGCATTGTCAAAGGAGACGAGACATGGGTTCATCACCGTACTCCGGAAACAAAACGTGCCAGCATAGAATGGAAATACCCTGGGTCCCCGCGACCAAAGAAGTTCAAGATTGTGAGGTACGCTGGGAAATGGATGGTTACCGTGTTTTGGGACCACAAAGGCGTTTTGCTCGCAGACTTCATGCAAACAGGCACAACAATCAATGCAGCTGCATATTGTTCAACACTGGAACGTTTACGAGCGTCCATTAAACGTAAACGTCCTGGACCGCTCCGTAGGGCAGGGCACTGTTTTAGCCGAGCCGCCGTGTTCAACTGATTCATATAACCAATGTACGGTAGATGGCGGCCGAATCGACGTTCAGTGTTGCCAACAATAATTAACGAGTTCATCTGATATGTAGGTCCTTTTACGATATTATACGCCGTGTAAACTTATTTTCTGACCGCCCCTCGTACTTTCTCGAACTATGCACATTTTATTAACACTCCGGCGATCAATTTGAGAGAAACATGTGTCCATACTTGTTCTTTTTTGCTGGACAAACTATACTCGTCCCTAAACTTTATTAAAAACTCGCCCAAGCCTTTAGCTACAATTTTAATGCACACCTCGTCATAATATACATGGTGTATTGGTAGAAATATTTTAAAATGTCCATAATCACAAGCTTTACATTCACCACCCCAGTGTGCGCGTACTCAGTGTGATGTAACATGGTGTAATATCTCCTGTCACACCAATCATCAACAAGGTTCACAACCCAGATCCTTTGTTTCTCTTCTGCAAGCGTGGATTCTTTCACTTCACGATATATGAGCTCACTAGTGCAGTTTAATCCTGCAGCATAATCCATTACATCATCTGTACCGCGAAACCCTGCAATGCTCTCACCAGAATATCCATACAGTATTTGGACGTCGTGCTCTTCACGCTTCGCACGATTTAATGCGATCTTAAAGGACTCAAAGAATGGATGACTAGAAATTCTTTGGGTGTTCTCCACATCTGTAAACTTTAGTGAGTACCACTTCAGGAATGTAGAGCATGAAATGTCATTGGCCGCCATCGTTATTTTTCTTTTACGCGAGAATTCTTTAACAGGTAAAAAGACACGTCTGAGAACCAGGGATTGCGGGGATCAACTGAGTACGCAGGGAGGATACATGTCCCGATTAGCAGCAGGAGTCACGTGACTATTTTTATTGGGAGGGAACATAGAGTGGGTGGTGCTTAGAGTTTTTCAAGTACACACACACACACACACACACCCACACACACACACACACACACAAACCAAAAAAGGAGAAAATGAAACACCAGTTGAAACATAATTAAATACATGTAATAAATAGAAAATTAAATAAACTGTAAAATTTCGTCAACAAGTAAATAGACTAATGTTATAATGTTATAATGCTTCAGACCAACAAAGACCCTAGGATCCACTCGTGGCTGGTCTACCTAACTGTGTTCGTAATTGTGTATTGTGCATGTCCTCCGTGGTGGCGGAGAGGACCTACAATTTTACGTGGGTTCCGAACACACAACAAATATTCCGAACACACAACAAATATTCACGCCTCACGGTATTCAAAGGGAACAGTATCGTAGGTACCAGGCACCTGGTATCGCTTCCTGTATGTGCTACGGCACACTTTCGTCGCCCTAAGCTCCTTCACGCCCCCCCAGCTTCTGCGCCCAAAAGTTGTGAGTTCCTACAGTCAGTGGGTTGGGTTGGTTGGTCACCTCCATCTTTTAAACTCACTAGCTCTTTCAGCGAATCAAAGTTGACATCCGTCAGTTCGCCTGGTTAAGAGTAATGCCTCTAGCCTTCACGATATATTTCATTTCCTCCCCCACCCGCACCTGTAACCCGTAAGTTTTTGGGCCTGTTGAGACAAAAGAATCAGCGTAGTCGCTACCTCCATACTCATCCTTGATTTCGTCAGTCAACTCTCCAAGGAATTTCCCAATAAAAGCATGTATTCACCTTCCCTCTCCGTGAATATCACACTATCTGTATCTGCGTACAGAACCCTCCGGCCAAGAGAATGCAGTAGACTCCAAACTTTGATGCGGGCACAGGCTGTTGTGAAACTGGCTACAGGTATGTTTGTAATACGTGAAGTATCTGTAGCCAATTCGGTTCTCTTGTACTTTATTATGTACGTATTACCCACATTCACGATCCCCATGACCTCTTTATCGGGAGTGTTGGCGCAATCCTACACTTCGTTATAACTTAGGGCTAGATGGACGTTCCCCTTGTCTGTATTCTGAGCAAATTTCCCTCAAAGACTATTTAGGCACAACTTTGCACGAAAGCGCTTGCCTGTATTCTTTGCAATTTGGCCCCGTTCAAGTTGTATCCATTCACGATCACGGTAGCGCTGAATATACGCCGATTTTTCATTTTCGGTCTCAAACTCCCCGCGGGTATCCTGATGCTTCTACCTTATCCTCCAAAAAAGTGCTTATATATGGTGTGAAAAGGTTGAGGAGCTTCTAAAACCTACACTCCTCATATATCTTCAATATTCTGTAACTGTGACGAATGGCTAGGGACAGCTCAGGACTTGTTTGTATGCCTTTGATCTTCCTCTGGTTGGTTGTGTGATTACATGCCCCATTGTTCTCCCCTGCGCACTTCATGCACAGGGGGAACATGAGTTTCTGATCTATAACGACGGGTAAGATTGGCACCCATAAATCGCGAGGGGGGAATACATCTACGAAAGAAAGGCCGAAAGAGTTCCCGTTCAAATTAGCTGAGAACTATTCGATGGCAGGCAGGGCATGGCCCACCAGTTTTTCAGGTGCGTCTACGGGGTACGGATTGTTTTTCATCACGTAGGAGTGTAAAGAACAGAAGTCGTAGTAATGGAGCTTCACGCCCTCCGGAGGTGGAAAGTATAGTTTGAAGGGGTTTGGATGTCCATCAAGCAAACTATCGCCGCATTTGAGAGGATCCAGCACCATTGAGCGCTTGATGGTGTTTATTTCTTCGCGATACTGTCCATCTGTCTCCATCCGTGCATCATATTCGCGTTCCCACAAGACTTTGTGAATGAACTGGGAGCTTATAAGTTGATCGCCGGTCCGGGTCCATGCGATACTGTGGGCAGCAGATCAACCAAAAATATCTCCTACGATTCCACACTTAGGACGTGGACATCCATGCCATCAGCAACCGTTAAAGGAGTACGCAGTCTTCTCCCCAATGGCATGGTCTCGCTTAGACTATCCACCCTAAAAACACGACCACTGATCTTAATGCCACTTCCCCCGTGTTGCGAGCATGTTTATTTCTGTTGTTGTAGGAATATGAGCCAGTAAATAGCCTTATGCCCATAACTGCCTGGGTTGTTTCGGTGAGTGACGGCTATTGTGTCTTTTGGCATGAAGTTGTTCTTAAACACCGTAAAGCCCAATGAGATGATCGTGGTTGCGGCTTGTAGCGGGTTGCAGTTGAACCGGTCCATGTACATCCTTCTAAAGGCCTGGAAAAATACTCTAAGTACGCTTATGTCATTTACGCAATAACGCTCACATTCATCGGCTATATTGTAAGGATTAGATTCATTAAAACTGTTGTAGTACCTCTCAAAATCTTCACGCTCACCATCACTCATGTTGGCATAGTTAAAGTAATGTTTTGGGGGGTGGTAGTCCTACGTAATTTAAAGTTTCGTTAGTGAGGAAAGCGTATGGGAAATACTCTCTTGAAACTTCGGCGGCTACGCCCATCACCTTGGGTAGCCTGGCTTATTTACAAGATGTGAATAATAAAGTGTCTTTAAACTGAACGCTACCTCTTATTTGCATCTGTATAAGCTTGTTTCCTTTTCTGGGGATCGCCTGTAAATATCTCTGTTGATTCGTGTTCAAGCAGTTCCTTGTAAAGGATTGTGTATAAAATTTTGCGCCGTTATGGGCAAGAATATACAGTCATTTTTTGTAACTTGTCCGCTAACTTGACAATATAAGACACAAAGAGTTTCACGGGGATGTCGTGTGCGCTCGTTTTAAAAACGTTTGTTCGTTTACCACATTTGCGACACTCAGCACACTCGACGTTCATGTACTCATCGCAGATAGTCTGGCTTACAAGTAGATGTGTGATAACTCTTTGCTTTCAGCATCCGTGTTAGTCTCTCTGTCGTAGTATACAGTTATACAAGGTTTATTTTTAGGCTTAGCATCTTTCATATAACATACATGCTTTGTACCATCTGCCTTATATTTCTCGTGGCATGTAGAACAGCGAATTTCATTACATTTATGAGTAAATTTACCCCGGCTGTCCATCATATGAAACATGCAGCATTCGCAGATTCTCATTTTCCTGTACGTAACATTTGATTTATGGAATTCAAAACAGTTATTATTGAAAAGTGTGCGTCTACATCGGTCCTATTCAAAGGAGTGACATAACGAAGGAGTGACATAACAAAGGAGTGACAAATCGGAGATAAAATTCAAAGGAGTGACATAACAAAGGAGTGACAAATCGGAGATAAAATTCAAAGGAGTGACACGAAAATACCGTAACGAAGGAGTGACATAATTCATATATATATATATATATATATATATATATATATATATATATATATATATATAATATATGTTACAGGGAATCTGTGTAACTAGGGATTTCATATAAGGTTAAGTCGTGATATTTTCGTTAAACCTACGGGAAAATTATTGAATGCCCGGTTAGGTCAACTGTACGCCTTTCACGATTGGTTAGGTTAAGTCGTGATATTTTCGTTAGTTTTAACGAAAATATCACGACTTAACCTGACACGAAATCCCTGAACATTTTAGGGATTTCATGAAATCCCTAGGTACACAGATTCCCTGTAACATATACGAGATTACGAGATTTGCTCCAACTACCATCTCCTTCGTGCCGAGTTGGAATTCCTTAAAAAGTCTTTACTTGATAATGGTTTCCCTTCAAAACTTATTGACAATGTAATAAAAAGATTCATGAACTTAAAATATTTCTAATATTTATGTCACTCCTTTGTTATGTCACTCCTTTGAAATGTCACTCCTTCGATACAGACCCGTCTACATACAATACAGTCCCTCTTCTCAGCTTCACCTACACGACTTTCACATTTGGAGCTTTTACACTGCTCGCATACTATGTGGCAAGCCTCACAATGCTTCACTATATCATCCGCAAACTCGAGATATCCTTTAACATCATGATGCCTTTCATATTTTCGACTTTTATCATAACTCACGTAAAGAGCCCTTATACTGCGGATGGGGAGATACGTTGTCCCTGACAGCCCTAAAATAAGTAGAGGTCTTGTACATTCTCTCACACTGCTTTTAAAAACATATACAGTCCTACGACGATCATCCATTCTAAATACAACTATACGAACATTCATTTCCTGCTCTACCGTTCTCAACTCTTCAGGAACCATATTACAGTCAAACTAGAGCTTGCAGTTTGCGGCCAGTTTACGAGCACGCTGCACAGCCGTCGGCAGCCACATTTTTTGGGCCACCTTATTTAGTACGGTAAACATATGAGCCAAGACTATTGCTTTAAAGCCGCAACCACGCTCGGAGTTTATATGCCGTCTGTAAATAGCCTGAGAATTAAAGTTAACCGTATAAGGTGTGGCCGTATGTTCCGCAACACGGTAAACGTGGTCTATATCTATCGTGAAATTGTCCATGTTGAATGCGATACTGCTTTGAGAGGTCTGCATTATACGACCCAAAATGTAATCTACATCTACAGCAGCCAAGCGCCTGTAGGGTATTACTATCCAAAAATCACCTCTATCTCCGTCATCTGACCCGAACCCGAAGGACAATCGCGTCCTGGCTTCACATCCCTCACTGTTCTGAAGGGCAAACTCCACAATACGTTCAATACGTCCGTGTTAAACGCCGCTGCTATACATGGTTCGCGGGTCGACTCTGACTACGTACCAGTTTCTAGTCAGGGCTGGGGTTGGGGTGACGGTGCGCACCATCTCGAATGCTATGCTACTGTCTACAGAATGAGATGCGGCTATAGATGGTACGGACGGTATTGAACAGGAATAAGGAGGCACAGTTTTATTTTTAGAAGGAACTATTGTGGGGGCTGTGTCGTAAGACGTAGTGGGCTGGGGCTCTGACTGTGGGTCTAACATCCGACGCACTCCTGGCGCGCTTTACACCTGACATGGAATGCGATTCAGCAACGTAGTGATGCGCCCTCTTTCTCCTCCAATTGTCGCATGGGGGTGCTACAATGGTCGCTGCTGGGGGTTCCGGAACGCTAGCGGGGGTAATGGAGCACTCTGGAGCCTCAACAACAACTACACTGTAGTCGATATCATCAACCTCATCTGCAATATCTATGATGGGGACATGTTGCTGGCACAGTACCCCATCCTCATCATTCACGGTTCTGAGGAAGAAGAAAAACAAGACTGTAGAATATAAGGAGCATTACTTAAAATTTTATCAGATTTTGTAAATGTTCCACTTAAGAGTGTGACGTGTTAGAGATGGATTCTATAGAAAAATTCAGGTTCATGAGGCCCTCCACATGCATTATATCTGGCCCTACAGGTTGTGGCAAAACTGTGCTTAGGTTTATTAAAGATAAGGGGGAGATGTTCTCAAGTTTTGTGCATAAAGTCATATGGTGGTATTCGACATACCAGGCCCGTATTCAACGAGTAATAAGATGATATTTTGTTAAACAAAGGTGTTAATGATGTTAGTTCGTTGAAGGGTAATGAGTACACGGTCATTGTAATTGCTGATCTCATGCTAGAAATGGATAAAACTTTTGCCGAGACACTTACAGTGTCTTCACACCATCTTAACATAAGCGTATTCTTCATCAATCAGAATCTATTTTTCCAAAATAGATACATGAGCAATGTGTCGCTAAATATACAATATCTAGTCTTATTCGCACAAGGTACAGATGTGTCACAAATTGGGGTATTATCCAATCAAATGTTTCCGAATCAGCGTAAGGATTTTTTGGAAGTTTATAAAGAAGCTACAAACCAACGTTACGTATATTTCACCCGCGAAACACGTTTAGGGTGTTTCTAAGAACGAATATATTCCCAAACGAGGCTGAAACGGTGTATATCCCAGAATGACAAAGAGGTTAAAGAAATGCTGTGAATTAATAAAAATCTATCATCGACTGCCCCGGGCAATGCAACAGATGTTTGTTAAAAATATCGATTCCGTGAAATCTGTCTTAATGTTATAAAATGTGATGTACCAATGGAACCCTCTGATTTCTACCGATCTTATTTTCAGTTTTGGGGTCTTTAGTGACTAGTTTAATATAATGAAGAAAGTAGTCGTGATTCCACACGAGGTGTATGCTTCACTACAAAACACAAAGAGTCCAGATACGGTACTAGAACCCCGTAAAAGAAGGCTTTAAAGAATGGAAAGCGAATTGTTAGACCTATTAAAAAAGAGAAAAGTCTCCTGATGAGAAAAGAATCTTATACCAAGAAGCTCTGAGAAAATTTCTTCATGAGTACGAAAATTATAAGAATCCGACAGAGGTTCCCGTAGTTATCAAGCACTGCGCTGATGAAGTTGAGCGTGGCAGCATAGGACCTGGGGCCAAGGCGAGAGACGAAACGTCAAAGAGGAACGGAGCGACCCCGCAACATATCGAGTATGTATTCCAAAGCAGTCTCCCACATACATTGAGGAATAAAGGCTTAAGTCTTTATAATCTATTGAGTGAGGATCCCATTATACAATGAACCGATACAGGTGATGTTGTTGTTGAAGGATCAAAGGTGCAGGGTTCGAACATCATTGACATCGTACATGACTTGGTGAGAAAGTGGGATTGGCCATCACAAGCAGGATGGGAAAATATTAAAGCAAGACTACAGCAAATAAACGTCCTAAAAATAATGATAGGTAATCTGAACAGGTGAAAAAACTTGGGTTAAGCCTCGCATGTACCACAGCTGAACATGCCTTCGCTTCTGGCGGTAACATCTCTGAAGAGGAGGAAGAAGAGACCAGACAGCAACGGACAACCCTATCCACGCGCCTCTAAAATACGCAAATAGCTAACATATTAAGAAAACGTTATTATGACATTTCTAATCCAGCCTCCTACGGTGGTGTTAATTGACTGTGCAGAGGCGTTTATAATGAGGGAGTAAGGAAAAAAGATGTTGGTAGGTTTTTGCGGGAGCAGGATGCTTTTACACTTCATAAGCCGGTGAGAAAAAGGTTTAAATCGGCCAAAAAACAGCAGCCTCAGTTGATTCTATTTGGGAGACGGATTTAACAGCTATGCAGAGATATTCAGTGAATAATGGTGGCTACCGCTATATCCTTTTCATAATTCCACTGAAAAATAAATCGCCTGAAACAGCTGCTAAAGCCACGAAAGCGTTGATGTTGAAAGAAAACAGGATTCCTGGCTATATGATAATAAAAACCCACTCTAATAGACAGAATTTATTTCCACAACAGTTTCGATGTCCAGTAGCATCTTCTTCGGGTGGATAGAGAAAAACGAATGAACCAAAAATGAGGAAAACAGTCCAGAGACCATTGAGAAAATCCACATAGGATAGATCCCGTTCTCCCGACAACAGAAGGGTATTTTATTAAAGGGTCCACTTATAAGTACCTTTGTACAAATTAAAATTATCTTCTTGTTCTATACATACAGATTCAATTATTTTTGACATAATTATTACATTTATTATTACATTTATTACATTTATTATTACTTTATTATTTATTCAGGAAATTAAAAATTTATTATTACATTTATTATTACATTCTTATTTATTATTACCGAAATTACAAACCGAAAACGAAGGAAGAAAAGCGAGAAGGGAACAATCCAGGGACCATTAAGAAATTCGCACCTAGGTTAGATCCCGTTCCCCCGAAACCGGAAGGGCATTTTATAAAGGGTTCCACTTATAAGTACCTTCGCACAAATTAAAACTTTCTTGTTTTACACATACAGATTCTATTATTTTGTCATAATTACTACATTTATTATTACATTTATTATTAACATTTACGTTTATAACATTTATTATTATTACCTTCACATTTATTATTACATTTATTTTATTACCTTTATTATTACATTTATAATTATTGCATTTACATTCATTTCCATATTTATTACATTTATTACTTTTATTATTACCTTTATTATTACAATTACATTTATTACTATTACGTTTATTATTACATTTACATTTTACCGAAAAATCGAATGAACCAAAAGCGAGTAAGGAAACAATCCAGAGACCTTTAAGAAATTCATACATAGGTTAGATCCCGTTCACCCGACGCCGTAAGGGATTTTTTGACCAAGAATCTCATTAGAGGGTCCAGCTTATAAGTACCTTCGCACAAATTAAAATTATCCACTTGTTCTATCCATACAGATTCTATTATTTTACGTTTGACATAATTATTACATTTATAAAGTAACTTACTTGATTCCCAATCTATGGCATAATCATTTTGGCTGGCGTGATAAAAAATTGCATTATTAGTATTACAACTTCTGAAGGCTTATTTATGTTCTTTAATACGGGTTTCAATATTTCTTCCAGTTTCTCCTACGTATACTAAATCACAATATTTACAGGGAATGCTGTAGACACAGGCTTGTTCCTGCTTAGCAACGTTATTCCTAACCAATTTACTTTTTACAGTAGACGAATATTTGAACGCCAAATCAAACTTAAAATCTTTCGTCAAAGGTTTTACACTTTCTAAGCCGGAAATGTAAAGCAAACTCACATATTGTTTTTGGTTAACTATAGGTTCCCGAGGGGCATAAAAAGATTGCGTGGCTTCAAAATACGCCTTTCTGATAAACCACTCAGGATATTTTTATCCTTAAAAATGTTCCACATCTTTGAATTTTCCGGGTCCACGAAATGTGGGCTACAAATCCTGAGTGCACTCCGAAACATGGAAGAAATAATTAAGCTTTTAACAACTGCATCATGATATAAAAAATAATGAATGTACGAATTACAGTGAGTAGGTTTTCTTCAGACCGTGAAATTGGGCTTTCCATTTTTGTTAATGACCAAAACATCTAAAAAAGGTAATTGTTTGTCGTTCTCCCATTCATATTTAAATTTAATAGAGGGAACAAGATTATTTAATGACTGAAAGAAAGTGTCAAAGTTGTTCCAGTGGTCAGGCCAAAATGAGAAAATTTCATCTACATAACGAAACCAAATTAGATTACTGGGACATATTGTTTGCAACAATTCCGACTCATAATATTCCATGTACAATGTACTCAGTATTGGGGATAAAAGGAACCCCATTCCAATACCAAAACGTTGCAAATAAAATTCTTCCCCGAAGGAGAAGGCATTATTGGTGACACAGAGTTTTATCAATTTTTAAAATACAGGTGTGGGCATGCCAAAGTTCTACGTTCATGTTGGCAATTTTCTATCCAAAAAACTAAGTACATCATCAATGGGAACTTTCATAAACAATGACTCAACGTCGAAACTGATCATTCTTCCCCGCTTTAAATCTAAGGACATAACTTTCTTAATAAAGTCACAGGAATTAGAGATGTGCGAGCCTGAAAATTTACCAACTAAAGGGGACAATTTATCTGCAAGAAATTTAGATAACCTGTAACTAAAGGAACCCCTGTGTGAAATAATGGGACGGAGTGGTATATTATTCTTTTGAATTTTAGGTAAGCCGTAAGTGTTGGGGAGTTTGGGGTTAATCTGTAGAAATCTTTTAGGATCAATCGCCGGGACATCTTTTAATAAGTTCCTGATAGTTTTGTTGAATTCAGCAGAAAGACGCTTTAGGGGGGACGATTTCACTTTGGTGTAGATGAATTCATCACTAAGTAACGCTTCCATTTTTTGTTTATAATCGAACTTGTTCAAAATAACCAGTGTTACTTTTGTCCGCTTTAGTAACAAATATTGCTTTATTCTTCCTGAGCTTGTCTAAAGCTAACCGAAATCTTTTGGGAATCGAGTCCATTGAGCTGAAATGTTCCAGAAACTTGCTCAGAATCAAACTGCTTAAACATGGCGCATCCACACTGGAATTAACTACGGAAGACACAAAATTTAAGTTTGATTTGGCGTTCAAATATTCATCTCCGTAAAAAGTAAATTGGTTAGGAATAACGTTGCTAAACAGGAACAAGCCTGTGTCTACAGCATTCGCTGTAAAAATTTTGATTTAGTATACGTAGGAGAAACTGGAAGAAATATTGAAACCCGTATTAAAGAACATAAATATGCCTTCAGAAGTTGTAATACTTATAATGCAATTTTTTATCACGCCAGCCAAAATGATCATGCCATAGACGGAATCAAGTAAGTTACTTTATAAATGTAATAATTATGTCAAACGTAAAATAATAGAATCTGTATGGATAGAACAAGTGGATAATTTTAATTTGTGCGAAGGTACTTATAAGCTGGACCCTCTAATGCAGAGCTTTCCAAACTTTTCACGTTGGTGACACAATATTTAAGCATAAAAATTTTCACGACACATTAATTAATTTTTGTCATCAAATATCAAATATCAGATAATTTTTCAGTAGGTGGTTTATCTTGTAGCCGATTTTGTTGATAGAAAAATCAAAATTTTCAAAATTACAAAAAACACTAATGTGTCGCGACACAGTTTGGAAAGCTCTGCTCTAATGAGATTCTTGGTCAAAAAATCCCTTACGGCGTCGGGTGAACGGGTTCTAACCTAAGTGTGAATTTCTTAAAGGTCTCTGGATTGTTTCCTTACTCGCTTTTGGTTCATTCGTTTTTTCGGTAAAATGTAAATGGAATAATAAACGTAATAGTAATAAATGTAAATGTAATAATAAATGTAAAGGTAATAATAATAAATGTAAATGTAATAATAAATGTAAAGGTAATAATAATAAATGTAAAAAAAAACGTAATTATTTATTATGTCAAAATAATAGAATCTGTATGCATAGAACAAGGAAATAGTTTTAATTTGTGTGAAGGTACTTATAAGTGCGACCCTTTAATAAAATGCCCTTCCGGTGTCAGGAGAACGGGATCTAACCTAGGTGCGAATTTCTTAATGGTCCCTGGATTGTTCCCTTCTCGCTTTTCTTCCTTCGTGTTCGGTTTGTAATTTCGGTAATAATAAATAATAATGTAGTAATAAAATGCCCTTCCGGTGTCGGGAGAACGGGATATAACCTATGTGTGAATTTCTTAATGGTCTCTGGATTGTTTCCTTCTCGCCTTTTTCATTCGTTTTTCGGTTTATAATTTCTGTAATAATAAATAAGAATGTAATAATAAATGTAATAATAAATTTATAGTTTCTGTAATAAATAATAATGTAATAATAAATATAATAATAAATTTACAATTTCTGTAACAAATAATAATGTAATGATAAATTTATAATTTCTGTAACAAATAATAATGTAATAATAAATGTAATAATAGGTGTAATAATAAATGTAATAATTATTAAAAAATAATAGAATCTGTATGTCGAACAAGATAATTTTAATTTGTTCGAAGGTACTTATAAGCGGACCCTTTAATAAAATGCCCTTCCAGTGTCGGGAGAACGGGATCTATCCTATGTGTGAATTTCTCATTGGTCTCTGGACTGTTTTCCTTCTCGTTTTTGGTTCATTCGTTTTTCTCTATCCACTCTAAGAGGATGCCAGTGGGCATCGAAACTGTTGTGGAAATAAACTTTGTCTATTAGAGTGGGTTTTTATTATCATATTTTGAACTCCACGTAGAAAAGTGAAGTTTTTTGCATTTATTTCTGGCTATTTTTGTACGGACATGGGGAAAGAATTTATAAGCCGAGGTTTTCAGAACATGTTGACAAAGTTTAAAATATCAGTTATTACGCGAGCAATTCCATACATAAGGCATCTTTAGCTGAAAGAGTCCAGCATACCATAAAGGAACGCATGCATCGCTATTTCACACATAAAAACACATACAGATATATAGACATTCTGGATTCGCTGGCTTCATCCTTCAACCGTTCACACTACTGAGCGATTGGTACAACACCTAGCGAAATTTTAGATGGAGGTACGCACACAGAACGTGAGGTGAGAAGCGATATTCGTAGAGTGGCCCCGCCCTCTGTGCGTTTCAAAATCAATGATTATATAAGGCTGTCGCGTTCGGGGAATAAATTCGCCAAGGGAGTTGAGCAAGGTTTGACACATGAGATTTTTAAGTTAGGTCTGTGCGACCAAAAGACGAGCTGGTGCTGTATTACTTTGAAGATTTGAATGGGGAAGAAATTGCAGGGAGCTTTTATGGCGAGGAGCTGTAGAAAGTGTCATTTAATTTAGAAAAAAAGGTTTTTAAAATTGAAAAAATTTTAGGAAGCAAAGGCTCATGAAAGAGAAAAATGTACCGGATAAAATGGCTAGGGTACCCTGAAAGCTTCAACACCTATATAAAATGCAATAATGAAGCTTAAATAGTATACAACATGGCGCCTAATCACTTCTACGTCACACTCCCGTCCTCTTCTTCTTTGTCTATACATCCTGGCAACACACTGGCCAATTGTGTAACAGAACTGCGTGGACCAATTGAATTGGGTCGTGAATCATATGAGGTAGGAATATGCGAATTTCAATTGGCCATCAAGTTTTTAAGTATCGACAATAAAGAACCCGTTTTTGTGGTTCTTGGAAACCGTGATGAGTGTCAAATGGCCGGAGTAACTTGGGACGATACCATGCGCGCCTCACCGAGTAGGGAGGCACAGTACTATACTAAAGAAGTAACACTGGGTCTGGGTCATTATGACAGCGGAGGATATTGTGAGAGACTTAAATGGGATTCTAAAAAATTCAAATCTTAAGGCTGATTTAGTGTACGAAATCGTAAACAGAGATACCCGGGTACATACTTTGACTCTAAAGTCGAAGGCTAACAGAAATATTAAAGTCAAAGCACGGTCCAAAATCATATCCGAGGGCAGATATGGGGCAGTCTTCGAAAAAGATACTTTATTTGAGTCACAGCACGACTTGTGCAGCTTATTGTATCAGCTAAAATTGGAGAAATTGAACGCTGGAAACCCTCCCCCAGACATGTGCTACATTTAAAACAATATCGTGGAACATCAATTTGTTGGGGATACCCAGGCGCGACTGCTGCGCATCGCCCAATTTCCCAATCATAGAAGAAAGAGCTTGAACATTGCATACGACAAGCCTTATTATGTCAAAATCGTAACTAACCTATCAGCCACTATCTCAATATATTGTATATAAGAACGATTGAGGGGAAAAAATTTCCATTCGGTGAAGGGAGCTTAACCGTGAAGCTTCATTTCCGTCGCGCTGTGAGAGAATGACCCGAAGGACTTTCACAGTCTATCGAGGGTTGAGATACCACCGCGGGATTGGGATTGGGTCCATTTTTTTAACCATACTGTGTACGGTTATCCCCTTGCTGAAGAGTTGTGCCAGATATCTCGGCCTGAAAGCACTACAATCAGGTCTTAACACGGTAGAAGACATAATGGCAGGGGCTAAGCCTAAGAAGCTCTAAAAAGCACTTAAAGCGTACACGGGACGAAATCATCAAAGATGCAAAGAGAGAAATGCGTGGTGGCGGGAAGAAGAAGAAGAAGCGCGCTGTACGGAGGAAGAAGAAGAGGTTACCAACTCGTGACGTTAAACATAAAAAGCCATCAAAAAAGAAGTGTTCTAAACGCGTGAAACCTATGGTTGACCACTTTTTTAACTGATATAAGCTAAGGACGTTGCTTTCGTGAATCATAGGCTGATTGCTACTTGCCGAGAGATGTGCCACTATTTCTGACGTGCCATGGCACGTTTTATTCATCCGTGTAGTTCACAATGTTGTAAATCGGAGCTGGCCCTCTTTGACATGCCCCCGACACAAATATATATAGAGCACAGTGACTTCAAAACAGTTAACCCGCTAAACACCATTAGCTCGCCGAATGCTCCTATAGAATTCGTGATCCCCAGCTCAGGTCCTTACTTTTTTTACCCAAGCTGTGTGCACATGTACGCTAAACTACGAATAGCACATTCAGATGGATGTGACTGCGAAAACTATTACGTTGTATACCCATAAACCAACTTTCTACACACCATATTCAGTCAGTGTGACGTGTATTTAAATCAGTTCAACGTCTCGGCTGGGACTGGCTACTATCACCTCTGGGCCTATCTGGAAAATGTCTTCAACTTTTCAAAAGAAGCGTAGGATACCTTTTTAAAAGCTGAAGGTTATTATCAAGCTACAGATGAAAGCAGTATAAAGGCCAAATTTAAAAATTCTAAAAAGAAGATATATGAATCCTTTGGACGTCTCCACGCACATTTCACATTCCAGGATAAGCTGCTTGTGAAAGGGGTCGATATGAAAATAAAGCTCACCCGTACGAGCCCTGAGATTTGCTTAAATCTGGGCGCTGACCAAGAAAAGAGCTCAAAGCCTGTGGTAATTCATATTATGGAGACGTATCTTCGCCGCGTGCGTCGAGTGAAATTAAGCTCTGCTAAGCAGCCGGAAAGTGAAAAGAATCTACTACACGCCAAGGTAAAATACCCAATTAGTAGAGTCCAGCTTAATTAAGATGTATATGGTACCTTCAAGTTTATTATCGAAGCAGAAAGAAAATGTTGCTCTTGGAGTTCTACCTAAAAGGATATTAATTGGAATAGAGAAACACGCTTCTATAAATGACAAATACAAAAAGACTGCATTTAAATTCGAAAATTTCGGTCTTAAAAATATAACCCTGCACGTCAACAGGGTGGCTTTAGGTGGGACATTGGAAACGAATTATTCTACAGAAGAAGAGTTTCCACTTTGCTCGAGAGCGTATAGCAACCTTACACACAGTGTCGGTACTTGCGACGGAATAGGAATCGTCGTAACGCAGAAGAAATTCGTAGGGAGAGTCAATCTTTAATCTTTTGACCTCTGCCCCGATTTATCTGCGCGTATAAACACACACATACTGTAAGCCTCCAGCAGAGCGGGAACATCTCAGTCAGATTAGAATTCGATAAACCGCTAGACGCAACTATTAGTGTAGTAGTTTACCTCGAATCGCAGGCACTAATCGAAGTTGACAGGTGTAGTGACAGACTTTTAAAAATGGACACGGTTACACTCCGTAGAGTAATGAAGAGTGACTGACTCATATGCCCCAAATATATCGGCATGTTTGCAAAGAATGAAACGTTGAAACTACCAAGTACGAGAGACCCTCGGCGCAACTTATTCTAAATACGGATGTTAGCGGTTGGAAAGGGATTCATTGGATAGCCGTTTATTTAAAAAATAGGGAGCGAATGTACTACTTTAATTTACACGGAATTATTGTTACTCCTATTTGTATATATGCGAAAAAACTTTGAAGGAAAGGAATATTGCGTAAAAATGTGGTGAGAACAATAAACGAAATTATGCATTAATTTATAAAATGTTCCTCATAGTTCTATTATTTAATAAAATGTTGAAAGTACTGGCTTATTTAAGGCTTTTAGTATTATATTGTGTAAATTTATAAAATGTATCCCTAATAATAATTTGTGCAACGCTTAAGGACGGGAATTATGTTCTGTAACTTATTTAAAATGTAATGAATAAATTCTGTAACTATCTAATTTAGTAGTGGACCGGATGTCAGTTTTTCAACATCTGCGGATGCGGATGCAGATTTTTTATTTCAATATCCGCGGATGCGGATATTTAGTTAATCTATCAATACAATATAGAATTATGAATATATGACAGAATTTTTCAAATTTCATGATATTGCTATTACACTGGGTAACAAAATTTGAAACATTTTCTGTTTATTGTGATTTTTCTGTCGTTTCTTAATGATGTCGGGGCGCTGATTCCAAAAATGATATTGGTTTTGCTCTATCATCAACCGTTTCAAAAATATAGGTTATCACACTTTTCATATGGCAAAGTATATAAAGAAGGGTAACATAAATATTTTCTGAAAATAAAAACACTATTGGAAATTAATGTTTATTGAGCCAAAATTGTTTGACAAACCCAAAATGGTGCAAAGGATATAATATATATCATGAGGAGAACCGATAAGAGAATAACAAGCCTCGTTATGCAGTGTGCGTTCCATAAAAATGCACTGAAGAACGCGACTTCCGCGTATGAACATTCTTATCCTTTCTGATTAGCGACCATACGTAGTCTCCCATCACGGAAGCATCCCAATGGCCCTGGTACCTTATCACCATCGTTTGAATATCTTGATGGAATCTTTCGCCATGTTCTTCACTCACATCGCCCAGGTTATCACGAAAAAAGTCTAGATGTGAATGCAGATAGTGTAATTTTAAAGACATATGGCACCCCATTTTGCCATAGCACTTAATCAAGTTTGACACTAACTCCTTATAGTTTCGTGCTTTATGGTTGCCTAAAAACCCACGAACCACATCACGGAAAGCACACCAAGCCTCTTTTTCGATCGGAGTCATCTTGGCTTCAAGGTTCTTTGAATTCAACAGCGCCTTGACTTGTGGTCCTACAAAGATGCCAGCCTTGACTTTGGCCTCAGAGAGTTTAGGGAACATGACCCGAATCTGTTGGAAAACTTCCCCTCCAAAATCTAACAGGTAGCAGAACTATGTCAGGCTTGACCTTGCAAACTCTTCATGCCGCTTTCGGTATACAGTGCTCTTGCAGTCTTCTCCAAGCAAATTCCACTCTTTGAGTCTGGAGGTCAGAAGCTCAGACCCTGATTTCGTCAGACCCAAATCTCTAATTAAGTCGTCGAATTCCCTCTGATTTGGAAAGTGAGGGTTTCTACTGAAAGTTACTGTATATTCTTCATTATGACTGTCCTCACCAGCCGACATCTCAGATAAGCAAGCTGCATCCTCATTTTCAACCTGCAAAGCAAAGAAACAAAATATAGGCATAGCTATATATGTAGAAGAGCATCAACCCTAAGAAAAATCGACACATAATGACCCACAGTCTGTAAATACAGAAGGTAAAGTAATGGATAGATACCTGTTCAGGTGGACGTGGTATTGAAACACCTTCGCCAAGTGGTACAGGAGCTATGGACGACGCTATGTTTGGATACTGAAGAGTCTGCCTTCCTTTAACTTTCCTGTACTTAGAAACATCTACCATGCAGTAGTAGCAATCGTGGTGGTGGCTTTTTGGTTCTCTCCATATTCTGGGTACCGCAAAGGGCATTGCCTTGCGTACTCCCCGCAGCCACCCTTCAAGTGTGGAGCGGCAGCTTCCACAGATCACATGGGGTGCCCAGGGCTTATCTTGGTCACCCATAGGCATACCAAACTAGAGCCGATACGCGATCCAGAACTTGGTGCCTTTCACAATCTTGTGAGATACTTGCTTGGGGCCTATGTAATACCCACAAACATAGCAGAATATATCCGGCGAGTGTTTACAAGCTCTAGTTGCCATTCTCTTTACCAAACTGTACTACATTAATCATAACCTGCAGATATAGAGAGAAGAGTTATTAAATCTGCAACAAATTACAGATTCGAGACAAAAGATGTATTCACAACACTAAAATAATGTTCGCAATAAAAAAGGATCGATAATACTCAAATCGTCAGCACAGAGAAGCACAGAAACACAGTACCTCAGTGCTGGTAACCATCAGACAAACAACCTGCTTTCTTTGTGTGCTCACACTTACTGACTTCTCAGACTCTGCGCTGTTCTTTATATAGCACAGTGGAAGTTTCGAGCAATCTCTAGAGCAAGAAACTGTCAACGAACATCCGGATTGTTCTCAACAATTCCTGATTATTCTGATATTCTGCGCCCATAATAACATTACACTGTACTGGTAAAACATGAAAAATGGATTATCTCTGAAACCATTAATGATACACAAAAACCAAGGCCAGATTTGGACTCAGCGCCCACGAATGCATATAAAAACATAAAAAATTCTATATAAACAGAATCAGTGTTACACAGTGTTATGGCAGGCAATGCCTAAGAATTAAAATTAATATTAATGTTTTCATGATGATAAAAACAACTTTCACAAGAGTTTCAGCCACAGAAAATTCAATGAAACAAGTTTCATTCAATTTTCTGTGTTACCAGGTTTCTATATTTTGAGGTTTATATATTCGTTTGGTCATTAATAATTAATACTTTACATGAAATGTGCATGACTGGGCCTTATAAGCTACTTTATAAGCTAATTTAATTGTAAATTGCATAATTTATTAGAGGTAATATCTGCATAACATCCGAAGTCAGAAGTGCGTATGCAGATGCGGATATTAAAAATGACGCGGATATCCGCATATGCGGATGCGGATATACGGTCCATCACTAAATTATATATATATAACTAAACGGAATTATTGACACTCCTATTTGTATATATGCGAAAAAACATCGAAGGCAGTATTGCGTAAAAACGTGGTGAAAACAATATCGAAATTATGCATTAATTTATAAAATGTTCCTCATTTTTATTATTTGATAAAATGTTGAAAATACTGGGCTTATTCTTACCCGACACACACACACACACACACACACACACACACACACACACAAACACACAAGAAAAATGAAAAACTTAAATTATTTCTTCAACTAAGGGGTTCCAAAAAACCTTAGCCCCCCATTTGCAGCTTACATGTTTACTTATATCGAAATAGTTTTTAGTGATTATAAAAATATATAAAATTCTTTATTTATTGCAGGTATTAAAATTACTGTAGCTGATAAAGTGATAATATAATGGCTTCTCAATTAATTGGTGATTCGGAGAGGCAACGTGTGATAGATCGCATACGAGCAATAACATTTCGGGAAGCTCGTGATGCTGGAGCCACCTTTATAACACGTTCATGGGTTGCCAAAAAGTTGCGAAGAAGTGAGGACTTCGTCAAAAGAAATTGGAATAAAACTTTGGATGAATGTGAAATGGATACAACCAAATCTGGGCTCCCAAATTTGCCACTCTCTCAGGAAATAAAGGACATCATTGAAAGCGGTATGCGTAAGCGGAAAAACAGCTGTGCCAAACTTTCTACAGAGATCGAAGTGTTGAGAGGAATGATCGTTAGTGGTGAGGTCATTCGACTGTACCGTCATAGGCAAGGTTTAAAGCCTTGGCATGAACTTCCAAAGCCAAGAAAAACTCAACTTAACATCGATAACAGAATGTGGTTTGCCCATTATCTTGAAGATTGGGATGTGGATGATTTCATGCATTTAGCTGTCTCCGATGAATTTTTTGTTTACGTAACACGTCGGCCTAACTACCAAAATGATCGAGTGTGGGCCACAACACCAGATGAAATCGATGACAATGAACATTATCGCGAATTATTAAAGAGTCCAGACTGTGTTGGTGTGTTTGTTTTGTTCGCTGCAAAGAAGCTCATGTGGGTGCTGAAGCCAAATGGTCAGAGTTGGGATGGACAGTATTTTCGTGATATTATTCTATCCCAGCATGTCATTCCTTTTCTAAGAAACCCAAACAATGTTATGGATGTCGATCAGGTCACACTTCTGCACGATAAGGCCCCCTGCTTTAAGGCATTAGCCACTCAACAGTTGTTGCGGAACCATGAGATCAATTTCTTTGGAAATGAAGAATGGCCAGGAAATTCTCCTGATTTGAACGTCTGTGAACACATTGGATCAGTTATAAAGAATAAGGTTGAATGTCTCTTGTTTCAAGAACCTGCAGCAAATCGATTTTCGAAGGATACAATGACGCAACACATTGAAACTGTTTTAGCAAATTTGCGTAACGATCAAGATCTATTCACTTCACTTTTGGCAAGCTACCCAAAGCGAATTCAGGCTGTCTTTGAAGCCAATGGCGATAACACCAAGTTTTAATTGTTTCTCATTAAATGCAGGATTAAATTCTCTTTTGTAAGGTATGTTTAGTTTGACTGTACCTCTAATGGTTTAGGCCATGGGCGGGGGGGCTAAGGTTTATTGGAGCCCCGTACATGACACTCGCTTTGTGGGTCGCAAAGAATAGGCTCTTCCACATCATTGACGCTAAGTTCAATTTCTTCAACGCTGTTACGGAACGTTTCTGCAATACGATCCAACTCCGACCAGCTACTTTGAGAGAAAAACTGAACAATATTACACTTCAAATTAAGTTTACTCCTCTATTCGTTTAAGCCCCTTGTTTAAAATTGTGCAGTGCCTTAGACCTACAACACAAATTACGATTTAGAGGAAAAATAAACTAGAGAACGGGTTTTTGTAGCCTACAGTTTTAACATGTTGCGAATACTGATGCGTTTTCTTGAATGTTATATGTAAGACCGTATTAAACGATGAGTTGAAATACACATGATATATATATATATATATATATATATATATATATATATATATATATATATATATAGAGAGAGAGAGAGAGAGAGAGAGAGAGAGAGAGAGAGAGAGAGAGAGAGAGAGAGAGAGAGAGAAGCATTCAGTTTAAACCACATTTCACAAGACTTTAAAATGTCTAATTTAATTGTAAAATATAATCAGTGTTCATTCTTATCCTGTTTACCTAGTTAATTTTGGAGGGTATTCGCTCCTACCCTGATATATATATATATATATTGTCAGATCTAAAATGAAAGCTGTGGTACCGCTTGGCACCCCCTACACCTTAGATCTAAATGCGACCGCGTAGTGATTGTTGTCTCCTTTTGTCTTAACACAAAAATGTCTTTTAAGCATAAAATTATTCATACAACTCGTGTATGGGAGAGTACACTGTTTCGCTCTGCACAGCTCCGCAAATGTTGGTCACTTCCTGCGAAGCAAAGATCCCTTCACGGTCTACGGCCGTAAAAAGCTGTATAGCAGTCCCCGCTCTGTAGAACAGCTGAAAAAATCACTCTTTTATATATATATATATATATATATTATATATATATATATATATGAGCATATGTTTATAGATATCAATTTATGGTTATGAGTTTGATGCGTAAATCGATACTATAAAGAATGATGATAATTATGGTTAATTGAGTTAATGATTGATTGTTAATGATAAATGCTTTGGCCGAGGTTACCAGATCTTTTCAGCTCAAATTGTTATTCTACAGATCTACAGAAGCTAAGGCTAACAAAGACCGTAACATCCACTCTAAGGTTAGCTCGAGGGAAAGAAGAGAGTAGGAGGTTGAAAGAAGATAATAAGGGGTTAAGTAAGTAGCAAAACCTATCATTCACGGGTTAACATTCATTCAGAAAAAGAGAAAGACTCACCATCATCATCCGCCGGCCACTGCCTACAAGTCGGAAAATTGTCGAAGAGAATAGGAAAGGGGTGAAAGATGAAAAGAAGTAAAATAAGAACGCTTACAAACCATGCAAACACACTCTTAACTCAAACACACACTCTCATACCATGCAAACTACAGACATACAAGTAAAGAGAGGATGAAAGAGAGAAAAAAAAGTATGAAGCGTATAAAAAGTGGGTTAGTTTACGGTACGAGATACATCTAAGTTCGTGTTCGTCAATTTTTTTAATATAATTTTATTGCTGGTATATCACACGCTGGCATGTCACAAGCTGGCATCAATCGTCAACAGAATCACACCTTCACCATTACCCCCAGAGCTCCTGTTGCTAATTGTTTTATTATTTTAAAAGACGTTAATATTTTTAAAATGCTTATCTAAACGGTTTTTAAACACATTAACGCTGGTAGAGTTCACGACTGACGCCGGAAGATTATTCCATTTATCAATTACTTTAAACGTAAAAAAGCTTTAGCGATGTTATTAATAAACGTCTGCCACGCAACTTAAATCCGTTATTACGAGTATTGTTATTATCGAAAGTGAACAGTTTGTCAAAATTTACATTATCGATTTTTATTAACGATTTTGAAAACTTCAATAAGCTCCCCCTTAATCTCCTAGTTTCGAGTGAATGCAGGTCTAACTCTTTAATTCTATCTTCGTAAGACTTGTTGCGCAAAACGAATATATTCCCAAAAGAGCCTTAAACGGTGTATATTCCAGAATGACAAATAGGTTGAAGAAATATCGTGAATTAATAAAAATCTATCAAAGTTTGCCCCGGTCACTGCAACAGGGGTTTGTTAAAAATATCAACTCCAACTTTTTAAAATGCATCTGTGAAATCTGTGTTAATGTTATAAAATGTAATGTGCCAATGAAACCCCCTCAGAAGGCTCGCTTACGTCGTTACAAGAACATAATACGTGCGCTCGCTCGTAAAAATAAAACTGTGGGGAAGAAAAAGCGAATTATTGTACAAAGAGTGGGATCATTCCTACCCATCTTATTTTCAATTTTGGGGCCTTTACTGACTAGATTAATATAATGATAAAAGTGGTAGTGATTCCGCACGAGGTGTATGCTTTATTGCAAAGTTCAAAGATTCCAGACACGGTTCTAGAACTCCGTAAATGAAGGCTTAAAAGAATGGTAAGCGATTTGTTATCCCTATTAAACAGTGGAAAGTCACCTGATGAGAAAAGGATCTTGTACCAAGAGGCTCTGCAGAAATTTCTTCATGAGTATGAAGATTATAAGAATTCGACAGAGCTCCCCGTGGTTATTAGGCACAGCGCGAGCAACGATGAGCATGACGAGATAGGACCTCAGCCCAACGTTAGAGATGACCAACCAAAGAATAACGGAACGCAACGCATCGAGCATGTGTTAAAAAGCAGTCTCCCACATACAGTACATTGAGGAATAAAGGCTTAAGTCTTTATAATTTATTGAATGAGGACCACATCATACAGTGGACCGATACAGACGAGGTCATTGTTGAAGGAACAAGGGTACAGGGGTCAAATATCGTCGACATTGTCCATGATCTGGTGAGAAAGTGGGACAGACCCTTTCCAACAGGATGGAAGCATATTAAGGCAAGACTACAACAAATAAATGTCCCCAAAACATTGATAGGAAGTCTGAATAGGTTAAAAGACTTGGATCAGGTCTCGCATGTGTCACAACTGAGTACGCCATCACCCCCAGCAGTTGCGTTTCTGAAGAGGAGAAAGAAGAGAACAAACGGCCAACTTTATCCACGTGTCTCTAAAATACGCAAATGGCTAACATATTAAGAAAACACTATTATGACATTTCTAACCCAGCCTTCTATGGCGGCGTTAATAGACTGTATAGAGGTGTTTACAATGATGGAGTAGGGGAAAAAGATGTTGAGAGGTTTCTGCGGGAACAGGATGCTTATAAACTTCATAAACCGGTGTGAAAAAGGTTTAAAACGGCCAAGACAACAGCGGCTTCGATTGACTCTATTCGGCAAGCGGATTTAATAGACATGCAAAGATATTCAGTGTATAATGATGGCTACCGCTACATCCTATTCATAATAGATGTATTCTCTAGATATCTGTGGCTAATTCCTCTGAAAAATAAATCGCCTGAAACAGTTGCTAAAGCTACCAAAACGTTGATGTTGAAAGAAGACAGGGTTTATGGTTATTTTTGTACAGGTATGGGGAAAGAATTTATAGGCCGCGCTTTTCAGAACATGCTGACAGAGTTTAGTATCAGTTACTACACTAGCAGTACTATACACAAGGCCTCTTTAGCTGAAAGAGTTCAACGTACCATAAAGGAACGCATGCATCGGTATTTTACGTATAAAAACACATATAGATATATAGACGTTCTGGGGTTATTGGCATTATCATACAACCGTTCATACCACCGTACAATTGGTACAACACCTAACGAAGTTTTAGAAAGAGGTACGTGCATAGAGGTGAGAAGAGATGGAGTACTGTCACCGCACTCTACACGTTTCAAAATCAATGATTATGTAAGGCTATCACGTTCGGGAAATAAATTCGCGAAGGGATTTGAGCAAGGATGGACACGTGGGGTTTTTAAAGTTAGTGCTATGAGACCTAAATCGCAGGAGGCTCTTACCGCGAGGAATTGCAGAAAGTGACATTTAATTTAGGAAAAAGTGTATGAAAAATTGAAAACATTTTAGGCAGCAAAGGTTCAGGAAAGAGAAAAATGTACCTGGTGAAATGGCTAGGGTACCCAGAAAGCTTCAACACCTATATAAAAGCTGCTGCAATAATGAAGCTTAAATAGTATTCAACATGACGTCTAACCACTTCTATATCACACTCCCGTCCTCTTCTCTGTCTGTACATCCTAACAACACCCTGACCAACTTTGTAACAGAACTCCATGGGCCCATTTAGTTGGAACGTGATTCGTATGAGGTGTGTTTATGTGAATTCCAGTTAGCCGCCAAATTTTTAACTCTTGAAAATGAGCAAATAATATTTCTGATCGTTAGAAGAGTCGATGAGTGTGAAAAATTAGGCATAACCTCAGACAATACTATGCGATCAGTCCTGTTCGGTGAGGTACAGTACTATTGTACAAATGTAACACTAGGAGTCGGTCATTAATACACAGCCATGTGAGGGGCTTAAACAAGTCTTGAAAAATCGTACCTGACAACCGAGTTAGTTTTTGAAGTCGTAAACATAGACACGTCTGCACGCACATTGAAGTTAAAGTCAACGCTTAGTAGAAATATTAAAGACAAAGAGCTGGTCACAATTATGGCCGAGGGTCGATATGGTGCAGCCCTCCAAAGAGATACCTTTCACGAGGCACAACATGACTTGTCCAGCTTAATGTATCAGTTGAAGTTGGAGAAATTGGGTGAATGCTACCCATCCCCAGACATGTGCTATATTTACAGCAATATCGTAGGGCATCAATTTGTTGGGAACACCCAGGCGAGTCTGGTGCGCATTGCACACATTCCAAATCATAGAGGGAAGAGTTTGAGCATTACATATGACACGCTCCATTATGTGAATGTTGCGACTAATCTATTAACCAATATCTCAATATATATAAGAACGATTGAGGGAAAAAATTTCCCATTCGGTGATGTGAGCTTAATAGTGAAGCTACACTTTCGTCGCATTCAGTTATAATGACCCGAAGGCCTTTCACAGTCTATCAAGGGGTGAGATATCAGCGTGGGAGTCGGTTTGGATCCATTTTTCAACCATACTACGCACCGCTTCCACTGTTAAAGAGGGGGGGCTAGATACCTTGGGAGGAAGGCGTTATAATCATGTTTTAACGCGGTAGAAAACATAATGGGTGGAAATAAACCAACAGAAGCTCTAAAATAACATTTAAAACGTACACGTGACGAAATCATCAAAGATACAAAGAGAAAAATGCGTGGTGGTGGAAAGAAGAAGAGGGCTGTCCGGAAGAAGGGGTTACCAACACTTGGCGCTAAACGTAAAAGGACATCAAAAAAGAAGTGTTCTAAACGTATGAAGCCCATGGCTGATCATTTTTTTAAGTGATATAAGCTGAGGACACTACTCTCACGAATCATAGGCTGATAACTACTTGTCAAGAGAGGTGGCACTATTTATGACTCGTCATGGCGCGCTTCATCCATCCATGTAGTTCACAATGTTGTAAATCGGAGCTGTCCTTCTTTGACATGTCCCCAACTCAAGTTTCTATTGAGCATGGTGACTTTATTACAATTAATCTGTTAAACACAATTAGTTCCCCGAGTGCTCCTATAGAATTCGTGATACCCAGCTCAGGCCATTACTTTTTTGATCCAAGCTATGTGCACATGTACGCTAAACAACGTATAGCCCATTCTGATGGAACGGACTGTGATGACTGATGACAAATATGCTGTATACCCTGAAACAAACATTTTGCACTCCATATTCAATCAGTGTGATGTACAGGGGTTAGACAAAATAATATGAACACCCGCCGATTTCACCGGTTATCTTTACGGACTGCTCAGACACAAAGTAAACGGTCAAATGACTGGCAAACCTATTTAAATGCGCAACAGAGAGTGTATACGTCATGTTATAACCCTCACGTTGTTTTTACAGATCTGAGTGAATTATGAATTAGCAGTTATGAAAGACCTGTCAGACTTCCAAAGAGGGCACATTGTCGGAGCGCGGATGGCTGGTGCATCGGTGACGAAAACCGCTCAGATGTTCAATGTATCCAGAGGAACTGTCTCTATGGTCATGTCTCTATACCAAAACCATGGAAAGACAAGCACCGACAAATGCAATAGTGGACGCAAGAAGAAGCTGTGTGATCGAGACCGCCGGGTGCTAAAGCGCATTGTGACAAAGAACCATAAGACCACAGCTCCAAAAGTGACTGCAGAGCTTAACCAGCATCTTGCAAGCCCGGTATCGACCAGAACTGTACGTCGCGAGCTCCATGGAGCTGGATACCATGGGAGGGCTGCAATTGCCAAACCCTTCCTTTCGCACATCAACATTGAACGGCGCAGAAAATGATGTAATGACTATAAGAATTGGTCAATGGACCGGTGGAAGAATGTAGTCTACTCCGACGAATCCTCCTTTACGCTATTTCCATGTTCCGGTCGAGTTTACGTCTGGAGACAGCCTAAAGATGCTTATGACCCCGACTACCTGACACCAACCGTTAAGCATGGAGGCGGATCTGTGATGGTTTGGGCAGCAACATCGTGGAATACTCTTGGCCCAGCTGTAGTACTGCATGGTAGGGTTAACCAGGTCCATCCCATGGTCCAAACGCTGTTTCCCAATGGCGGCGCCGTCTTCCAGGATGATAATGCACCAATCCACACCGCTGGGGTCGTTAAAAAACTGGTTTGAAGAGCATGTTAGTGAAGTAGAACGCTTGGATTAGCCTCCACAATCCCGGATCTTAACATTATCGAGCATCTGTGGTGTCAGTTGGAGCAGCAGGTCAGAAGCCGATTCCCACCGCCGGCGTCTTTGGAGGAACTGGAGCAGGGTTTGCTCGAAGAATGGCTCAGGATTCCTCTAGCCACTGTCCAAAAGCTGTATGAATCAATTCCCCGACGCATTGCAGCTGTTATTGCCGCTAAAGGAGGACCAACTCCATATTAAGAATAAAAACCGCCATTTATCAAGGTGTTCATATTATTTTGTCCAACCACTGTATATTTAAATCAGGGCAACATATCGGCAGGAACGGTGTACTATCATTTACAAACCTCTCTGGTAAATGTGCTGAACTTTTCCGAAGGAGCGAAGGATATCTTTTTAACTGCCGAGGGCTGTTATCAGACTAAAGATGAAAGTAGTATAACGGATAAATTTAAAAATTAAAAAAAAAGATATACGAATGTTTCGGTCGTCTTCATACAGACTTCACGTTCCAGGAGAAACTGATTTGAACGGCATCGACATGAAACTAAAACTCAACGGCACGAGTCCTGAGATCTGCATAAATTTGGGACCTGATCAAAAAGGGGGCGCAAAACCCGTTGTGATTTACATCATGGAAACATATCTGCGTGTACGGCGAGTGAAATTAAGTTCCCCGAAATATGTAGAAATTGAAAAAAATTTATACACGTAATAGTAAAATACCAAATTAACAGAGTACAGATCAAAATATACACGGTGCCCGCAGGGTTGGCCTCGAAGCAGCTAGAAAACGTGGCCCTAGGAGATCTACCTAAAAAGATATTAATTGGAATGCAGGATCACGCATCGACGAATGGAAAATATAAAAAGAGCGCCTTTAAATTGGAGAATTTCGGCCTTAAAAATATAACTCTATACGTAAATGGCGTTGCATTGGGCGGGACTATGGTTACGGACTACTCATCAGACGCGGTGTTTCCGCTCTGCGCGAGAGGTTATAGTAATCTGGCCCATATTGCCGGTGGCTGTGACGAGCTTGGGTTTGGCGTAGCGCAGAGAGAATTTGTCGAAGAATTCCCCTGACTTATCTGCTGGTGTAAATACACACTTAAGTCCACAACAAAGTGGGAACATCTCAGTCAGGTTCGAATTCGCCAACCCTATAGACGCGCCTATTAGCGTACTCGTATACCTCGAATCATAAGCTCTAATAGAAATTGACCGCTTCAGGAACGTTGTCACAGACTTTTAAAATGGACGCAAATACACTCCAGTAATGAAAAGTGACCGAATCACACGCTCCAAATTTATCGGTGTGTTTGCGAAGAATGAAACAATGAAATTGCCAACTACGAGAGATTGTGTAGTCTTATCGTCAACACCGACATTGTTGGTAATGTGCGAATTCATTGGTTTGCAATCTATTTTAAAAATAGGGAAAGAATGTACTATTTTGATTCACTCGGCACTCAGCCCTGGAGTGACCCTGTGGTTGTACAATTTATCGAAGAGCTACATGTTCCTGAAATTGTCTGGAATCCTTACCGTTTCCAAGGATATTTTAGTAATACTTGTGGCATGTATTGCCTTTCATTTCTCCTGCACTTGTCATGTGGGAAGCTATTTATAAATTTTTAAAAATTATTCGATTTGTGCGACACTGAGATGAATGACGAAATGGTATGCAGACCGATAAAAAAAGGTTCCAATTTGTACGCACTCGTTGTATTGTGTAAAGTTTTACGTGTATATATATATATATATATATATATATATATATATATATATATTTTAACTGCAAACAAAGGAAATTTGTAGATACAATAAACACCCTTTATTACCTTACCTGCGCTAATATATATATATATATATATTTATATATATATATATATATATATATTATGCGCAGTTAGGTTACGCTAGGTTAGGCTATATTATGCCTGGTTAGGTTTGGGTTAGGTTAGGTTAGGTTATATTATGCCCGATTAGGTTGCGCTAGGTTAGACTACACCATGATCGGTTAGGTTACGCTAGGTTAGGCTATATTATGCCCGGTTAGGCTACGCTACGTTAAGTTAGATTATACCCGGTTAGGCTATGCTAGGTTAGGTTAGATTACGCTCGGTTAGGCTACGCTAGGTTAGGTTATACTGTATTATACCCGGTTAGTCTATGTTTAGGTTATATTATGCCCGGTTAGATTAAACTGGGTTAGGTTAGGTTAGGCTATATGATGCCCGGTTAGGTTACGCTAGGTTAGGCTATATTATGACCGGTTAGGTTACGCTAGGTTAGGCTATATTATGGCCGGTTAGGCTACGTTAGGTTAGGTTATATTATACCCGGTTAGGCTATGCTAGGTAAGTTATATTACGCCCGTAACGATCCCGGTTGT